>JBBBDQ010028565.1:0-205000 GCA_037127315.1 Ascarosepion bandense
TATATATATATATATATATATATATGTTTTCGCGTTAACGTTTGAAAAAAATTTAAAAGAAAACTACTCAAATATTACTATACCATGCTTTCTCGTGGGATAATTTTAAAGAATTCTTAATATTTTCTTCTGCCGTTTTTCCTCATTGAATTAAAATATTTTAGTTAAAATGTTAGAGATATTAATGCGTTCACGTGTCTCCCTTATTACGATGTCACGCATTGCAATGCTACAGGTATCTGTCCATTTTTGTTCTTCTTTTGCTTTCGAAATCATTATATGCTGTTAATCAGTGGGCTCTGTGAAGGATGCATATCATTAATGTTATTATAAAAAATTACACCAGCAAAAGAGATAAAAATAAAACCACATAATTTTACGTCTGCTGAATATGATTAACACTGAAGTCAGTTAACGGTTCATATAGGAAACCGAAAGTTATGGAATATCAAATTACATGCTATGCACTTTTTCACATGGTGATATTGATCTGTTGTGTGTATCCTTCCGGGATACTTTTGTAGAGTGTTCTCCTTTACCTAGCCTTGGGTCGATTTTGTCAGAATGTCGTGTTTGTCTTTAACAAACAAACGCGAAACACCAGAACAGACAAAGAAGATTACGGTGGACCACTTGTTACCTGCACCACTTCCCGATATGCCGGATGGACACTGTCTTAACATCGCCGACTTTCACTTTTAGAAGCTTGTTTCCACTTCTTTTTGCTTTCGCAAATTTATTTATTTATTTTTTTTTACGGTTCATATGTAATAATTTCAGTGTGCGCCTCGAGGACAACGAGTTCATTGGAAATATGCAAACATATTGAAATTGCTATGTGTCGTTCACGCTAACTTCAATATCATGACGCACCTCGCTTTTATCTAAACATTAGGTGACCATAGATCATTGTGCATTATAGAGCTTTCAATAGTTGTCGTTCTAGAGAATGTCTTTTTGAATGTCTCTCTGCTTTTGGACAAAACACTAACCGGTTATAGGCCTAACCCTCGCTCAAAGACATGTCTACATATGTAAATATATGTAGTCTTACAATAGAAAATTATTTATGAATAAATGTATTTAAATATATTTTTAGATAAAGCTGTTTCAATTTCTGCATAAATATCTTTTGTGTAAAAAATTTAGATAATTTATTTAAATGATACCGTCCTCCATCACCAAATATATTGATAAGTCGGTTATTTTAACCGACATAACCCATAATTAACCCATATTTTAACCGACATAATTAACCCATAATTCGATTTGATCAGTCAGTTAAGAGCCAGACACGCTTTCTCTTTTTTACTGACTAGACAGAAAGCTTTCACGCGGTAGGTTGCCGTTTCATTCTTCAGTTTATATGTATTGGTATATATGTATATATATATATATATATATATATATATATATATATATATATATATATATATATATGTCTGCGTCTGTCATGACGACAGATTTCCCTCAGTTCCACAAAAATACACGATTATACGCAACCCTACATATAACCAATTTTAAAAAAATTAATCAGTTTGTCTGACGATCGCAAGAGCGTAAAACCCAGGGTTACAAACTCACACCTATCTATATGAATATGTCTGCTCTATCACTGATATTGAGCGCTTTTAGATAAGTACCACACATATATAATATATAAATAATATAATATATACAACAAATTGCATATATATATTAATATTTATAATTATATACATACACTTTTCACACACACACGCACATAATATATATATATATATATATATATATATATATATATATATATATATATATATATAATCTGATATAATTACGATGATTGTATTTTTATAATGCACTCCATTTTCTTTATCAGTCTGACATTTTTCTAACTTTAAACTTACAACCCATGTAGAGAGGCAATATTGAGAGAACTAGAAATCCTACCAGGATTAAAATATTAACAATACAAAGTAGGCAGGTGTCATATTTCTGATAACAAACACAGAAAGAAAACCACAAAAACTCTTACAGACGATAGTGAATGAAGGATAGAGAACGGTACGAGTGCCACTGAAATCCGAAGTTGGATTGGAATACCAATAAGTCATTTCAAAAGCTAAGCAGAGTACTAAAAAATAAGAAAATTATCATTAGAAAAAAAGGACTATTATCATATCTGTCCTGTATATCATTGAGTTGTGGACGAAGAAAAAGATTTCGAGCGACAAAAATGTGCTTCTACAGAAAAATGATCATCATTGAATATATATCAGACCCTTGATAAGACATTGAAGCTCGAGTTGCTTTTTATATGGTAGGGTTTGGGATGCTGTCCTTCTGTGCAAGCTCCAAAGTTACGGTATTTCCGAACCGTTCCTATCAAATCGTGAAATGAATTTTGTTTTGAATAAGCAAGCTTCCAGATCCTTCAATAGAAAGGCAGGCGTCCCTCATGGCTCTATTCTACGTTTTGCATCTTTTCTGATGTTTGACAATGATTTTCTTGATGTAATCAGTTCTTAATAAGAAATTTGGCAAGGCTGAAAAAGTAAACCTGGTTGATCCCAGATATGTGGTTGAATGGGGTAAGAAATGGCTCGCAAATTTTAATGCCTCCAAAGCAAAGTTGCTCTTCTTTAACCACCATAGAGAAACACCCCTGCCTGACAATAGAATGGATAACGGTAGTCTCCTAGAGAGTAACGCATTGCGCCTCCTTGCTTTCACTCGATTAAATAAGCTCAATTGAAATTACTATATTGAACCCATAGCTTCATCTAGTGCTAGGAGGTTTGGTTCAGTGAATCGGGCCAGAAGTTTTCCTTGTAATAATCCATTTTACTCATTTATAAATTTATTATTCTTCAGTGCACTGAATACTGTTGCCATGTCTGGTAGGGCTTTCCTGCTATTCATTTTGAATATCTCGACAAAATACAAAGGATGATCTGACTTGGAAGCTCGCTATCAGTCAATTTCTCAACGACGAGATGTGGTTTCTTTCTGTTTTTTTCTACAAGTATTTTCATGGCAAATGCTCATACAAGCTTTTTTTTCTTGGTAACCCGAAAACACCGTGCTAGAAGATTGGCAAGTTCCAACCATTTTAACATCAAAATAGTTAAACATAAGCTATTCGTGACATCAGGAAGAGATATTTGAGGTTTCTCGAGCATTTAATGCACATTTAATGGATCTGATATTCATCGGAAACATAGACAAAAATTTGGACAGAGAAAAACAACTAATAACATACTTAATGAGCTTGAGTAAATGGATGACAGAACAGTGATTGTGAAAAGTAGTAGAAAAAATGTTCATTAAGTGATACAATTGACAGGAAGCTATAGATAAACACAATCGTCTAAGTCCTGTGGGGGAAACGGAACATATAGAAGAATATATTTACTGGTGACGAGATGGAAATCTGTAAGATCCGACTTGCCTTTAATGATTCGGCAATGGAAAAGCCTAGCCGATGAAGGAAAGATTGAAGTTCGTTTTTTAGAAAAATACTTATCGTTATAACTATTTTAATAAATATACTCGAATATGTATATCAATATAAGATAATGTTTAAATTGATAAAAATCGGCGGGTTGTTAAATACACACACACACACACACACACACACACACACACACACACACATATATATATATATATATATATATATATATATATATATATAACAAACAATTTGACAATAATCGTTTGAGGCTTTTTTTCATTATGGTATGGTCGCTTGTGTGCGTTATGATACAGTGGATATTGGCTTGGAACAAGAAATCGGGAAGCCGAGTTCAAATTCCAGTTGAATTTCTTGCATTCATTTACGCGCACATAACCTTGAGAAAGGTATTAATACGTCTCTTCACTCGAGTTATGCGTTAAACAACAGGACAGATTGAGTTCTATAGCCTTGGTCAGCAACCAGTCTACCGCAAAAAGTAATAGCAATCTACTGCCTGATAATCTTCTGCCCAGTCAGTCATGTCTCTTTCGACACATGATCGCCCAAGCGTGTTCACGTATGGCACTTAACTGCCTGATGGTCGTTTTAATGAAAATGTGGAGGTACAAAAATAGGCATATACAGTTTGTCTGAAGTTATTATGCGAACCACATAAATGTAATAACTTGAATTTGATCTGAACAGTTATTGTCAAACTCTAAAGGAATTAATTTATAATTGGAGTAGATAGATCTATCAATTGGAGTAGATAGATCTATCTATCGCCCGCTTCACACTCCACCGACGTCTATTGAACAGGTTAAGAGGCTCATCCCTTGTTCCCTGTTTAGGATGTGGTTTCCGGCTTTCTCTTTTCAAATATTCTCACTATTACGTAGCCCGCTGCACATCAGTGGCGTTACCGCCTTGCTCGGGGTGATACGATTAAAAAAAAGAAAAAAAACAATCAATCAGTTCAATATTGTTTTAAGCTGTTTTATGTTCATATTAGATTATTGGCTCGAAATGAGCACTCGGAGATCCGAATTCAAATTCCTGTAGACTATGTTTCATTCATTTACGCACAAATACCCTAGTAAAATGTATTAATTCGTCTCTTCTCCCTCCAGCTATGGGTTGAATATCAAAACAGGTTCGGTTCTACAGCTTCGGTTGGTAATTCGTCTACCTTGTAAATCAATGGCAACACACCGCGGGAAAATCTTTTGACTAGCCATCCATATCTCGAAAAAGATATCGCTAAAGCGTGTGTCACTTATCGCAATTAAGCAAGAAAACAATTAGTTGAAAGTTCATTATTCAATAATTTTGATATATTTCCTTCTTCAGTGGGTTCAATAACGAATATAGTGATTTAATTGAGTTCTGTAGGTCTGCTTCGATCATATAATCTGCTCCATTTATATACTTACATCTTTTTAAAATAAAATAAAACAAATAAATTTTTCATCAAAATCTGGCTAAATCAACTGTCTTATTATAACCGAACATTTAAAAAATATCTTTAAACTCTACCTTTTCGGCGCTAACTAACCCACAGGGGTTGATATGCTGTTAAATAAAACTCAAACGCAAACTTGATATCTCGAATTTGAACATTCTTTCACTCAATAACGTTGTTATTTTCTATTTATATACATCCATATAATTACACATAATTCCATGCATATTTAAAAAAAATATAACTTTTAGAAGATTTCAGAGAACTTAAGTGATAGAAGGAAGAGAGAAAGGCCGCGAAATGGTGCACATTCTCTCCTGATGACCCCAGTTTAAATATAAATTCGAGAGGAACACAATAAATTAAATGAAATCATATGCCGTAAAGAAGCTCGATGGAAATGTTATTGGCATGAGGAGCATTACACATTCAGCTTGCTTCTGTTGAGTTTCAATTAGTTTTCAGTAATTTACTTCTTCAAACTCATGGCTCGTCCGTTGGCTTTCAGAAATAGACTGAATGACGGTTAGGAACAAATTAACAGACACCTGGAAAACCAGGGGACGCTAGGAAAGACCAGATGATCTCACCGGGTCAGCAACCCAGAGTTCATTAACAATTGCTAAAAGAGAAAATATAAGAAAATGATCTCAGAATTCAACGAAAGAGAAGGAGGATGATGAATCCAAACGGATGAATCAGCAATAAACCCGGAATGAAAAACAAACCATGAATTTAGAAAAGTGCACGGACTTCCCATGTGTTTGTGGTCGGAAATTCAGGTCGTAAAAGGGAGCGAAAATTCACCTTACAAAAATGAGTTGTGCTTCTCTGAAAACGGTTCAGGAGCAGCGCTCTGCCAACGCAGAAAAGACGTCGGAAAACCAATTCCAGTATGCATACCCCAGTGCTGAGGATATCCAAGCTGTTAAATTAAAGGATGGAACACAACCCAAACTGCCAAGAATCAAATTTCCACGAGCATCCGGATCGGAAGCGTGATCTTTGCTAGACAACATCCTTAGCAAAACATTACGTAAAGAGCTGAGAAGAAAGAAACATCATAACTGATCGTGAATGCGTAATGAGGTTCACGTTACATTCTCAGAACGCAAAGTTTGCCGCGTTTCGAAATTTTTCGTATTTGCTATGTAAATTCATCATAAGTTTTTTATTCTTATTATTCCTTAAACTACCTGACTGAAACAGAGCTAAACTGCTAGTTCTTCTTCTTCTATGTGCCCTGTCCCTTCAGGACGTAGGCGATCATGGATCTCCACGTCTCCCTATCCCTTGTGGCTCTTAGTATGTTTGCTCCTGTTGCTCCTGGCAACCCCCGTTCCGTCATCCACCTGATCAGGCCCTGCAAATATGTTATCCGCTGCCTTCCTCTGTCTCTCCTTCCTTCTATCTGACCAGTCAGTATCAGGTTCTCCAGGCTTTCCTTCCTCATTGCATGTCCCAGGAACTTCAGTTGGCTCTTCCTGATGCTCAGCATCAATTTCCTTTTTGTTGCCATTCTTTCTAACACTTCGTCGTTGCTTGTATGCTCAGTCCACGATATCCGTAGCATCCTTCTGTAGAACCACATTTCGGCCGCTTCCAGTTTTGTCCTCATTTTCGATGATATTGTCCAGCATTCACAGTCGTACTGAAGAACTGACATCACGTAGCAGTCTAGCACTCTTTTCTTCGTTTCTATTGAGATCTTCCTGTGTGTTAGTATTTTGCTCATCTTCTGGAACGCGTCCTTTGCCATGCCAATTCGCCTTCGGATCTCCGTGTCGCACTTTCCATCTCCTGTTAGGACACTTCCTATGTACTTAAATTCTTGGACTTGTTTGATTCTGTTATCCCCCACCTGTATTTGGCATTTTGGGTTGTATCTTTTGCTGATGACCATGCACTCAGTTTTCTTAAAGTTTATTTGTAGTCCCATCTTGTCACTCTCCACTGCTACTTTCTGTATGAGATCTTGCAGTTTCCTTTCCGTGTCCGCAATCAGTACTGTATCGTCCGCGTATCTTATGTTGTTCAGGTTGTGGCCTCCAATAAGAAATCCTGGTGTGTCATCTAGGGTCCTCAAAATATTCTCGCTGTATAGGTTGAACAAATCCGGTGAAAAGACACAGCCTTGTCTTACGCCTTTTTCTATCTTTGTGTATCTACTGAGATCGTTACCTGTCCGTATGCAGGCCGTTTGCTGCCAGTAGAGATTCTTGATTATTCTTATATCTTTGCCGAAAATGTCGAGGTTTCCTATCATTTCCATCAATTCTTTGTGTCGTATTTTGTCGAATGCTTTCGCGTAATCAATGAAGCATAGGTACAAGTCTTTCTTCATTTGTAATGCCCTTTCAGAGAGCATCCTAATCATGAATATGGCGTTCCTTGTTCCAGTGTCTTTGACGAACCCGCACTGTTCCTGTCCTATCTCTGGCCTGATTCTGCTTCTCGCTCTATTCATCAGGATTCTGACAATCAGTTTTGTAATGTGACTCATTAAGCTGATAGTTCTGTGTAGTTCACACTCGTTTGCACCTGGTTTCTTCGGCAGTGCTATAAATATCGACTTGCATAGGTCGTCTGGTATTATTCCGCTGCTATAAATTTCGTTTATTATGTCGGTAATCTTTTCTATGCCATACTCTTCTAAGGCTGTCAGCAGCTCTATCACTATGCCATCTGGGCCAGGTGCTTTATTTCTGTTCATTTTGGCCATTGCCGCTTCCACTTCGGATTTTAGTATTTCCGGTCCATCCATATTACATAAAACAACTTTCTTCTGAAGAACGAAATGCAATTAATATAATCGTAATAATTCTCTGTAAAATACATCTATTATAAAAATTATATATCGCAAACGTCATGAAAGAACGCGTTACATTGAAAAATATATAAATACCTGGGTTGTAATATGTCTTTTAAAATTCTAATGTTCGCTATTTTTCTTGTGAGGTGCCATTGTATCAAGAACAGTACAGAGCGACACGTCTAAAATGTTGGTGGCTATAACAAGAAAAATGCACAGAATATAACTTTCATCTTTCTGATCTAACACTTTTCTTAAGAGTCCTTTGAAACTAGGTTTAGCATCTCCTGCTGTGTAAAGAAGAATTCTAGAGAATCTTTCATTTTTCCTTTTATTGGATGTCACCAAACGTCTCTGTTTTGTAGCTGTGATCAGTCAGTTCTCGTAAACGGAGACGGATTTCTTTGACTATTGTAATTTTCTTAGAATTCATATCACACAATTTTCCCTTTCGACATGCAATAACATCTCCAAAATATGTTGTCACTTCTAAAGTCTTTCTTTTTATCGTAATAGTAAAAGGAACATAGTCACTGATGATTTCGAAGCTAAAAGTGGGTTAAGAAAAAATCCCCTAGTATCAATTTTTCTTTCTAAAAGTAACT
This sequence comes from Ascarosepion bandense, assembly GCA_037127315.1. Taxonomy (NCBI): domain Eukaryota; kingdom Metazoa; phylum Mollusca; class Cephalopoda; order Sepiida; family Sepiidae; genus Ascarosepion; species Ascarosepion bandense. Next base: position 8,319 of record JBBBDQ010028565.1, read on the forward strand.
AAGAAAGTGAATATTACTTTTTAATCGCATTTCCAGAAAATGCTTTACCGAGAGAAAAAGCATAATGTCTAAAAAATATTGTTTCTCATCTATCTCTTTCGTTGTCTCTCTCTCTCTCTTTGTACCCCAAAAACCTGAACTGAAAAGTGCTCGCACACAAAATCCCCTATGCAAATATACAGGGTGCATCAAAAATATTTTTGCAAACATTCGACAGGATTTGAACCTGGTGCGTCTTAGACCAGATCAGTTGTTGAATTCCCTATGTGGATAGGGGTCGCATGTTCGAATTCTGCCGAATGACATACATTTTCATAAAAAAAAAATATCGTAAATAATCAGGCCGGTAGAAATACATATATAATACTGTTTGATTATGAACAGAATATCTACTTAAATACGAGTATCGATCAAAAATATTGTTCAAACAAATCATCGGTTGTATGTGTATATACGTATATAAGTGTGTATGGAATTGAATGTATGTGTGTGTATGTGTATGTATGTATATATGTTTTCATAATTGAAGAATTGTTGTGTGTGTGTGTGTGTGTGTGTATGTGTGTGTGTGTGTGTGTGTGTGTGTTTGTGTGTGTGTGTGTGTGCTTCTATATGTATGTATAATTATAAATGGAAAATATTTTTACCTAGTGGTGTCTTTATTTAGTTTAAATCAAATGACCTAATTTTTAAAAAAAAAATTATTTTAAATCCTATATCTTTTTATTCCCTTTAAAAATAATTATACCTTTTTAAGTAAAGGTCTTTTTCTAATACTTCAACGTTCTTGGGAAGTTAGGTTTTTGAATATGTCCAGCGTCTGTAATATATAATTTTTTTTTCTTTCTTTTCTTTTCTTTTTTCCCTCCCTTCCTTTATCTCTCTTATCTCCCACCTTTTTTCCGTGTTGCTTAACCTTACATCAATTCAACACGCCGTCCGTTATTTTTAAGTTAGAATTCTCTTTCCTTTTTTTGCGAACCCAGAGGATGTCAATATTTTCTTTTCTTGTTTATTTGATTTTATTTTGTTTTATCTTTTTCTTTTTCTTTTTTAATTTCTTTGCAAATCTATTTAAAAAGGAAAATTAGACTGATTTTTCTCCAGTTTCTGAAAGGATTTTTCCTTTGCTGAGGTGATGTTATCCCCCGTGGGGATTTTCATATCGAAATGATCATCCAATATCATTGAATTAATCCTATTTTAATTTATATTTGCTCTGTAATATTTTATTACATAAAACTCTCTTCCTGTATCATTTTTTAATATTAAAATAAAATATTTAATATTAATTAGGATCGGGTTTTTGGAATTTACCTTCCTGCTTTTTCCGCTTGGATTAAAGTATCTGAATAAATATATATATATATATATATATATATATATATATATATATATATATATATATATATATTGAGAGAGCGAAATTGAAAAAGAAAGAATATTTTCTATGACAGAATATTTTACTGGCTTATGAATACAGGTATAAATATAATTTTTATGTTTTTTCCCATTTTTGCCTCTATGTCAATATATCCATTCGATTCTGTAAGACTTGTAACCTAGTGGCAATGCAACTTGTTCATTCTTGCTTCGTCTTAATCGTCCGTTACAACTCACGGTCTGAGGAACCGGAAACGCTGAAGCTTCGTTTAACCTGCCTTGTTCATTAGTTTACGACATTATTCAGTTATTACATTTTTCGTGGTATCAATCTTGGTCTTTCCCTGGGGATGTCCACTTACAGGTATATATTACATTTTCCTTCTCTCGATTGACCTATTGTTCATTTATTCTCTTTATTTATCATCCTGTATTCATCCAGTGCTTTCTTTCTTTAATCAATTTACTTAATACGTTTTGTTCACATGGAATATTGTTGAAATGAATTTTTACTAGGTTTATCTCAGTAACATAGATTTCATCAATGTTTCAAATTTTAAAGATGTATTTTTTAATTATTTCACCGGAAACAAGGCTTGACCACTACAAATGCGCAGGGATTTTAGTCAGTCAGTTAAGTGCCATACGTACTTGGTTGATCATGTCTCGAAAGAGATATGAATGACTGGATAGAAGATTTCCCAGCAGTTAATATTATTACTTTCTGTATTAGACTGGTTGCTAACAAAGGCTGTTTAAGTTTTAGTTTTGTTTAATGGCATATCAACCTCTTTGGGTTATTTAATGCCAAAATGTTGGTGGGGGTTAAGGTGTTTTTCTAATGTTCGGTTATAGTGAGAAGATTGATTTAGTTCAATTTTAATTAATTTTTTTTATTCTTGTTTTTGAAAACTGAAATAACTTCTACATTTGTATTCAAAAATGTTTTGCTGAGAATAACGTTTTCCTTAAAAATTGTCTTATGGTAATAATTTTTTCTTTACAAGTAAATTGTTGGTAATATTTTTCCTTAAAAATGTATATTTTTTCAATAAAATGTCTTTTTTTATGTATACATTTCTATAAATGTGTATATTTATACTTTCATGATGTTTTGATCCCAGTCTGGGGGTTAACTATTTATCCATAGCTGGTACCCCATTACAGGTACTACCACTCCGGGTCAGGTTGAACCTGGGAACAAAAGTAATTAAGAGGTGGTTCCATGCTCCTCACAACCTCCTAATCAGAAGCCTTGTGTCCGGATGCAGTGAACCATCATGTTCAGGACCGCTAACCAAGCTCTAAAACACAATCTGTTATTCTATTTATCCCATAAATGAAGGGAAAAGTGTCGGATTCCTATCTTTTCAAAAGATATTTGCGCGTAAGTGAATTCAACGAATCCCACTGGAATTCGTATGCACAGTACTCTGATTTCTCGTTTCGTGCAGATATCTATTGTACCACAGCACACATCCGCGCATGCGGTAACAGTGAGAGAAAAATAAAAACAGGGTACAGAGATTGTCGAAGAAAGGATTAAAGACCGAAGGAATTAAAAAAGGTAGTATATGGCAATTGAAATTGCATTTAAATGTTTGGAGATTATTGTTTAGGGAAGCAAATAAACAGAATGGAGTTCCCTCAAGTATGCAGTGCGAGAAATAAAATTGTTACAATAAAAGAAGAGGTTATATTTAACTTTTTCGACGGTAAAAGGGTGGGGGTCTAGATAGTAATCTAGTAGCACGCTTACATTCACATGGTCAGGGTATCCGGCAGAAAAGCAACCGGCCCCCGGCCTTCTGGCTGGGGTCTAAAATGACCAAATTAAGAACGAATAAAACCAGTTTAAGTCAAGTTTAGACCGGTTGTGAACCTAAACACTGCGGTGGATAGGTAATATTTTGACGAGTACCTGGGCGTTCGCGCTCATAGTTACCCACATTAAAAAGACCTTGTGTCACATCTCTCTCAAATGGGAGAGAAGAGTAAATAAATTAGGGAGAAAAGGTCGTCAGAGACGTTGCTATGAAATAGTTGTACAATAAGACTATCTCTACAACATTGGACCTGTTGGATCTGCATATATTTCATTTATATACCAACATAGATTCATTTATATATAATTTAGCACATACACACACAAACACACGCCCATTTATATTCTACTACTTACTGTAATCTATACAATTATTAATTAATGGTATATTTAAGTTAATTAAAACAATTTTGTTAGAATGTTCACGAACAATCACTTGTGTAAATCAATAGCTGATTTGTTGACAAGGACCAATCAACAACAAGGTAAGTAAATTAGAATTCTTTTTCGCCAAGGTATTTTATAATTTTGATACAGATATAAACGGCTGAAATTTCAGTTCCAACAGTTGGGTTAGTTGAATTTAACTTCAACAGTCCTTCATGTAACATCCGTCCACACATAAAATATGCACGCATGAACTTATGCCCAAATCGCAAAAATAACTATTCTGAACTCAGAAAAATTTGACAGGTTAATTATCCCTTGATCTAACTTCTATTAAAACAAAGACAACCAAACATTTGGATATTAAAACATTAATTCATAACAAGCAAAACTTATTATCAACTTTATACCATCTACTATCAGTTACAAACTGTTTGTTACTCACCCAATGAGAGGAAACTCCCTCTTTTTTATTCCGTGCTAAATGTATTGCATGTCTTTCATATCAACTTAAAATTGTATGGATTTTAATATTGTATATTTTATTTGTTGTTTCAATGTCGTATTGTTGTCATTTCCTATTTTCTGCAACCAGTACTCCTTGCATGTCATGTCGAATTGCGAATAGAAATCTTTGTGGTGAATTTCGAGGAAAGACCCAGTCAAAGGAAAACTTATGAATATTGACCTTGTGCCAAATGCGTTGACACCTACAAGAATTAGTGACAGTCTGATCGTAATTATCTGCGAAGATCGCCAAGGTCCAATGAAGCCCTAAATGATGAATTGCGTCACACAAAGACTATATTTAAGACTTTAGTATGATGAAGACCTAAATGATGAATTGCGTCAGTGGAATACAATTTTTAAGACTATAGTACGATGAAGCCCTATATGATGAATTGCATCACACAAATACTATTTTTCAGACATTGGTCCGATGAAGCCCTAAATGTTAAATTGCGTCACACAAATACTATTTTTAAGACATTGGTACGATAAAGACCTAAATGTTGAATAGCGTCACACAAATACTATTTGAAAGACTTTCGTACGTTGAAGCCCTAAGTTACGAATTGCCTCACATGAATTCTATTTTTAAGACATTTGTATGAAGAAGCACTAAATGATAAATTGCGTCAAACGAATACTATTTTTAAACTTTGGTACGATGAAGCCCTAAATGATAAATTGCGTCACACAAATATTATTTTTAAAACTTTGGTCTGATGATGTACTAAATGATGAATTGCTTCACACAATTAATATTTTTAAGACATTGTTCCGATGAAGCCCTAACTGATAAATTCCATCACACAAATATTATTTTTAAGACTTTGGTACGATGAAAACCTAAATGATGAATTGCGTCACACAAATACAATTTTTAAGACTTTGGTACGAAGAACGTAACGCGGTGCACGTCTACCACTCCTCATAATATAACTGATATGAATGTGCATGAATGATGCATTTTAAATTTCCTATCCTAGAATAGGATGTGCGTTGTGGTGCAGTGAATATCGGTTCGGAACGAGATATCGGGGGACCGAGTTCGAATTCCAGTTGAATTCAGTGCATTCACTTACGTACAAATATTCTTGGAAAAGGTATTAATCCGTCTCTTTCCTCTAGTTATGGGTTGAATAACAGGAGAGATTGGGTTATATAGCCTTGCTTTGCAACTAGTATACAACAGAAAGCAATTCTAACCAACTTTAGGAAAATCTTCTGCCCAATCAGTCATGTCACTTTCGAGATATGATCGCCAAAGCATGTTTCACGCATGGTAATAAACTGACTGATCATAGAATAAAAGAGGCCGTTATATTTAACTTTTTTGTGGTGAAAGGTTGGCACCAAGTTAGCATTTCGTAGCACGTATGATTGTCATGGTTAGGAAAAAACACGTCAGAGCAATTACGATGAAACTGTTTGTAGAATATCAGAAGTAAGAGATATTACATCGGCAAGAATGTGACTGAAGTCGAGATTCGAAGTCAGGATCGATTACAATGCAGTTCCTTCTTAGAATGTTGTTGAAACCTTGGTAGCACGTATGATTTTTATGGTTGGGGAAAACACGTCAGAGCAATTACGATGAAAATGTTTGTAGTATATCAGAAGGAAGTGTCATTACATCGGCAAGAATGTGACTGAAGTCGAGATTCGAAGTCAGGATCGATTACAATGCAGTTCCTTCTTAGAATGTTGTTGAAACCTTGGTAGCACGTATGATTTTCATGGTTGGGGAAAACACGTCAGAGCAATTACGATGAAAATGTTTGTAGAATATCAGAAGTAAGAGACATTACATCGGCAAGAATGTGACTGAAGTCGAGATTTGAAGTCAGGATCGATTACAATGCAGTTCCTTATTAGAATGTTGTTGAAACCTTGTTAGCACGTATGATTTTCATGGTTGGGGAAAACACGTCAGAGCAATTACGATGAAAATGTTTGTAGAATATCAGAAGTAAGAGACATTACATCGGCAAGAATGTGACTGAAGTCGAGATTCGAAGTCAGGATCGATTACAATGCAGTTCCTTCTTAGAATGTTGTTGAAACCTTGGTAGCACGTATGATTTTTATGGTTGGGGAAAACACGTCAGAGCAATTACGATGAAAATGTTTATAGTATATCAGAAGGAAGTGTCATTACATCGGCAAGAATGTGACTGAAGTCGAGATTTGAAGTCAGGATCGATTACAATGCAGTTCCTTCTTAGAATGTTGTTGAAACCTTGGTAGCACGTATGATTTTCATGGTTGGGGAAAACACGTCAGAGCAATTACGATGAAAATGTTTGTAGTATATCAGAAGGAATTATCATTACATCGGCAAGAATGTGACTGAAGTCGAGATTTGAAGTCAGGATCGATTACAATGCAGTTCCTTCTTAGAATGTTGTTGAAATCTTGGTAGCACGTATGATTTTCATGGTTGGGGAAAACACGTCAGAGCAATTACGATGAAAATGTTTGTAGTATATCAGAAGGAAGTGTCATTACATTTGCAAGAATGTGACTGAAGTCGAGATTCGAAGTCAGGATCGATTACAATGCAGTTCCTTCTTAGAATGTTGTTGAAACCTTGGTAGCACGTATGATTTTTATGGTTGGGGAAAACACGTCAGAGCAATTACGATGAAAATGTTTGTAGTATATCAGAAGGAAGTGTCATTACATCGGCAAGAATGTGACTGAAGTCGAGATTCGAAGTCAGGATCGATTACAATGCAGTTCCTTTTTAGAATGTTGTTGAAACCTTGGTAGCACGTATGATTTTCATGGTTGGGGAAAACACGTCAGAGCAATTACGATGAAAATGTTTGTAGTATATCAGAAGGAATTATCATTACATCGGCAAGAATGTGACTGAAGTCGAGATTTGAAGTCAGGATCGATTACAATGCAGTTCCTTCTTAGAATGTTGGTGAAACCTTGGTAGCACGTATGATTTTCATGGTTGGGGAAAACACGTCAGAGCAATTACGATGAAAATGTTTGTAGTATATCAGAAGGAAGTGTCATTACATCGGCAAGAATGTGACTGAAGTCGAGATTTGAAGTCAGGATCGATTACAATGCAGTTCCTTATTAGAATGTTGTTGAAACCTTGGTAGCACGTATGATTTTCATGGTTGGGGAAAACACGTCAGAGCAATTACGATGAAAATGTTTGTAGTATATCAGAAGGAATTATCATTACATCGGCAAGAATGTGACTGAAGTCGAGATTTGAAGTCAGGATCGATTACAATGCAGTTCCTTCTTAGAATGTTGTTGAAACCTTGGTAGCACGTATGATTTTCATGGTTGGGGAAAACACGTCAGAGCAATTACGATGAAAATGTTTGTAGTATATCAGAAGGAAGTGTCATTACATCGGCAAGAATGTGACTGAAGTCGAGATTCGAAGTCAGGATCGATTACAATGCAGTTCCTTCTTAGAATCTTGTTGAAATCCTGAGTCAAATAGCTTGATTACCTGTCCAAATATGATGCGTTTGTAAATAAAAATCTTACAATGTCTCTCTTGATATTGGGATGGAACTACAAATATAAATCTGCTTGCATGAATTAATATAGCATTACAAACTAACGGAGGTATACACACAATAACTCGGCCTATATAAATCCGATAAAATATATATATATATATATATATATATATATATATATATATAGTTTACTGCAACACAGAAGCGGTTTTGTTTTATGGTACTACCTTATTAGCACTTCGTCAAAGTTTACACTGCTTCTAACAACACACACACACACACCCACACACACACACTCACACACACAGACACACACACACACTCACACACTAACACACAGACTCACACACACACACACACACACACACACACACATATATATATATAGATATGTGAATTAATAAATATTCATATTTTTATTCACTCAAGTATACCCATATCCATCAAAATATTGTTCGGGTGTGAAAAAAGTGTTCAATATAGTAGAACAGAGCTTCAAATTATATTAATAATTATTCATATTATCCCAAGAAAGAATATAAGTTGTATGCACTGCGCAATGATCAAGTGCATATTACCAACTAACCTTCTAAGAGACTTCAATTTAATTCTTTTCAATTTTCTATTGACGTAAAATATATGTACGTGCGTGAGTATTTTCCATAGAATAGATGCATCCAACATGAGCTAATATATATATATATATATATATATATATATATATATATATATATATATATAAGAAAAAGTGAGAGAAGACGGATCTCGGCATGTGAAGTCAAAAGTTTATTCGCAAGAAGAGAGTCAGAAGAGTAGCAACACAAATCCCATTAAGAACACTTAACATGTTTTAAAAAAGCAAGTAATAATTTTAATAATAGCAACAATAAATCTATATTTTAAACAACACTTTCAAGGCTTCTCGCACTTTTATTCTATACCAATATACCTCGTTGGAAACAACCCCTATTTCAATTTTTAATATATATAAACTACCGGCCATATTTATTAAGATAACCGTATGGTTAAAAAAAATGATGTATTTCATACTATTTTTTAGTATTCATTGCCAAGTGAACAATTTTAAATGAAACTAGAATGGTTCTTGTGTTAATACTGCACAATAGCATGTGCATCAAATGAATTTATTAATATCTAATAATTACCTATATTGCAGTTTAATCAATGAAGGAACGAAGAAAATTTAAGGTGATTCGGACGAGTTCATTGCTTTCTTGCCTTGTAATATTTTTCAAAGTAATTATAAAAAAGAACCATTCTTTTTTCATTTAGAATTATATATATATCGATCTAGAACATTAATAGTATTACTGTGTAGAAAGTTTTTGCAAATTAGTGTCATTCAGACATCGATATTTTGCTAAAGCACCTGTTAAGTGTAAAACTTTTTCGATCATGTTGTTTTGAACTATTTAGGGCTTAATTTCAATTTAGGGCAGGACTAAAATTAAACTGAACTATCGCCCGGTTCACACTGCTCCCACATCTATTGAACAGGTGTAGAGGCTCATCCCTTGTTCCCTGCTTAGGACCTGGATTCCGGCTTTCTCTTTTCCATTCTATTCACTCTCGCGTAGCCTCTTGCACACCAGTGACCTTACCGCCTTGCTTGGGGTGATGTGATTAAAAACAAATATGGCAACAGAAATGAGGACAATAGTCGGAATAATATAAATAGTGTAAAATGATTAGTGTATAACACACCTTTTTAAACACCTTGCTTATTTATCGACTCCAAAAGAACACTACCCCAACATTACAAATCATACACAGTATCCAACTGGTATTTTAGATCCACTACATCATTGCTTGTCTCTGATTTCATACACTAGAATCATCGCGAAATCTTTATCATCTGACCAGACAGCCAAGCAATATTGCTTTACGACGCGATAACCATGTTCTCTGGGGTAAGTTGCTGAACGCAATGCAGACGTGGGAACAATGATAACGTGGCTGGTTGTTTATTATTAAATCACACGGAATTTACTGCAAGCTATCCATCACATTGACTAATGGGTTAATGTGCTCTAAATTTTAATTAGGACCGGAATTAATCTAATGTAAATTGTTGGCACTGGACTTGTCAGTAGTCTATTTTATCGATCTTGCACCAGTTTCTTGTTCAATCAATTTTCAAGTAGCAATGATATTTTCCTAGATTCCTGTTAAATTCCTTTCAAAGAGAATAGTCTTGGACTGATGCCGTAAATAGTCCTACATTACTTGACTCTTATTTATCCCCCTATAAAAAACCTGGCGGTTAGACCAGTGTTACTATTCCGAGTTATTTAGTACGCTCAGCTATGTACGTCTTTTCTAACACTGAAGGAATGTGTAACAATATCATCTAATGATGGCATTTTAGTTTATATGAAGAATTGGAGTAGATAGACTAACCTATCACCCGGTTCACACTCCACCCACATCTATTGAACAGGTGAAGACGATCATCCCTTGTTTCCTGTTTAGGATGCGGTTTCCGGTTTTCTCTTTTCCAATCGTTGCACTCTTTTCTTTTTTTTCTTTTTTTTCAATTGGAGTAGATAGACTAAACTATCGTCCGGTTCACACTCCACCTACATCTATTGAACAGGTGAAGAGGCTCATCTCTTGTTCCCTGTTTAGGATGTGTTTTCCGGCTTTCTCTTTTCCATTCTTTTTACCCTTACGTATCCCCCTGCGCATCAGTGGCGTTATCACCTTGCTTGGGGTGATATGATTTAAAAAAATCCTATAGCAAATAAAATCTTATATTTATACCAAAGATCAAAGGCGAAAATTAGAACTTGGACACATCTTAGTGATTAGATATCGAAAACAGGCCCTGGAGGCAACCAGAAGAGCGAATATCATTTGCCCGAAAACCGGCTTCATCATAAATTTCAGATCGAATATTCATATTTGATTAAAAAATTAAATATTTAGGTATATTTCTGAGATTGTGTAATCCTTACAGTATTTAAATTATTCAGACTATTGTTTTCATCTTTGTAGCCATTTGTACGACGTTTTAGCCGTTTTACGCTCCGGCCATCTTCAGGTATTAGGAATTTCGAACGGAACCCTTTATTACAATCATTGGAGTATATTTACAGTAATTACATTATTCGGACTATTGTCCTCATCTTTGTTGCAATGTCTACGACGTTTTGGCCGTTGTACGCTTTGGTCTTCTTCAGGTGCGCGGAATTTCGAGCCAAAACTCTCATTACAAACATTAAAGTATATCATTCTCATCTCATGTGTATTCGTGCCACTTTTGGAAGTCATGAGTTATCGCCCTTTAACCCATGTAAGTTATTTGTTCACTACTAGCACCTCAAGAAAGCCGGAGTGTACAACGGCCTAATCATCGTACAAATGGCAACAAAGATGAAGACAATCGGCCGAATAATGTTAATACTGAAAAATTAAAACAAAAACAAAAATAAGTTGACAATGTGTTAACCTAAAAAGGGCTTTATTATTATTTCTAAGATATTTAAAATCACCTAACCCACGTAGCTTATCGAGGAATGCGTGCTGAAGTATTTAGATCCAACCCAACTGCAAAAGATCAAACAACAATTTAAACATCAGTATTTCTTGAATTCCATTCTTCTTGAAAATATCTTCTATTCATATCTTTTTCACAAATTCAATTATTTAAAAATCTGAACATGCATGAAAAAAACGAAATACACACACACACACACACACACACACACACAAACACACACACACACACACACACATATATATATATATAAGAAACAATGGGAAAATTGTATTAGTTTCCAAACGTTTCATAGAATGTGGACTTTTTCGAGGCAAAAAACGAAATGGATTTACATTTTGCCTTGAAAAAATCCACTTTGGCTGAAACGCGTTGGCAACTAATACTGTTTTCCCGTGTGTCTTACATTTATAATATCGTCTTTTCTACAGGTTAACTCTGATAGATTTTTCATATATATATATATATATATATATATATTAACCCAATTCTCAATTTAACGACCTCCCTTCCTTAACCCTTTTTTTATTATGCTAGGCATGCCTAATTTCCCATCTCTTCACTTACAACTCTATCTAAAAGTAAAAACCAAAAATAGACTGATATTCAATTTTTTTTTTTGTGACGTATATTTCTCAAATCTTAACCGTTATTTATTTTTTTTATTTTTTATTTCTTTATTTTTGTATTTCTCTTTTTAATCTTATTTTTATTCTCATTTTGACATAGACTGACTGTTTCTGAGGAGGCGTGAGATCTCTCTTAGGGATTTCATCTTGAAATCTTCTTTCAACATTTTTGAATTTTGAAAATTTATTTTAATTTATATTGGCTCTGTAATTTTAATTACACTGAGCTCTCCTCCTGTATCATTTTTTAATATTAAAAATTTTAATATTAATTAGGATCAGGTTCTTGGAATTTACCTTCCTACTTTTCCGTTTCGGATTAATATAACATAATAAAATAAAAATAATATATATGTATATGGAAAATCTAAAAGTACGATCAGATAGTTAAATCCAAAAAACCCGATCCTAATTAATATTATTTTCATTAATATTACAATATGGAGGGCTCGATACAAATATTATATTCTATTTACAGAGCGAAATATAAAAAAATAAAACAAAATTTCAATATTTAAATCCGTTGAATACCCATTTCTACGAGGAAGTCCTCTCTTTTTTAGCAGGGCGAAACGAAAATTTTATTTACTCAAATTCAAATGAAATAAATAATTTTATACCGGCAGAAGTAAAAAAAAATCATCCATCCCCAGGAAAATAAAATGGGGTGGGAATAACACTTTTTGAAGTGAAGGAAGTAAAAAGGGGAAAGCAGACAGCTACCTATGTCTCTTATTGGAAGACATACCCGTCCTCCATACCCTATTCAAGAGATTAAAAGTTAAATTTAGCCAGAGATAGAAGTGGTAGGGGAAACGAAAGGAAAGGGAAAAAGGGGGAAGGGGTGGTTAACTGGGAAGTAAGCTAAGAAAAAATATTCACATAGAAACAAAAGAAAACTGCTACCATCAATGTTGAAAAAACATTGAAAAATTTGCCAAAGAGATTTTACTTTAAATAATTAATGACAGGGACAAATTTTATAGAAAAAATTTGGATTTACAAGTTTAAATATAAATCATAAATTTTAAATTTTAAATTAATATTATTAACTTCGAATGTAGATCTCAAAAGAATCCATTACTAAAATTTCACACACACACACACACACACACACACACACACACACACACACACACACGGATAGATACACATACACACATATACACACTACCGAACATAATTTACTTAAATATTTAAAGGATATTCGCAATTCACGAGTTAAATTTAATTTTAATTATTTTTGAAAATTTAAGAAACTAAATTAAAAGCGGCAACCGAATTATATATATATATATATATATATATATATAGAGAGAGAGAGAGAGAGAGAGAGAATAAGATGGTGATTTTTAAATCGGATGGCAGAAGAAAACCTTTTATTCTTCTTTAAACATCATACTTTTAGAGGGCTTTCAGTAAGCTTAGCGGAACCCATCACCGCTACGTTCTCTTCAACGGTAGTTTCTTTATGGTGCGATTACCGTCGGTCGGCACACGAAGCCCTCCTTTTTTTAATTCAAATGTGTATTTCTTTCACTTCGTTTGCCAACAAATAATCTGTCTTGCTCTATTTACATTATTCAGACTTCTGTCCACATCTTTGTTGCCATTTGTACGACGTTTCGCTAGTTGCACGCACCGACCTTCTTCAGGTGTTAGAAATTTCAAACCGATCCCTTTATTACAATCGCTTGGGTATATCATTCTCATGATTATAACCTTCAGTGCAAAACTACTCCACATCACGTACAATTGTTCGAATAATGTAAATAGTGTAAATACTATTACATCTCAGAAATATCGACAAGTCTCTCTTCCTATTTATCTAAAAATGACGGAGAGAAAAGAGGAGTTAATCGCATAGGTGAATGTAATATACTTGACTATAATTTAACAGTTCCATTCTTTTAGCCAAGCCAATATCCATAACTGAACAGCATCTCCATGATGTTTGCTATAGAAATTTAATGCACCTGTCTCTATTTTAATACGTTTACTTAAAAATTACATTAAGATAATTTCAGTTTCAACAAGGTTTCGTAATTTTGATCTTGCACGGCTTTTAGAAGAACGGTTATGTCTAATATTTGAGAATACAAAATAAGTTTTGCTTTTTTAGAAATTTTCTCAGAAATATATGTCATAGCTTTCAGTATTTTGTGATCTTCTTGATTATTGAGTACGCAAACCGAAATCAACACGCATCTTACATTATTTAGATATGGTTATAAATTTCAAGGATAAGCAAACTTTTTTGTAGTAAGTTTGCTTAATATGCATATACATCTATCCTTTTATGGTTGTTATTAGAATGACTTAAATTTTACTTTCACTTTACTATAAAAGCGGACATTGAAGTTCACACCTTGATCATACAGTCTGCTTCATGTTTAAATAAAATTGTTTAAACATGGAACATAATGTTGCCATTTTGAGTTGATTATAAAGTCCATAAATTCTGTCGAATAAAATTAGATCCCCAATAGAATTTTAATGTTATCTATCCTGAAATAGGACCTTCACTCCTGGTACTTTCCAACTGATATAATGTAGCTTAACATTATGTTTCGAAAAAAAAACCATTTATGATAATCACTCTCATAAGCTCTTATCTTTTGTTCTACAGCTGATTAAATTAAAATGTAATACTCGATTAAAATATAACTACCAACCCACATACACTCATATATATATATATATATATATATATATATATATATATATATATATATATTTATTTATATATATATGTGTGTGTGTGTGTGTGTGTGTTGGTAGTTATATTTTAATACGGTATAGATATAGAAGTATCCAAACGCGTATCCTTTACATACAGTGGTAGGCTAACTCTCTAAGAAAGCTCTAAATATATATGTATAGAAATACATATAGAGCAAATAAAGAAAAAATTAAGGCAGACACGTTATTTCATGGTAAATCGTAAGTATGGCCTATTTCAGGCGAACTATCATCAGCTTCCGTTTTGATTTTATAGAAGTTTATATATATATATATATATATATATATATATATATAATGAACTGATACCACAAAAATATAATATGGATTTACACAAACATAATTTCTTGTTCATTATTTTTTTAATATCCGGGCCTAGGCTCTCGTTCGATCAACGCTTCTTCAAGGGCCACTTAATGGCAACTTTAATTATAACAGATTGATTAGGAAATAAATAAATATGGAGACAATAATGGAACGCGCTTAAAATTACGAATAATATAAATACGTAAAATTAAGAAAGAGAAAAAAAAATGTACGATCAAAATACATAAGTAAAAAAAAAATGATCCAGTGGCGCATAAAGAAAAAAAATTAAGCTCACATATCTCAGAATAAATGAAAGGATCTTATGAAATTCTCTTTCTTGTTAAACAGTACAGACTGAAACAAATTTAAGTAAAAAGCTTCTAAAATTGATAAATGCTATTTTGATCTGTCTGTATGCAAAATAGAAAATGAGTCAGTCGAAAAACGAGACGAGCATGACTTATTATCTAACAGGTGTTGTCCAATTGAAGACTCGTGCAATGATTGCGTCATACGAGTATGATCATATAAATTTAATCTTATATACCTAGGAACATACTCGCTTATTCAGGATTCTAATCTAAGACTTGTCCTTTCTATGTATTCAGCCTCACACTGACATTTTAATTTATAAAAAAGTAAACTTTTATTAAAATAGGGTAAAAAAAGAAATTAATACTGAGACTCACGATGAGACAGCTGATATTCCTGGGACATGCAATAAAAAGGATGGCTTGGAGAACATGATACTAACAGGACATATAGAGGGAAAAAGAGACAGAGGAAAGCAACGGATAACATATTTGAAGAACCTAATCAGGTAGATGATGGAACGAGGGTTGCATGGTGTAAGAGGAGAAGGCGTGCTCAGAGCCACCAGGGATATGGATACATGGAAAGCTATGAATCCCTACGTCCTGTAGGGACAGGGAACATAGAAGAAGAAGAAGAAACGGTCTTTAGAAAATGCAGGTATAATTGAACAAGTGCTAAAAATAACACGTAGTTTGGCTGAGAAAATAGTGGCAGATAAAATAGTAGAAACTCTGTCACTTAAACGTTTAATATTTTTTGCCAAGCCAAGGTAATTTGGGATAAATTCATCAGTTAAAGAAACAACCTTTTTATGCTCCCTATACCTTAATTGGTTGTCAAAATTTTATGCCACTTTAAAATCAGCGTTCAGAACAATTTTCCGCTAAAGTATTACCTCTATCGATCAGTTCAAAATATCAAAAGGTCATAAATGATGTCAATCCAAATACATACCTCGATGTTCCATTTCATGAATAAATATACTAATAGAGTTCGCTTCAAATCTTGCAGTGAAAAAGTTACTCTCCCATATTTCATTAAAGGAATAACTTCCAGATTGTTTAAGAATCAATCCGTTCATTGATGGAACAGATAAAATGAGAATAAATTCTGAAACACTTGCCTCTATTCATTCCGGAATATATTCCAGCCATAACTAATTGTAACAATTTCTCTTATCTGTATCAGTGATAGCCTCTCTAATCAAAAAACAGTGCAAGAAATAGTGAACATCAAATGCGCTAACAGCCCAAGCTAATGTTAAAAGTAAAATATTTGTTTTTTTTTATGTGTTATGAAAAATGACACACACGATTATAATAAAAACAAGTACTCAGTTCTTCATGTATAAAAATTGACATGAGATTATCAAATCCTTGTCAGGATGGGTAAGCTCAATACAATGAAACTTGGCTTTTACTGTACGTTGTATTTTCAACTTGGAATTTACGACACTATAGATCAAATGTTTTCTAAGACATCTATCTATCTATCTATCTATCTATCTATCTATCTATCTATCTATCTATCTATCTATCTATACAGACAGACAGACAGACAGATAGATAGATAGATAGATAGATAGATAGATAGATAGATAGATAGATAGATTATCTATCTATCTAATCCTGGGTAAAAAAGCAATCGGAGTCTAACCGTTCTGATGAGCTGTGATACGGCGAAACAGATCTGTCTTCGGATTACAATAAAACAATATATTTTGGATGACTATATATATATATATATATATATATATATATATATATATATATATATAAAGAATATATATATGTATGTATATATATATTACAAATTTACGAACTGTGTCTGCAATTCCGTGACTGTTGCATCACTCATTACATAAAACATAAGTGAGTAAATTTTAATCTCTATGGAACAGACTTGAAATTTACTTCAGTTTTGTTTACTTTTTTACTTACAATAAAGCTCCTTGCCTTGAAAGTTTAAAATTACTAAAAGGCACTGCAGACCGTAAGTAGACTTCTCCCATCGATGAAGATTCTAAATATGTTCGGTTAATTTTACTGCTACAGACGAATTCTTTTATGTCCTTTTCTTACTTGGGTCCGATTAGAATTAATCCTCAATGTCTAGCATTGATAGACTTCAAAACAATTCAAGCAGACTAGTGGTTGATGAATTATATTTCAGCAAACAACAGTCTTCCCACAGACAAAAAGTTGCTAGCCTCACACTACGCTATTCATGGCGGATATTTTAGTCGAGCTACATTCCATCGTAACAGAAGCTCGTACATCCATATGATTCGGTCACAGATTTAAGTCATCCCTATCCATTACATATTCTACAGAAAATGAAGTAGTTTCACTTTGATATATACTTTAAAAAACTGCTATTCTCTTGAAATCCAAGAGGATGTTTCAACATAGTGACCTTGACGTTTTCAAGCCTAAGGATAATGCTTATGTTAACCTTATTCAATTACTTTTTACATTGAGTATCACTCATGCTTCTCTTTGGTGAACAATTTTATTAAATAAAGATCCCAGAATATAAGTCTCTTATTATTGCTTCCGTTAAAAAGAAAATAAAAAAAAACATAATTATAATAAGACTATAATAAAATTTCATTGTATTTTTGGAACAGAAAGCCACTAAAATTTATATTTATCTGTAATCAAATAAACTATCCTAGAAGTGTTATGCTAAAGATACAAATCTATAAATGAAGAAGGAGAAATATGAATTGAAAGGGAAAATATATGTATTGATATTCGTATTCAAAACATGTGCCACAAGCTAAGCAGCCAAAACCATGAACATAAGTTAATTAAGATATTAAAGACTAATGAACGGGACTAACATTTACCGATGTTTAAAGACCGATTTTTTTTTCTTTAAAAAACTGAAACATTAGTGAGTAAGAAACTTTAAGTTAAATAAATATATAAATCTTCTCTAGCTTGGCCTTTGTATTTTTCCTTTGATCTATTACTGCATAGACACAGAAATAAAAATTGCCAAAAACAACCTTAACCAAGTGCAAAGAAAAGATCAATGATGACCAAAGACTACCATGTAATGTAAGTGCAACAGCAATAGACAATCGAGCCACGTTCCTGTTGATTGTATTATTAACCATTTCTTTTAAAAAAAAATTCGGCATCAATGGCTGACCAGCTGAAATTTCTATATTGCCATATAACAATTTTTTACAAGTTACTGAATGTCTACATTTTTTAAACATTTCAACCCAAGCAAGGCGAAAATGATACTACTACGCATGATGATAGAGAGATTGTTAGTGTTAGAAAAATAAGATTAGAGAGAACTGAAGAAAAGACAAAATATGAACTAGATTTTAGACGATGGCGATTGATGTTGCATTTAAAATTTTGAAGATTGTAGTCATCAGAAAAACAATTAAACGGAAGAACGAATTTCAGTCGGCAAATGCTGAAAAGAAAATTTTAGATTTGTAATTATTTCTAAGATAAGTAATTTTCAATAATCTTGAAATTATTTCCAACTATTGTTCTCATCTTGGTTGATATAATAGACATAACGTTTCTATCAAGTACCCTCTGGTCATCCTCAGGTGTCCATTGATTTGTTGTTATGGATTCATGTTGGATTTGGTTCATCAATACCAGGAAAAGGCTCCAAAAATACACTACTAAAGTCCTTCGAAACGGTGACGTAGTGGATATAGTAGTTGGTTATACATATGTTAGTATCATCATGTGGTCATGTGTACAATTCTTGGCTCTGGAAATGACGAAACAAATCAAAAATAAAAGAAAAATAACAGATTTTACAGGATATTTCACGATAATCAACACGTTAATCCATATCAGCCAATCAATGACTGGTACTTGGTCAAAACGTTGTGTCTTTTATAACATTTATATAAAAGAAGATGAGAACAATAGTTCTAAATAATTCCAAGATTATTAAAAATTTGGAGTGGAAATAGCGGTTGAATTTATCTTTTACAACGGTAAACAGGTGGGGCCTATATACCAATCAAGAAGTATGCTTAATTCATATGGTTGGGGCAGCAGTGAAAAAATTTCTCAGAGCATTTAGCATGAAAATCGTTTTAAAAAGAGAGAGAGAATCCACGTCAGGTATGTGAGAGAGTTACTGGGTCGTGATGGCAAGTCTGGGTCGATTAAAGTACAGATTCTTCTTTGGATTTTGTCAAAAACATTGAGATGAATATCGGTAAAACCAGACGAAATATGGCAGCAGTATTAAATGCACGGAAGAATAATAGATTTTCAAATGTGCAAGATAGACTGATACGAAACAGTAACTCTACTTACATTTCAGATGCAGCTATTAATTTAATATAATCGCTCTAAATCAAAATGTGGAAAACCGGAGGCAAGAAATGCGTAGTGTATTGCTGTGTTTAGCATTAGCTATGGAGATCCGAAGGCGAATTGGCATGGCGAAAGAAGCATTCCAGAAGTTGAGTAAAGTATAAAGAAACAGGACAATTTCACTAGAAACAAAAACGAGGGTACTGAATTGCTAAGTGATGTCAGTTCTTCACTATGGCAGTGAAGGATGGACAATATCATCAAAGATGAAGGAAAAACTTGAAGCAACTGAAATGTGGTTCGAAAGAAGGATGCTGCGAATATCATGGATCGAGCATGTGAGCAATGATGAGGTTTTGAAAAGGATGGAAACGAAAAGGAAATTAATACTGAGCATCAGGAAGAGACAACTATAGTTCCTGGGATATGCAATGAGGAAGGAGGGCTTGGAGAAACTGTTACTAACAGGCCTGATAGAGGGGAAAAGAGACAGAAGAAAGCAGGTAGGTGATAGAACAAGGGTTGCATGGTGTAACAGGAGAAGTCGTGCTAAGAGCCACCAGAAATAGGGAGATGTGGAAAGCAATGATCACCTACGTCCTGAAAGGACAGGACACATAGAAGAAGAATATATATGCCAACTGTTTATAAGAAATTATGTGGAGATAAAATGGGGAATCCATTCAATATTATAATCAATATATGAATTGATCCCTCATTTGGCGGCCATGCTATTTTATATAAATTTATATTCTAGATTTATGGGCTTGAGCAAGTGGACGGTAGAACCTGGTTTGAGTAGTGTAACAAGAAAAGGCGTGCTAAGAGCCACCAGGAACAGCGATATGTGGAAATCTATGATCACCTACGTCCTGAAAGGAAATGGCACCTAAAAGAAGAAGAATGGAAGGCAGAAAAGTATTAGCTCCTCTCGTTATTTCCAGTATAGATGAAGGCTTTTCTAACTTTGATTGGAAGTAGTGCGTAATGCCAACTTATTGATCATGTCATTCCGACCCACATCTTAAAAGGATCTACATATAGAAACTAAATATCTAGCTTTCCCTCCTGAGGCCAATGTATCGATGATGAAGGCCGCCTTGCCGATGCCATTGCTATTTTTGTTGGTATAAGATTAATCTTGAATAAAATATTCAACATACTCTGTTAAGTGTTCCAAGCAAAAGAACTCAATGAAAGCCTTTCTATAACGGAAAACATGATTTTTAAAGAATGAAAATAGTGATATTACACAATATGAACGAATCATAAAAACTGAAGATCTGTATTTATTTAATATCAAACACTTTAAATGAATAAGTTAAAATAAATGTAGTATAGAGTAATAAAAGATTGAACATAGAATAGCCTACGTCAGTGGTACTTTTTCCCAAAAGAGCAAGTTCATGAAAAACTAGCACATTAACCAGAAAGCTTCATTCATGATTTAAGATAAACACTTGAGGTGATCCAATAGATTCGTTAGTATAGATTTATTCACAGCGTCAAACAATTTTAAAAAATATCTAAATAGTCAGTTATATACAGCCGCTTTTTAAGAAGTAAGTTTAGAAATGGATTTAATTGATTAGATCCTATTAATCTTGGTGAAAACTATACATTTTTGAACGTTGTGGACAAGTGCTACAAAATCCAAAACAAAAACCGATACCAAATACCAGAAACCAAACCTCTTGAGATCTATCAAAAGTAACGACAGCTGTAATTGATATTACATGCGGTTCGAAGATGGAATAAAGACATAATGAAGATGTTAACATTTTTACTTTATTAAAATATTTTAGCTTGTAATCTACAATCAATTCCCATCGATTAATACTATACAACCATATAAAAGCAATACTAAATGACCTGACACTACATAGGCATCTCATATGTTCCTAATTGATTAAAGGTGTTAATATGTACTTTGCAAAATAAAATGGACTACTGCATGCATGCTTTACAGAGTATAAGAAAAAAGCTTCCGAAAACGTGACAACAATAATTGTTATTAAAATTACAAATTGATAGAGAATGAGCACAGAGTACACGGTTCAATATGGCTGAGTTCAGAAGAAAAAAGGTGAAACTGCAAAAGGAATTCGAGAATATTTAAAAGTGCAAGCGTTATAAAAAAAATCCCGTTGAAAGTGACATGATTGACTAAATAATGATAAAACTGAAGGACTATAAATTATGTAACATCTGATTTAAAAGACTTGAAATCTCGTTCTAGTTAAATACCGTTTCGTTCATGAAGAGAAAAAGAAGTTTCCAGGGTTAAGATCTTGAGAATATCGTTGTTGAAGACCCGGATAAGGTTGTCTTGACCAAAAAATGCTGCACAAAACAGGAATCAGTGATGGAAGCTCTGTGCTGCAGTGAAACAAAAACATTTTACACAGTTTCCTTTCAAAGACTGTTATAAGCAAAGAAAGTGAGCAACAACATATCTTAGTTTCTCTTCGCGATAGACGTCAAAGTTAATCAAGTGCTAGGTGACTTCAATCAGTCAGTTAAGTGCCATATGTGATACAGACTTTGTCTCGAATGAGACATAACTGACTGGGCAGAAGATTATCCCAAAGGAGGTTGCCATTGCTTTCTGCGGGAGACTGGTTGCCAGCCAAGGTTATAGAACCCAATCTGTCCTGTTATTTGACTCATAGCTACATGTATAAGAGATGCATTATATTATTAGGTAGTAATTAGTGGGGGATCAATTTATTACTTCATAATAATCGAAAACCGATCCCTCACTTTATGATCAGTAGAAGCCTTATTAATTATTCCAACTATTAAGTCAGTCAGTCAGTTAAGTGTCATACGTGATACACGCTTGGGCGATCATGTCTCGAAAGACACATGACTGACTGGGCAGAAGATTATACCATACTAGGTAGCCATTGCGTTCTGCGGTAGACTGGTTGCCAGCCAAGGTTATAGAACCCAATCTTGTTGTTTGACTCGTAGCTAGAGGGAGAAGATATGTATTATATTATTATATAATAATTAGTGGGTAATCAGTTTATTACTTCATAACAATAGAAAAACGCTCCCCCCACTTTATGCCCAGTGGAAGCTTTAATCATGATCCCAACTATTATATTCAGTCAGTCAGTTAAATGCTATACGTGATACATGGTTAAGCGATCATGTCTCGAAAGAGACATGACTGACTGGGCAGAAGATTATCCCGCAGTATGTTGCCATTGCTTTCTGCGGTAGATTTGTTGCCAGCCAAGGTTATAGAACCCAATATGTTCTATTATTTAAGCCATAACTGGACGGAATAGACGGATTAATACCTTTCCCAAGGGTATTTGTGCATAAGTGAATGAAAAGAATTCAACTGAAATTCGAACTCGGCACTCCCACTTTGCCTATTTTAGCTCGTTTACCTTAACCACAGATTCGATACATTGTGTCCAGATAGTTCGCTCTTAAAAAGAGATATGAAAAACCCAAGAAGAATGAGATCATTTAATGAATATTAAAGAACAAACTATAAATTATATAGAAAATGTTTAAATGATAATTATAATCATTCAAAGAAAGCAATAACTTCAGGAAATACAATAGACTAAAGAAAGAAAATGAAAAAATAAGTCATGATAAAAAATAAATATATTAGAAAAAGTCATTTAAAATATATTACAGTTTATTAAATTTCTGTAAAATCGGCTATATATTTTGCATGAAATTACAAGTCGTCATGACTGAGGTTTTGAGCATTCTAGCCTTGTTCAAATTGTAGATCAAACCAGAGAAGGTGTCTCTCTCAGAATGTGTAACTAAGTATCAGTCATTTAAGAGCCATATCAGATACACGCTTGGGCGATCATATCTTAGATGAGACATGACTGACTAAGCAGGCTATTTTCCTGCTGAAGGTTGCCTTTTCTTTATACTGTAAGTTGATTGGAAATTAAAGCTATAGAACCTAATTTGTTTAGCTTCTCAATCCAAAGCTAA
This sequence comes from Ascarosepion bandense, assembly GCA_037127315.1. NCBI lineage: Eukaryota > Metazoa > Mollusca > Cephalopoda > Sepiida > Sepiidae > Ascarosepion > Ascarosepion bandense. The sequence continues at coordinate 31,724 of JBBBDQ010028565.1, forward strand.
AAGAAGAAATGGATAAATACTTTGCTGAAGCATTTTTGCGCGTAAATGAATACAATGAATTCCAGAGTTGCAGTATAAACCACAGATCGACTCTGTGTGTATTTAAAAATCATAAATGTGACTGAGACGTCGTCTGCAATTGGGATTGTCTAACGACTTCTACAGACAAGCATACAGGAAAATGAGCAACCAGTCATTATCTTCCTGCAGTAGCATCATTGCTAAACTTTGGAGAGCAAAACTAACCGACGAAAGAAACATTAATCATTATTATATGAAACAGAGATAGAACAACAGATTGGTGTTCTACGGGAAACACTTTCAATATTAGATGAAGTATGGAAAAGAATAAACACGAGGAAAACAGGAGATTGTTAAAAATGAAACGGGAATATAAAAGAGAATGACATACCAGCTGTAAGAGGTAAAAAAATAACCGAATCCAGCTAAAAGCACAAGAAAACGGAAATATGAGAGAAAACAATTATAAACAAAACGGGACACATAAAACTAATAGGGAAAAATTCTTTAGGGAAAAAGAAAGATCAACGAAGCCTATAGTAAAAACACCATCAAATAAAGAATCGAGAATGTTTTAGAATAAGACATGGGGAAATGAAAACAATTATAAAAGTAGCGCTGAATGGATTGAATACAGTAAACAGAAGTATACAGACAGACACGGAAATGTAACAACATTGATGTTAAAAAAGTACAAGCAGCTATCGCGAAATAAAGGAAGGATAAATCCCAAGGAATATATTAGGTACCTAACTTCGGGTTAAATGCTTTTTCAATCTATGAAGAAACCATTAGCAGATAAGTTTTCTATTGCAAATATTAACCAAGAGCAACGCATCGACTGGCTCCTTTGGCAATACGTAATAATTACGTAAATTGATCACACTACCAAAAAGATAACGGAACACCACATGGTTATCCATAAGCTACAAAAAATTGCACGTATTTTAAGAGTAAGAATGCATCAGTTTAATGCATAAGAAAGTAATAAATAATATTGCTGATGAAGAAAAAAAATGACACAAAAACGATCCATTCAGTTGCAAATATCGATTGCTGATCAGCAAGATATTGGGTGAAAAAAAACAAAAACAAAAAAAATTTTTTTTCAAAATATGAACCTACGGTAAACAAGGATAGGCTTCAAATTCAAAAAATAATTGATAACTTTCTCGTAGAGCAAATATCATAAGTTCAAAAGAATTAATTAAAATATTCACACTTATATGTCTAAGACTCAATATGAAAAAACAAATTATCTATAAAATCTTTAAGAAAATCTCTACTACGTCATCTTACAGAAAAGTCTAGATATATGAAATGAGACTCAGTTACTAAAAATAGCTATACAAAAAATTATATATATATATATATATATATATATATGACACAAGATTAGCAACTAAGTCCCACCCTTTTACTGTGAAACCAATATATTGTAAACTCAAATTCTACTCCATCAGCCTCTTTTCTCACACGTCCCTCTTGTGGAATTACCTTCCATTTAATTGTTTCTCAGACAGCTAAAATCTCCAACTATTTAAATGTAAAGTCAATAGTCATCTCCGATCTCATTAAGCTGCACCCTCTTTCATCAGTATTCTTATCCTTTACTTACCCACTTCCTGACACACCCTAAAACGTGACACTCTTTCTCATAACTTTCCTTCAATGTAACTCCCTGCAAAACAGTGGCAGTAAAATGAATATATCCATATAAATCCATATAAAGCCATGAAAGTGTTTATAGAACAGACAGCTACTCAAATATGGGTATCCACTAAAAACAACGTTTAATTATTAAAATGAGTCGCATTAATAAATGTAAAATCCATTCCTTATAATGGCATTTTTTATATTAGAATACAAAACTTGACAGATTTAGATTTCATGAATGAGAAAAATCTGTAATTAATAGCAGAATTTGGGTTTGCTGGCTCATTAGGTTTTCGCTAACCGAGAGGTCAAAGACCGTCAGAACAAATGACAGATCTTCTAGGGGAACGTTGGTTCGAATTCTCAGCTGAGTGAGCTTAATCTTGGAATAAAATTTTTCTTATAGTCACGCAGGTAGATTGAAATAAACGGATATATCGGTTAACAAATAAACAGAGTATCTGCTCACATATGGTTATTCACTAACAATGCTGTCTAAGTAAAAAAATACATAGAATCGCATTAATAAAGAGACTTATTTGTTCTGAAATATATATTTGAAGGACTTCACACTTCATATAATATGTCTATTTATTGGAGTAGATAGACTAAACTATCGCCCGGTTCACACTTCACCCACATCTATTGAACAGGTGAAGAGTCTCATCCCTTGTTTCCTGTTTAGGATGCTGTTTCCGGTTTTCTCTTTTCCAATCTTTTCACTTTCTTTTATTTTTTTTCAATTGGAGTAGATAGACTAAACTATCGCCCGGTTTATACTCCACCCACGTCTATTGAACATGTAATGAGGCTCATCCCTTTTTCCCTGTTTAGGTTGTAGTTTCCAGCTTTCACTTTTCCATTCTTTTTACCCTTACGTAGCCCCCTGCGCATCAGTAGCGTTATCGCCTTGCTTGGGGTGATATGATTAAAAAGAAAAAATATTGTCATTCACACAACAGATATATTCGATACCAACCTAATTACGATGTATACTAATGGTCATACAATGACCCTATTTCTGCAATTACCATGTTTACCAATATTCATATTTTCAAAAGACCTCATGTGGAATGACTATATAGAATCGATAGCTCAATCCTCTGCTGAGAAGATCGGATTTTTGTGCAGGGCCAGGAAGTTTTCCCTGTCTGAAAAAACCCTGAACATATAGAAATCTACCATCCGCCAGTGTATTGGATACTGCTGCCATATCTGGTCAGGTGCTCCTGCTATCCACCTAGGGGTTCATGACAAAATTCAGCGGAGAATCTGTAATGTGATCGATCCCAACCTGGCAGCTCAGATACAGTCACTTTCTCACCGGTAAAATTTGGCTTCCCTCTGTCTTTACTACAATTTCTTACACGGCTTCTCTTCCGATGAACTTAATTCATTGGTGCCCCCTATTTATGAATTTATTCGAGCCACAAAATTAGCAACTAGGTCCCACCCTTTTACTGTGAATCCAATAAATTGTAAACGCAAATTCCATCAGCTTCTTCTCTCGCACTTCCCGCCTGTAGGATTACCTTCCGTTTATTTGCTTTCCCGACAGCTACAATCTTCAAATATTCCATTGTAAATTCAATAGTCATCTTCTATCTCAGTCACTTGCATCCACTCTCTCTCTCTCTCATGCTCCACTCTTCGTTCACTCTACTCTCGTTAGTAATCTCATCCTTCTCTTACCCTCCTCCTGACACCCCCTGTAACCAGTCACTCTTTCTCATAATTTTCATCCTATGTAACCCCTTGCTCAAACATGGCAGTAAAATCCCTTGCTTGGGGCGACAAGATTATTAAAGAAAAATCAAATCAGTTTTATGTATTTATTATATAACAATATAATATTTTTATCTAAATAATATGAATGCACCAACAAAGGTTCACAAAGAAGGATGGGTATTTTATGAACGGATATAGCAATGTACAAAATGAAAATTAGCTATTCGAAGAATTATATGTAAAAATAAAAAAATAATATAGATTTTTGGAAATTGGAAAATATTCCGGTGAAGTTTGCATTCTGCGGACTAATTGGGATAGAGGAAAGATTATTGAAATTCAAGAAATTAATAAAAAAAAGTGGTTGAATGATCATTATTATTTTTATAAAATGAAATTAAAAAAAGATCTATTTGAATTTGATTCTACAGGAATTACGTGTATTTTACATGAGTGTAAAATCCCTGATTCCCTTGAAGACATCTCTCCAAGAGAATAACTTTCTTACGTGAAGTTCTTGTTACCATCATGCAATTTAACGAATATCACACAAGGAAATGATCTTAATTCTTTCGCGTTGATCTCTTGCGCGTTATTTTAGAAGACCATTAACGTAGAAATAGCATAAACTCAACTAGATGCGTTCAATACCAAAGTTATAAATCACCATGGATTGCTTCTTTCGCATCCCGGGATTGAACTGGGCAAGCAATAACTGAACCTAAGGAAATAAAAACAGGAGACGATTATGGAGCCTCAATAAGGTTCTTACACCTAAGTTAGAGAGATGAGAAAATAGAAAGTTAGAATGATGCTAAGGTAACGAGAGACATTCTCTCCAGGGACGTCATTCTATTCGGAGGCGGTTAGAATCCAAGCTGCTACATTTTCCTCTTTTCTAATAAAATAGAGTGAATGTTTTAATCATTTCACCCCGAGCAAGACGGAAACGCCACTGAAGTGCAGGGGGTTACATAAATGTAAAAAGATTAATTAGAAAAGAGTGAGTACAAACTAGTTAGAAAGGAACAACAGAAAGCTGAGAAGGCAGGTGCGATGACAGATACATAGGTGGAGAGAAAAGGAAGGTTATACAGGGGAGGGGAGAGAGCTAGAGTCCAGTGGTTAGTAGATGAGTATTGACTTTGCATTTAAATTTCTGGAGGTTGTAGCCGTCAGGAAAGCAAGAATACGGGAAGTGAGAGAGGCGGGAAGTGAGAGAGAGGAAGCTGCAGGAGTAGAATTGTCGTCTGCATTTGGCTAACCTGACTGTGAATGGGTGGGACCCAGTCGCCAGTCTGGTTGCACTATTAAACACCTGTTGAGGACGCATCAGTGACTTAAGCTCATCCGAGCAGAAGCCATGAAAGTATTTATAGAATAGACAAAGGGAGGCCACATTTCGACGATGGGGAAGTGGCTGCAGTCGAGTCGCCAGATCAGTGCCTATCAGTGCTAATAAAACAAACGCATTAAGTAAAACAATATAAATAGGGCAAATATTTACAGCGCATCAACACATTAACATACACAGATCCTAATTGTCGTCAATATGGCAATAAAAATGACGGCAACATTCGGAAATATGTAAATAGTGTAAAAATTACAATATCTAATGTCATAAATATAGACAGATATCAAAGAAAGTTGGAGCATATAATGACCGAAATGACATGAACATTACACTAAAAATGAGGACATAATCCGAACAATATAGTGTAAATATTTACAACATATCACTGAAATATAAACAGACACTGAAGAAAACCAGAGCGTAAAATGTTCGAAACCACGTGAATATAGAAATAATGATGAGGGCAACAGTCCCAAAGATGTAAATGGAGAAAATAATTACAACATCTCATCTCTTAACTATAGACAGATTCTGAAGAAAGTCGGAGCGTACGATGGCCGAAACGTCGTGAATGTGGCAATAAAGAAGATGCAAACTGCCCGAACATTTTAACTAGTGTTATAACACGATCCCCAGGCGTGATCTTTCCTGACGTTTAACCAAACTGTCCGCGTTCTATTTGTTTGATCTCGGAGCGGACAAAGTAAGATTTCCCGTTATCACCTGGCTAGGTTGGTTCTGACACACTAAAGGTCGGGTATATAGTTAAGAACACAGTTACGCGATATATCACGAAATATAACCGCAGATATAATCCGCGGTAGCTGATAGACGGCAGACGGAATATAATCAGCAGAACACTGCAACGCTACCTGTGTAGTATTATATATATATATATATATATATATATATATATATATATATATGTATATATATCGACTATATACACAGTTATAATCAAGTCAAAGCTGGTGATAATTCAAAAATACATTCAATATCAATTTTCTCAGAGACGAAGTTATATTATATAATTATATAGTGAAGGAAAATTGAAACCCCCGTAGCTACCTTATCACTCCGGTTTTGTGTCTTTTCTATAAAAACCGAAGTGGAAATCAAAATTAGCAGAATTGAGCCCGTGATTTGAAGAGAGACGGTCGAGGTTGACGTGCTGCTAAAGACGACTGTGCAAGTCGTCTTTAGCAGCACGTAGGTTGCCATTGCTTTCTGCGGTAGGCTGGTTGCCGACCAAGGCTATAGAACACAATCTGTCCTGCTATTTAACCCATAACTGGAAGGAAGAGACGGATTAATAACTTTCCCAAGGGTATTTGCGCGTATGTGAATGCAATGAATTCGGCTGGAATTCGAACTCGGCTCCCTGATTTCTCGTTCCGAGTCGATATCCAATGCACCACAACGCACATCCGTTGGAATGTAGGAGCTTATAAAAAAACGAAGCGTCGTGAAAATTATAATAAAAATGAGGACAGCTCATGGCAATATGTAAATAGTATAATTTCTTTTTTAATCATTTCACCCCGATCAACGCAGAAATGCCACGGATGAGCGGGGGGGGGCTACATAACTGTAAAAAGATTAATTAGAAAAGAGTGGGGAGTACAAACTAGATAGAAAAGAGCAATAGAAAGCTGAGAATGCAGGTGTGATGACAGATACATAGGTGGAGAGAAAGGGAAGGATATACGGGGGTGGAATTGCATTTAAATTTCTGGAGTTTGTAGCCGTCAGGAAAGCAAGAATATGGGAGCGAGTTCCAAAGGCGGGAAGTGCGAGAGAAGAAGCTGCAGGAGTAGAATTGTCGTCTGCATTTGGCTAAACTGACTGTGAATTGTTGGGATCCAGTTGCCAGTCTGGTTGCACGAGTAAACACCTGTTGAGGAGGCACCAGTGACTTAAGTTCGTCGGAGCTGCAGCCATGAAAGTATTTATAGAACAGGCAAAGAGAGGCCACATTTCGACGGTGGGGAAGTGGCTGCAGTCGAGCCGCCAGATCAGTACCTATCACATTACAGACTCTCCTTTGGAGCCTGTCGAAAACACTGAGGAGAACGGCAGGGGCGCCTGACCACAAATGGCAGCAGTACTCTATGCACGGACGGATGGTTGACTTCTCATTTTAGAAATATAAATATGTCCTAAAAAACCAAAGCGTACAACGACCGAAGTTTTTCGAATATGTTAATATATATGAGGTCAGCAGTCAGAATAATGGTAATAGTGTATATAGATACAATATTTCATCTCAGAAATATAAAAACATACGATGGTCTACAACCGCCGAAACCTCGTGAATATGAGAAATATATGAGGAATTATGTAAATAATAGTGTAAACAGTTAAAACATCCTATCTCAGAAATATGAACAAATCCCAAAGAAGAGCGAAGATTACAACGGACCGAAACATAGTGAATATGCCAGTAAAGATAAGAAGAACAGTTCGACCAATGTAAATACTTAAAAGATGTCCAGTCTCTCATTTCAGAAATATAGACAGATGCTGAAGATGGCCGTAGTGCACAACGTCTGAAAGATTTTTCTTGATGGGCCTAAAGAATTAGTGTGAGCCATTGGTGTGAAAGCTGCTGGAGATTCAGTGAAGTACTAATTAAAAAAAATATTGTTAAATCCAGAAACATTATTTTCCATGGCACTTGAAACATTCTTTACTTTACTGCAGCAAAGACAAATTCCTGGTACATTGAACTGATAAATTTTTCACAGCGTAGATATTATGCAGTAGAAGATAAATTGCATATAAATTTTCAAGGAGTACTTCCTAATGATAGATATATGTATCAATATCGACATTCTGCATATTGGTAAAGAACATATCTCATTCTGCATATTGGTAAGGAACATTCAAAATTGGACAAAATATTTTTCAGAAACTCAATTTCAAAATCCCTGCGTATGTTGTTAGTTTTCCATATATACAGAAGCGAGCATAAAGATCAGAAAGATGTTAAGAAAAGTTTAAATGTGAAATAACCTTTTATTTTAAAGTTTCAAAGAACATTTTATAAATAAAGAAAATAAGAATGTAAAAGTAGATTATATAATTCCAAAATATAAAGCTCAATAAATTTATTTTGATAATGTTATAAGAATATTTATATAAGATTCGAAAAAATAAATGATCAGAAACATCAGAACGGTTAAAAAAAAGCGAACTATTATAATGGATTCATCATATCTAAATGAAAATAATCTTCATAATTCATTAGTACTTGATGTGAAAAACCGTTACTTTCAATAGCATCTTGACATCTTTTGCTACCACAGCGAATTAATGTCTTTCATTCATTGACAGATATGATATCCCATTCTCCTTTCCAATTAGTCCATAGTTATTTGACGTTTGTTGAATTCTTTTTCTTAGGTCTTTCATTTAGTAACTTCCAAACATTCTCAATAGAATTCATGTCTGGGCTTAGAGCAGGCCTCTCCATAACAATAACATCCTCCTTAGAAAGAAATGTCTTAACAGATTTCGCTCTGTGACATGGCCCGTTATTATGCATTAATACAGCTGGTTGATTAATTGCAGTTCTCAAATTAGATACAAAATGTTTCTTCAGTATATCTTTGTATACAGTTGCGTTTATTTTACTGTGCAGCCTGACAAAAGGTCCTGTACCAGCATCTGAAATCATGCCAAACACCATAACATTTTCTCCTCCAAATTTAACGCTACTTTTAGTGCACTGAGGCAAATAACGTTCCTTATGACAGCGTCAAACGAACCTTCTCCCGTCACAACCAAACACTTGGGGCGATACGAGAAAAAAAAAAAAAATATAGCTCTTTCTAATACTGAGAGGTCTTCTTAGTGTGGAACGTCAATATCTTGATAATGACACTGTTTCCGCTTTGAGTTACAAGTAGTTCGCAAGTGATGTAGTTTCTGTTATTTCGTACATTTTTTGTAATACTACAGCGACATTCCAAAATCTTCGAAGAAGATTTATCTTCCCAATGACTTATTATAGAATCTACTTTAGCCATTTATCTGATAAAATTTTTGTATGCATCTGGGAGGTTAGATATTTCCACCTAAGTTTTGAAGATGCAAAACATCTATAAGAAGGTATCGATGTGACAAGACATTATAAAAAACATGTTAAACTTTTAATATATTAATGCAAACATTTTCTGAAAGAGAGCAGAAGAGATTAACTTGGTCTTATATTAGAAACCCCATTCTTCATGAAGAATCAGAAGCGTCGATGTGCTATATGGAGCAGGCATCATGAGAAGTTTCACTATTTAAACCAAGTCACTTCACATCAAAGCCAGTCAGATGAAATCAGTAGCTAACAGCATCTCTCCATGTAAAGAAGAAACATCAATCTGACGCACCCTCACTGCCAATTTTCTTTTTTACTCCACGCCAACCCGGACATAGATCACGCCGCATTTTCATTCGTCCTCTTCTTCCAACGTCCTTTTCTTCATTTTCACACCACGCCGCTAAATGGACGTGTTAATTACTACTTCTTAATTTGTTTTGACTTCTCTTTCTCTCAACCTGTTTCGACCTACTAAAAAAAGGAAAAAACAATGACTTTACATTTTGTTACTACACAACTATGAACTCTAAATTTCTACGAACATTTTACTACACTACTACAACGAACATTTTTTACAACTCTTGATACCGTAAACTTTCTAATAGCTTCTTTTCTCGCACTTCCCGCCTGTGGAATTCCTTTCCGTATACTTGCTTCCCCGACAACTACAAACTTCAGGAGTTTAAATGTAAATTCACTAGACACCTTCTAACACACTAACTCGCACCCATTCTCTCCAACACTCTTCCCATCAACGCAACCCTCATCCTCGGTATCCTTATCCGTCTATCACCTTCCTTCTGACATTTCCTATATCTAAACACTCTTTCCCATTACTTTCCCCTATGTAACCCCCTAACCACTCTTTGACATCACTTTCCCCAATGAAACACCCTAACCACTCTTTCTCATCATTTTACCCTATGTAACCCCATAACCACTCTTTCTCATCACTTTCCCCTATGTAACCACCTAACCACTCTTTCTCATCATTTTCCCCTATGTAACCCCATAACCACTCTTTCTCATCACTTTCCCCTATGTAACCACCTGCGCAACAGTGGCAGTGAAATGCCTTGCTTGGGATGAAATGATTAAAAACAAAATTGAACATTAAATTCTACGAATTCTTGTTACGCATTTCTTTGAATAAATTTCTATTTTAACATACAAAATGTATATTTTATGCTTACACTATTCTACACATTCCAAGCTGCCTACAACCAACCTTCTGATAACGAGGAAAACCTTCTACTGATAATTCTGGATAAAATGCTGCAGAGAGTTCGGTTAAGTATGACACAAGGCCGAATCAAAGAAACATTAACAAGCTTCCAACGGCTACAGACCTATAAAAAACTCTAAATTGAATTCGATCAGAGTGGTGTGTTTCCATTAACAATGAACTTACATGATGTATCATTGGTTTAATTAAAAGAAATATAATCAAAGATGAAACTGTAAGTAAAAAGACAATGTTATTTATGCCCGTGCCATCAAGCAACCCTTGAAATTTACAGATGTCCCACTCTTACCCAGTAATTCCCTCAAAGGCATATTATATAGTTTCATATAAGTAATAATATATTGAATGTACTGAAGGCTGGAATAACTGAATCGTTGATGTAATATAAAACGTTATATATAATGAACATTTCCTTCCAAGGGTTAACAGGTACCACTTTGAATTCGTTCAACACTAGCAGTGTTGACGTGAAATGCCAAATCACGAACACTAGCCGATCAAGTAGGGTGAAATACTAAACGAATCTGCGAAAAGATTTCTGATTTATAATCCAATGAAAGATTTTTTGACATGCAATAAAAACGACCACTGAAGGAATCTTCTTATGCTCCCAGCATGCCTCTTTTAAGAAGCCATAATGCCTGTCTTCTTAGAGCTCTGCCAATATTGTATGAAATTTCAGAATGTATCTTAGCTTTCACATTTTGTAATTTAAAATAGCAGAATAATGAAAATAGAAATTGTTACATGAATTCATAGCCAAATATATATATATATATATATATATATATATATATATACCAGACAATAAACCTTAGTAGAAGAAATACATGTTTCGGTAAAAAATACACACTTGTGCAAATTAATTGAAACAAATCAAATAATGTCTTCTCTGAATCTTTCACACTTTCCTGATCACATATACGTTGTATCTTGGCATTTTCTTTTCTTTTCCCTTACGTTTTGGGCTGATGAATATTATTTGTTTCTTCACCATGATAACAGGACTGACAGTTGAAAGGCTGACGCCAACAATATCTCTTTATAAGGCTTGTCAATGTGTTCATGCAGTATTAGTGTTTCCATAAGATTCCTTGGAATAATGCCCATTGCAGACAATAACCGCATAATAAGTAATTGACAGTCAAGACACGAGTGCCTAGATCGGATAAAAATCTCAAGCAATCACGGATGACACGATATATTTCAATACCAAACAAATTTCATTACAGAACTCGAAATTAGATCTCTATTACTGCACAGCACTTCAAATGCAGAGAAAAATAGAAATCGAATACACCCTTTAACTCCAGTGGGTTTAAAACTGACCCTATCGAAAAAGAAAGGAAAGTAAAGCTGTTCTTTCACTAAATTTTCACAAGGATTTAAGCAGCCAATAGTTACATTAAATTTGTTTATAATGACAGAGATCGATGAATTTGTAGTGTAATTATGAAATGCTAAATAATAATGTAAATCTTACCGTAGAAAAGTGAAATAAATAAAATGTTTTATTAAAGAGAATATTTTGTTATAAACACATAACTTTTGTTATTAATTAATTTTGAGAAAAAAGGTGAACAGTCTTCGTTGAGAATCAAATGCAAGATTTCCTGAAAATATATTTCTTAAAGTTAAGTTTTGAAATTAATACAGGCAGAGAGTCACAGCTGTATCGCTCGTCCTTTATCCTTGTAAAGGGTAGGCAGACAATTGTAAAGGATGTGCGTTGTGGTGCAGTGGATATCGGCTCGGAACGAGAAATCGGGGAGCCGAGTTCGAATTCCCGCCGAATTCATTGCATTCACTTACGCGCAAATACCTTTGGGAAAGATATTAATCCGCCTATTCCTTCCAGTTATGGGTTAAATAACAGGACAGATTGGGTTCTATAGCCTTGGTCGGCAACCAGTCTACCGCAGAAATAAATGGCAACCTACTGCGGGATAATGTTCTGCCTAGTCAGTCATGTCTCTTTCGAGACATGATCGCCCAAGCGTGTTTCACGTATGGCACTTAACTAACTGACTGACCCTTGTAAATATGCACAAACATTTTCACTAAATCATTCTTATGTATTTCCCAACAACCGAGAATGTAAATATGATATAAATTCTTTCGAACTTACAGATCATCTATTCTGTCTCTAAAGCGAACATATTTCCAGCTGTTATGTACAATTATTTGTTTTGCAGAAAAAATAATTTCGAAACCAATTTTTACATTAATTCGGAGCGAATGAAAAGCGTGCGTCACTCTGAATGCAGATGAATTACGCAAACAAAAGGATTGTATTTATTTTCTTTCTTTCCAAAAACGCAACATGTCATTAAAATCTTCCTTCTTAGACTGACATTAAATGTTAACGCGGCAAAAGTAAAAAGAAAATAAATGTTTCAAACCCCTTTCTGCGTCTACAAAAAAAATTCTCGTAACTGTTTAAATCTCAAAAAAAGAAATATTTTTTTTTTTTTAAATTGACCCCGACATGGGTAGTATTTAAAGTTTATATTTTGCAAACATATTTAAAAACTTCGGAATAGCTGTAGTGATGTTGGTTGGGCAGATATCGACTTAATATCGATCCATATTGCTATATTGCTGCAACGTTGGGACGGGCAATCGAATTAACGTGGGGTAAAATTATCCATCGAATCAAATTTGCTGCGATTTTTTTTTGGCGTGGGGGGGGGCTAGAATTATAGGAAGAAGAAATGTTAAAAATATAAAAGAAAATACAAACTTGGATTAGCGATTTAGAAATACATTTCAGCTTGGTTTGTTAGAGCTACGAATGGGAACAGAGGATCACGTGACAAGAAATATCATCCGATTAGAATTTTCGCAATCGATTGTGCTTAAGACAACAGAGAGTAAACAATATTGACATTGAGGAGACAAACTCATAATATCAGTTGAATCTTCTGTAAAATATAGAACCGTTAAAAAAACATCAGTTTGCAGAAATTTGCACTTTTTAATAATTATGGTTTGGGTTATTTGTACTTTTTACAAAATATAATTTTATTGAGTTATATATATATAAACGAAATTTGGTTATAAGCAACCGACAATTTGTAAAGAATTATTTTGTACATTATTTTTACCGATACTCGTATTTAAGTAGATATTCTGTTTTTAACTAAACAGTATTGTTATATTTATATCTACCGGCCTGATTATTTCACGATAAATTTTTATGACGAAAATGTGTGCTACCCAGCAGGATTCGAACCTGCGACCCCTATTACATAGGGGAAGCATACTATTTGATCTGGTACCGTCTTGACCACTCGACCATGGACAGACGAGGTTTTTATCATGCTTATATAACACAATTTCGATACATCGTAAACAAACCATATCTGCTCTGTAATGTATCGTAATGTCAAAAAAATGTAAACATGTTACGGAAATTAACGAAATTTAACGAAACTTGGTTATAAGCAACCGACAATTTGCAATAAATTATTTTGAACATTATTTTTACCGATACTCGTATTTAAGTAGATATTCTGTTTTTAATTAAACAGTATTTTATATTTATATCTACCGGCCTGATTATTTCACGATAAATGTGTGCTGGGTAGCACAAATTTTCGTCATAAAAATTTATCGTGAAATAATCAGGCCGGTAGATATAAATATAAAATACTGTTTAATTAAAAACAGAATATCTACTTAAATACGAGTATCGGTAAAAATAATTCATTATGTATGTATGTATGTATGTATGTATGTATGTATACACTTTACCGGCCATGATTATTTGGCCACCACAGTATTTAAAAAATTGATGTATTTCATACTACATTCACAGTCAGGTTATCCAAATGCAGACGACAATTCTACTCCTGCAGCTTCTTCTCTCGCACTTCCCGTCTGTGGAACTCGTTCCCATATTCTTGCTTTCCTGACAGCTACAACCTCCAGAAATTTAAATGCAATGTCAGTACTCATCTATTAACCACTGGACCCTAGCTCTCTCTCCACTCCCGTATATCCTTCCCTTTGTCTCCACCTATGTATCTGTCATCGCACCTGCATTCTCAGCTTTCTATTGCTCCTTTCTAACTAGTTTGTACTCCTCACTCTTTCCAATTAAGATTTTTACAGTTATGTAGACTCCGCTCATCAGTGGCATTTCTGCCTTGCTCGGGGTGAAATGATTAAAAAAACAACAAGAACAACAAAAAAAAAAACAAAAAACAAATAGGCCTATATCGGGATGATGGATAAATATTTATCCCTAATTCCAATGGGCCCTATACAAATAGAATACACAAAAATAATTAGAGCCCTAAATTACCTCGGTTTTAAGGTTGAAGTTAATTCTAATCTTAAAATTGTAAACTATCTAGATATCACCATTGATTTAAATGATGGATCCTACCAGTCATTTCTCAAAGAAAATAATTCCCCCACTTATATCAATATTTTATCCAACCACCCCAAGAATATTATAAAACAGATGCCCAATAGAGTGAATAATAGAATTAACCAATTATCATCTAACATTAAAACTTTCAACGCAAGTAAAGATATTTACAATAAGGCCCTTCAAAAAAGCGGATATAAGAATAAATTAACATATAATAAACCTATAATAGATCCCGAATCATCTAAACCTAAAAATAAAAGAAACTGTAGACAAAGAAAAATAATTTGGTTTAACCCTCTTTATTGTAAATTAACTAATATCAATATTGGTAAATATTTTCTCAAATTAATGGACAAAAATTTTAATAACAGTAATCCTTTGCGGAAAATTTTTAATAGGTACACCCTTAAAATCAGCTATTCTTGTACCTCTAATATAGACAACCTCATTAATTCCCATAATAGAAGTATTCTAATGAATTTACGCAATACTGATTCTGGGTCCAGAATTTTGAACGAATGCAGCTATAGCTCTGTGGACGCCTGACCAGTGGCGGGCAAATGTAAATCCACCCAGGTGATTTATGAAGCCTGCAATTCTCCATTAAACAATAAAAATAACTACCGAACCTATATTGGTATGTCCGCTGGACCTTTTAAGCAGAGACTTTATATCCACAGGTATTCTTTTTCGAACCCGGGTCAAAAATACCAGACAGCCCTTTCACGGATATTCTGGAAAATGAAAGAGGAAGGGCTGAATCCTGTAATTAGCTGGAAACTACTGCTCTTTTCTATGGTCTGTACTCCTCACTATCTTCTAATTAATCTTTTTACAGGTATGTAGCCCCCCGCACATCAGTGGCATTTCCGCCTTGCTCGGGGTGAAATGATTAAAAACAAACAAAAAAAAACTAATCGGTTCAGCCCGTAAGGTGCTGTCTGTGTTTGCTAGAAAAAAATTTAATATTTAAGTATCCTTCCTGAATCTTAGAAGGGAATTTATTAGTAAGTGCCGCCATAAAGCTAGGTTTATGAATACTTAAATTTTAAATTCCTAATTTTTAGATTTTAGGATATAAATATAAATTTAATGATTTTTGGTAAATTATTTAAATTTTAACTTTAAATAGTAATTTAACCCCTCTACCTTCCTCTCACAGTCTCCTTTAATTGTCTATCTTTATGAAATATGGATTCTTTTACTAAACCCCTTTTTCCTTTGTTAGTATATATCTTTTTAATAATTTTGTTCACATCATGAATTTTATAAATTTTCTATATATATAAAGAAAAATTTTTTTAAAATTTATATAATAGTTTTTTTAAGAATAAATTAAAAAAAAACTTTTTTTAAATTTATAATTTTCTTTAATTGTTATTTAGTTTCTCTGTACCTAAAATAACTTTAATTAGATTAACTTAATTAAATTTTTAAAATCTTATTTTTATTCTTTCCCCTAAATATACTTTTTCAAATAAGTCTCTTTTTTTCCCAAATCTTTAACCCTTTTAAACATTTAAAGTTAAATTTGTTTGACACGTATCGAGCGTTTTCTATTTGACATTTTCTCCTTTGTCTTTCTTTTCTTTTTTCCCCTTCTTTATTTTTTCTCGATACACTTTTTTTTATATCCCGCCCTTTCCCTTTCTGTTCTGTTTTGTTTAACCCAATTCTCAATTTAACAACCTCCCATTCCTTAACTCTTTTCGTCTATTAAGCAAGACATGCCAAATTTCCATCTCTTCACTTACAACTCTATCAAAAAGTAAAAACCAAAAAGAGACTGATTTAGAAAAAAAATATTGTGACGTATATTTCTCAAATCGTAACCGTTATTTCTTTTCTCCTTTTGAATCTTTTTTTCTCTTTTTTAATCTTATTTTTTTTCATTTTGATATAGACTGTGTTGCTGAGGAGACGTGAATTCTCTCTTAGGGATTTCATGTTGAAATGTTCCTTCAACATTTTTGAATTTTGAAAATTTATTTTAATTTATATTGGCTCTGTAATTTTAATTACATTGAGCTCTCCTCCTGTATCATTTTTTAATATTAAAATTTTTAATATTAATTAAGATCAGGTTTATGGAATTTACCTTCCTACTTTTCCGTTTCGGATTAAAGTAAAATAATATATATATATATATATATATATATATATATATATATATAAGTTGAATAATTGGGCATATGTCTATTTTTATTGTAATTCTCTCATATTAATGTGTGTTGTGGTGCAATGGTTATCGATTCCGTAGAAGAAATTGGAATGCCGATTTCGAATATCTATGTGTTAAATACCTCCAGTTCTGTATTATATAAATGGACAGATTAGAAGGAAACCAGTCTACCGCAGAACCAGACCTACTATCTAACAAACAATATGGCTTCCGCTTTAGTAGGTCTACCGATGATGTGCTGACAACCTTTACTGGATATGTATATTAGGCTCGTAATAAAAATGGCGAAGCTTGATTAGTGGCAGTAGATATCTCGAAAACATTTGACACGGTTTGGCATGCAGGACTCTTAAACATTGTTCTTGGGCTACAGTATTAATGGCTGCTACTCTTGAATAAGACCTACAATCATTGGTTTGCTAAAGCAGGAAATCTATATATATAAATGGCAACTTGTGAGTCTGTGTGTGACTGTTCCCTAGGCACGCCTACATTTTTTAAGCTAGGCCATTCAAACTTTCTAGGGACACATATCTACAGGAAAGCCTGGTCGATAGATACTTTTTGAGTGCAAGGTCAACAAATTTTCCTTTTCGCACTTTTTGGCTAATGGAGCCGATTGTTTACATTTGCTCTGTCAAACATCTATGATCTAAGATATTTGCTAAATTACGCCAAAGAAATCAAATCACACGTATCAAACGCGACTAAAATATTTTTAACAAAAGCAAAACAACAACTGAGCCTTTATATTTAAATTTTATTCCGACGTTTTAAAAATTAATTTGGTCAACAAATAAATGTGATTACTTTTCCCAGTAATCTTAAAACAAAACAAATATTTTTAAAAAAAGTGTTTTTTCAAAAAAATATGTAAAAAAAAGGACCAATGGTTAATTTAATTAAGTCTTTTTTTCAGATATAATATTTCATATTTCAGAAAATAAAATTAAAAAAATAATAAATCTTTTTCGCTTAATATTTCATGCAAAAATCAACTGTCTGTAATTCGTGTGGCATTTAATGTAATTTTTTTCTCTAAAATTAAAAGTTTACATTTTTAAATATTCTTCGAAAATTTCTGAACTGAGAGAGTAATAGTTTTTCTATTTCTACATTTTTAAATATTCTTCGAAATTTTCTGAACTGAGAGCGTAATATTTTTTACATTTCTAATTTCAGTAAGACAAAATAAATAAGTTTTATTTTTATGTTAAATTCATTTAGTCAACAAAAAATGTAAATATTTTCCCCGTAATTCTGAAACAAAAACAAATGCAATGTTGTTTAGAATGCCACACAAAACATCAAATCACGTTTAAGCAAAACAAAGAAAATAGATTGTTTTAATGGGATTTTTTAACAATTTTTAGATAATTATTTTTTTATAACCAAGTCCTACTACTAAACTTTTCAGTTGCACAGACAACGCCGCGAAATTCATAATGCCTTTAACTAACAGATCTATATTTATAACCACAGAAAAACTTCTCTGCCCTGAATCAGTTTGGCTGACACAAATCTCCGGAATAGTGACCCTTTGCGCTTCATTGGCCACACTTTTTAGCAGATCAGAATTGATACAACTACAAAAAAATCAATAGCTGCACCTATTGTTAATAAAGTTGGGTCACTGTGTCGAGTCAGAAAATTTTTTCTCGTCAAAATCCGTCATTCACATTTCTAAATCAAACATTTGTCCGTGAATTGAATACCGTTGTTATAGCTGGTCCGGTACTTCTTCTATTAATATCTAGGTTCTTGACAAAATCCAAAGAAAGGTTTGCAATATATTCTAAATGGAATTTAAATGGACCGTCAATTGTCATCTTTTATCTTCTTGAATCCCGTTCATCTTTTATCCTTACGTCAAATCCTTCTGTACCCAGTCATTTTTCTAATTGAAAACCCCTGTGTATTAAAAGGTGTCCTTTCTTGCTTTGAATAAAATTATTTAAAAATGTGTAGCTGGACCAAGAGAATTTTAAAAATATCACATCATCTTGGTAAATAGACTTACTGATCTGTACTTTCGAATATTCATTTATGAAAGCTTTTATACATTTCTATGTACATACTCGTATACTCACGCTTACATAGACACATATGTGCTTGTGAAATTTCAATTAAGTATGTTTAGGTTGCAAGAATTAATACAAACAAACTATATTAAATGCTAGCGACAAGTTATGTTTAAACATTTTTATTATGTCTTTTCAATTTCTGATTGATTCATGAAAGATGAGGATTAATGTTAAGAACATATAGTGCAAAATTAATATATTTTCTTTTCCATATTTAATTACTTTTGACTTCACAATTTTTAATATCGTATATTTTAAAACGTGTTATTGACAATATGACTGCAGTTGGCAAAATTAACTGAATATTATATTTAAAAATATTAACTTTTGGTAAATGCATTCTTTACTTTAATCTCAATGTAAAAACAAATGGGAAGTATATATATATAAAAATTTGAAAATGTATATTTTTTACGGAATTTAATAAAATATGTTTGGATGTATGTAACAGTGTATGTTTTTACACATATGAAAACACCCACACACACACACACAAACACAGGCAAATTGCGATGAATAAATTGTCGCAATTCTATATATTTGTTTTTTGCGTATGTACATTGCTTGATTTTTTGTTTGACGACTATACAGTATATTAAGTCACCGACTGTGAAAGAAAAGAGCTCTCTGACGCAATTCAATCAGTAATTTGGAAACCGCTTGTAGTAATGCTTGTCATTCGCGCCAAAAACACCAAGAAGTATATTTCGAAGTAGTTGGGTTTCAATCTGAGGACAGTGCATATGATTTGGAAAGAGCTGGATGATTCTAATGACGTCACTATTGTGAAGAAAAAACTTTTAAAAAGTTGAAAAAATTATGAGTGAATACAACAGAATGATCTTATATTATGCACAATGCAAAATGATCTTAAATTATGCAAAATGCAAAACATAGCTAAGTGGAAACAGATTTTCACTTTGAATTATGTAAATGCTCTCGCACTACGAAAAAAAATATATGACATGGTTTCTCTAACAGCGAGAGATAATTTTATCCAGGCAAGTCGACCAAAAATAATAACGATAATCAAGAAAGAAAAATGGAAATTGTTATGCATGCTATTCCCAGTGAAAAAGTCTGGCATCACAAAGAAAAAAATATCAAGTCTTTTGCCTATTTGCTGACACTATTCTGCAGTTTTCTTCAAAGTGTTGTGAAATACTGTCAGAATGCATGCTTTTCAACCTGTTATGAACCAGTTTAAGGTCTGAAACGAACAACACGAAAACAAGGGAAGAAATAACATATTTATATTAACAAGAAATAACAATACAAATTTTGGAAGGTGTTAGTATGACTGTCAGTCTGGTTTTGAGTGAATTACGCTCTGCTACCAACTCGACACCCCTTTCTTTCTGTCTGTTTGTTTGTCTGTCTGTCTGTCTGTCTCTCTCTCTCTCTCTCTCTCTCGAGAGAGAGAGAGAGAGAGAGGAGAAGTATAAATAGTGTTAGGAATAGTTAATACTGTAGTTACAAGTAAGGACCCATGACACAAGGAAAAATATATTGCAAGACATGTCAATCATGTCAATCATATCAGCAATAGTAAATGCCGGGATTAATTAAAAAAAAGGTAACTAATACATTAAACCTGGAATCCATAAAAAACAAAAACAATGTTAAGATAGAGTATATCCTTAGAAAAAAATATACTTAGAAAAAAAGCAAAGAACTGACTGGATAAGTAATATCTCATCGATTATATGTAAATGAAAGTGTGGTAGCTATCGCTTTTGATGCTACATGAATATGGGCTTTACTAAGGAATGTTGGAAGTAAGATGGACGAACAAACGTGAAGAGATGTAATATTAATGAATATACATAGTGCGTTGGTTAAATTGTTATTTCTTTTTTTCATTTTGATTTCATCGTCGACAAAATAAATAAGGTTAGTTAGTGACTATAAAAGAAAGAGTGCTATGACACCTTTCATACAGCATGCTTTATTGATTGGCATTTGTGACAGAAGCTACATTACGAACATTTCAACGTGTTAGGGTGTCAATCTGAGAATAGGGCAAAGAATTAGAAAAGAGTTAAATGAGTTTAATTGTGATTACGAATGTACAACAGCTCAGATAACATTCTAATAAATCTGATCATAATTTTATCTGATCAATCTGGTGATAAAAAAACTATGAAATTTGTTGCTGAGGGCAGTAGATTCAACACAGAGGCCGATATCAACTGCTTTAGGGCTTCCCTAGTTCAAATCTGTGGCTGCTGGAAGACCCAATACTGGAAATAAGAATCTGCATTCTACAAAATCAGGAGAACAAATTCATGGTTGTCAAACAGTTACTGTGGCCACATCATTTATCTGCCCAGAATGCAACCACACTTGATCATTATGAGGCGGGTGCAGTTTAGCGATAGACAACAAAACTTCTTGTAACATAAACGATAAACTAAAAGCAAAGATTATTGAAGCATTCAGCAACTTAAAAACAACACAATCCCGAAGAGATGAAAGAGATTCCTAAATATTCTGGAGGCAGTGAGTGAAGTCAATAGCGATTTAATTGAAGAACCATAATGTTTGGTATTTCCACATGTGTAATTTTGCCAATTATCTATTAAATTAAAGACACTGCTACTTCAATTTTGCATAATTTCGACGTCAATTTATCTATCGCCTTCTCTCTCTCAATATATATATATATATATATATATATATATATATGTGTGTGTGTGTGTGTGTGTGTGTGTGTGTGTGTGTGTGTAGGATATATATATACATTATATCTCAAAAAAGTATTTGAAAATCTTTGAAGAAATGGAAAAATTCATCGTGTTATTATTTTGTATCATTTATATATATATATATATATATATATATATATATATATATATATATATATATATCATCC
Source organism: Ascarosepion bandense (assembly GCA_037127315.1). Lineage (NCBI taxonomy): Eukaryota > Metazoa > Mollusca > Cephalopoda > Sepiida > Sepiidae > Ascarosepion > Ascarosepion bandense. The sequence continues at coordinate 53,347 of JBBBDQ010028565.1, forward strand.
GCAGACAGATCTGTTTACTATTTCACAGCTGATCAATACGTTTCGACATCCGATTGCTTTTACCCAGGATTGAAACCGGACCGAATTGGCGTCAGTCGGCTATAATACAACTGAGGTATAGGCACTCGGTAAAATGAGGCAGACTTTTAGAGTATGTGTATCATACGCCAGTCGTTAGAGTGCTTTAGCTCATTACTGTATCAGCGATATCTGTGTGTGTGTGTGTGCGTGTGCGTGTGCGTGTGCGTGTGTGTGTGTGTGTGTGTACGTGTGCGTGTGCGTGTGTGTGTGTGTGTGTGTTTGTGTGTGTGTGTGAGGAAATATTAACAACATCAAAAGCAAAACCATCTTGAAATGAAAGAAGCAACTGAAATCGCTTGGGAGAATTGAAATTATGAAATATTTCTGTACCCACTATCTCCTATAAAATTCTATAACTTGTAGACTTACAGGTAAAGTACATTAAAATCATTAAATCGCCCTTTTGGCCGTATTTTCAGAAAGATGTGTAAAAATATACTCAAATACGCATTAATATATATGCGTGTACCAGTGTGTATATGTGCGCGCTTGTCTGCCGGTAACATTGGACGTGAAATGTACGAAATTGTGTAACCTAGAAAGAATATTATCTCAACTCCTTCCCTATCAGCAACTTAATAAAAGCCTTTTTCTGTATAGCTGTTTACGCTATCGCTTCCGTTATTAAGGAGAAAGTGTAGACGCGCAATATGCCCAAACAACCTCTCAAAGTACACACTTAACGACAAATAGAGATTTTCGCCTGATGAATCACCAAGAAAATTATCAAGACTTGTTTATTCTACGTGACCCTGAAGCAAAATCAAAGGCATTTATCGCTTTAAAGACGGCAAGAAAGTCAATGAAAAATGTAAAAGGTTTCTTGTTTGCTTTTAAAAGACATTATGCACCTATTATATGCTTGTAGCTTGGTTTCCCGTCAGTTGTCGCCTTCAATCTACCAGTACAAATTTAAGGGAAAATGCCAGACATGTAACAAGCGACATTTTGAAAGTTAGAAATGAGAATACCTAATGCTATCAGACAATTTCTTTTAGTAGAGTTTCCATTAGGAAATGCATGTTTTGGATTAATTCTTTGATTTTGCAGCGAGAATACAAGTTTGACCGGAATGCAATCCATTTTTGTTCTTTTTGTTGATTTGTCCAAAATGCGCATAACAGATATGGTGAAAGGACTTTTGATGTACATTAGATTAGAATAAAAGCCTTTTAAATTACTATATTTTCTTTCATGACCAAGAAACCTATATAAACAGAAAATCACAAAATTGTCTTTAACAAAATCGCGTTATTTATAAAATTCAATTTTTGAAAATTTGTCTAAAGAACCTTCTTCTGCTAAATATGCAATAATAGTTTGTACAGCCATTAAGGAAAAAGATTTTACATGGTGTAGAAGAATTAGGAACAGGAATTAATAATGATTGGACAAAGAAAAGAGAAATCAGGGGGACATATGAATTTAAATTTTGCAGATTAAAATTGACTGAAAAGCATGAAATTGAGATCTGCAAGGAAGGAGTGCGATAAAATAAATTATTTGCATAGAGCTGACAGCTTCATCTAGTAAGTTAAATTTTAAATTGATGAGACCATGAAGACAGTCTGATGTTGCACCAGAAGTCATAAAGTCTAAGTACCATATCGAAGAGGACATTTGAAAAATTACCATAAAATTATTCAAAGAAAAGAAAAAGAGAAGAAACCTTACGGCAGTGGGAAAGGGAATGAAGCCGAACTGTCAGATCCGAACCAATAATATTGCTGATTCTCCTTTTGATTTTATTACGGAAGTCATGGTAAATACTAGGTTCCGAAATACATGTGGCATTAATATTTTAAGCAGGGATAAATTATAGCTATGTCATATCATCTCAATTTTCTTCCGAACAAATGATGACTTAATCTCTGGTACATTTGTTGTATGACAGATTGTCTGCTTTCGGTAAACCATTGGTTTGTATATTAAACGTCACTTACTTAGATGATATATTATTATAACAAGATAGAGTTTTAATTGATTGTGTTTTTGTTTATGTGCACAGTACAAAACTATTATTTGCAAGCTACATTTCAATTGTCAATGGCGACAGTTCAATTTTCTATTATTGTAGGTTTCATTTACACATTGACAGTGATATGCCCATTCTCAATTTCAAATGAATAAATTTAATAAGATGTGAATAGCCATGATGTGAGCATTCTATTTACTAATTCGATAGAACAATCTTCATTTGACCATAATCTAAACTTATTTACAAATGGAACTTTGTATGTGTGTGTGTGTGTCCGTGTCTGTGTGTGTCCGTTACCTATAGACTTCGAAACGGCTGAACCAATTTTCTTGAAAATTTACACAGTTGTACTATAAGCGTTTGCGAGTGTACTTAGCTAGGTCTTGTGTCGAGGTAACCCCTATAAATATCGAAAAAATCGGGTTATAAAAGGAGTGGTCCGATTTTAATCAAATTTGATACACTCATAGACGAAGACATAAGAAACTATATTCAGAGGTTTCAAGGTTGCAGTTCTTACAATAGTGCAGAAAATCGATAATATATATATAAAAGGAAAGATGTTTGTGTGTGTGTCTGTTTATCTGTCTGTATGTTCTTTAAACAAGTCCATAATTTTTATCCGATTCTCACCAAACTTCACACAAATATTCTTTACGCTGAGTCTGAGCTCCAGGGCTATGGATTAGTTTTAGACCTTTTATTACACCCGAGCAACGCCGGGCTATACAGCTAGTATATGATAGAATTAAATCAATTATTTTCCATTAAATTTTGTTTATAGTTTTCCATTTCACAAAAAATCAGTTTTCCTTAACGCATTTAAACATATTTTGAAATTATTTTCGACTGACACGGAAAAGGAATGAATGTTAGCAATCACGTAACATAAAACAATATCAGTTGGGAAAAGCCGTGCGTGATTTTGCTTAATGTAATTGAAAACAACTCATACATTCATTGTTCAGACAAATGTATGATATTACCGGATTCCCACATGAAAGATATCGCAAATAACAAAAGACCTATAATTCAGAAATGTTCTATATTTTCAAAAGTTTTTAATTCTGTCAAAAATTAATATTTGATTATTTTTGTTCTGTCTTCTTCTTCTTCTTCTTCTTCGTCGTCGTCGTCGTCGTCTTCTTCTTCTTTTTCTTCTGCCGAGACTTTTTAAGACGTAGGTGGTTTTAGCTTTCCACAACTCACTATTCCCTGTCGCTCTTAATACCCCTTCTTTTGTTATTCCACTCAATCCTCGTACCATTTTCTCGAATCCTCCAAGTATGCTATGCTTTGCTTTCCCTTGTATCTCTTTTCCTTTATCCTCCCGTGAGCTCATGTCCTCCAAGCATTCCTTCCTCATTACATATTCAAAAATATTCAGCTAATTTTTCCTGATCATTTTCCTTCATCTTTCAATCCTCTCCAAAATGTCGTCGCTGCTCAATTGTTCCGTCCAACGTATCTTCAGCATCCTTCTGTAGAACCATGGTTGCTTCAAGTCACTTCTTTATTTACGATGAGATTGTGCAGCATTCACTGTCATATTGAAGAACAGATATCACATAACAAACCAGTACTCTCTTCTTTGTTTCCAAGGAAATTTTCCTGTCTCTTAATATTCTACTCAATTCTGCAAATGTTCCAGTTTAGCATCCCCAATTTGAAATTAGCATTTGGGGCTCCTCTTTTAAATGATGAACATTTATTCAGTCTCCTTTTACTTTATCTGCAGTCTTTTCTATCTTTCCGCTTTCTTTGACAACTTTCTCTAGGAGATTTTGTTTATTTTCTCTGTCTGAGTAAATTATATTGTTCAGACTGCGAAATTCAATGACAAATCCTGACAGAACTTCTAGAGCTCGCAGCTTTTTATTACAGACATAAAAAAAATTTATTTTATGGTTGTAATAAGGTTTTCCACAAATAAAATAAAGTTATCGTCGAAAATGTTTGATTGGGGTAATTAGCATGTTTGTTTTGTTTGCATTCAAAACAGCTTAAAGTATATAAATCTCAATTTTCGTCAAGTGATAGAGGTCAATTATGGGAGTTTTCAATGATATGAGTAAGCGGATACTGTTTGACAAAACTTTTCAAATAATACAGATGTATCTGAATCTTTTATTTTAGATTAAATACAAGTTCACAATAAGGAGTGTTTACGTTCAAGCATTTAAGTATATCGTTAATTTGGAAGAAAAAAATATATATATAAGAAAAACTAAGACAGACACGTTAATTCAAGGTAATACGGAAATGTGGGCCTATTTCAGGTGAAGCAACATCAGCTTCAGTCTTTATTGTACAGAAGATTTTACACGAATGAAATTCACAAAGGCCTGGAAAAGAACCGGAATAATCTTTGTTTTTATTCCATTTTTTTTTCGAGGCCTTTGTGAATTTAATTGTAAGTGGGTTTAAAATTTCGAGGCCTTTGTAATTTAATTGTAAGTGGGTTTAAAATTTCTTAATATACAATTGACTACACTACCGTCCATAATTATTAGGCTAACACATTTTTTAAAAAGAATTGATGTATTTAGTACTAATTTTAGTATTTAATGCCAAATGGATAATTCTAAATGAAAGTAGAATGGTTATTTTTTTAATGCTGCACAATAACATGAGCATCAAATGAACTGTTCTGGTGTCCATTTTTTGTACTTTCTTCCTCGTGCTCGTCTCTTCTTATTATTGGCTTGTCGAAGGAAATGCTGCCTGGCTGCCTTGTAAAATTTTGCAAAGTAATAATAACAAAAGAAACATTCTTCATTTAGTATTGTCAACTTCGCAATAAATACTAAAAATAAGATGAAAATATCATCTTTAAAAAAACCTGGGGCGGCCTAATAATTATGGACGGTAGGGTATATCGCTTAATGATTTACGGAGTTCCACTTTACCCCTATACGTTGTGAATTTATATCCAAATTATCCCCCTTTCATAATTGTCATCCTGGGGCACCTCGAGGTGGTGTAATGGTTAGTAAGATTATCTCGCTAGAATAATTACAATTGTGTAGTGAGTTTGATACTCACTGGGTGTCACATACTTTCGGCCCAGGGTCACATGTAAGCTGCGCTTAGAAAATCACTGTAACTGTCATCCTGTTTGCTTTCTTTATAATTTAACTTAATTTTTTTAACCTAATATTTATTGATACTGGTAAGAATTTGAAATTATGCTATTGATCCACTTTAATATAATTTTTACCGGTTAACCATGAACAATTGTACACTTTGTCTGACAAGCTTCCTTACAACTTCTATCAGTGCATTCTATCTACCCCTTCCAACCTCCTCATTAATTTTTAAATCTTTCTATTTTCTTAAACAAACAATACTTCCAATTACACAATATTGTTTTGAATATCTTATACCCGGAGCTGAAGTAAATAACATTTTAATGCCTGTAGAAATGGCTATTCTCCAAATGTAAAATATTGAATTCATATGTGAATTAAATATTTGTACTGTAATTTAATTTACATTGAACTCGCTGTTGGATAAGATTTAATATTTTATTGTGTGTGTGTGTGTGTGTGTGTTTTATATATATAAATATTCGCTGATGGTGGATGTTATTGTGTTATTTTATTAACCTCTCTGAAGATGGCTCATGTGAGCCGAAAGCTTAGAAGCAAATTAATAAAAAATTATTCAAATTTTGCAGAACATTTGTTTTTATTTTCAACTGAAATTAAAGCCTAAATACGAGGTCTAGAAAGGCTCATGATTAAACATAATAGACATTCATTGTCTCTCATATTTAACAGTATATGTTTAAAAATTATTTGCTGCCTCGACACGGTATATATATAATTGCAGGTTATTTTCAGTAGTTTATTGGTTGAGATGCATTTTAGGAAGCTGATATTTTTGTCATAAAGTTCGCGATATCAAATTAAGTATAAAGTGTTAATAGAATAACTATGTAGAAAAATGTCATCTAGCTGAATGGGGTTATTTTAGTCATTCCGAGTTCGAAGATTCGTGAGGGCAATACTGTAATATTTGAATACTTCAGGGTCATTTGTTTTTTCAAAAAAGACAGAAATAAGATAAATGAGAAAATTTCTTCGCATTGTCTCTCTCTCTCTGTATATATATATATATATATATATATATATATATATATATATATATAATTGTTGACATTCTGCTACCATTTTGTTTTGGCAAAAATAGAGTAACGATTTTAAAAAATCATATATTTTCATTCACTGCTTGCACTATCCAGAGGCTATTTTTTTCAGATAGGTTTTAGATGACCGTGACCTACCTGTAGATCTACATTCTCACGTCACTATCGGTTAAAAGTGGATAGAACACAGAATTGAACAGATATGAATGTTTAGAGTCTCTTGGAAAGATCTGCGTTTTTAAGGTACCATTTAACTATTTTTAATCATCGACGCACTTCATGGCTGATGCTAACCTAGGATAGTAACTCGTTTCACTTACGCCGACTAAACTTTTCCGCTTGCACGTTGTGGATTGATTATATTGAATAAATTGTTAGTCTTATTGTTGGGAAAGTTGGTTCACTATATCGTGTAAGACGATTTTTTTCTCTAGAATCTTTTGTTACAGATCTATATATCTGCTATTTGATCATGTATTGTATATTGTTGCTACATAAGGTGCGGTGCTTCTGCAATATAATTACAGATACTTGTAAATTAGAATCTGCAATGTTATTGGTCCTGTCCTGGAGAGAATTGTAGATAGGAATAACACATTAAATAGAAAAAACACACATTAAATTAATAATCTTTAAAATGTGAACCCCCTGAAAATCATAACTATGCATGCCTCAAAGTGTTTTGGAATGCCTTATAACTAAGTACCATCAAAGATTAGCTAACAGTTAGCATATATGATATAATAATGTTTCAAAAAGGTCCATGTTATCATTAAGAGGAAAAACGAAAGTATATATAATATTACATTATTGTTTAATTCGAGTTAGAACCTTCAATATATTGTTGCGTCTGTAAGTAAGCATAATTAGAATATTTTTTTCGTTGTGAAAATCATATCGATTTGGAAATTCATGCAAAATCAAACAATCTTTGTATTTTCAATGTTTTTTTAGAATTTATTCTCAAATAAATGCAATTATTTCTTAAATGTTTTTTAAAATCGAACTAATATGTATATATTATTATCTCTATTACAACCATATTTATATAATTTTATAAAATTTAGAGAAATTTTTTTTCACAGTTTTAGTTTACATTAGTTATTCGCAGAAATCCCTGAAGAATTTAAATAATCATGTTTTCCAATCTTAATAAAATTCTCTTCCCAATCGTAAAATAAAAATGCAATAAAAGTAAGACATTATTTAATTGCTTAATATTTTATATGATTTTATGAAAATATATTATGGACCCAATTGTAATAAGCAATTTATTCTATGTATAATGAATTTTTACAAAGTATTTAATCTTTATATATATATATATATATATATATATATATATAAACATGAAATACTTTGTAAAAATTCCTTATACATAGAACAAATAATGAAAATCTAAGCATTATTATGAATATATATATATATATATATATATATATATATAAGAATGTTTACATTTTCATTCTTTGTGTTTAAATTAAATTACTAATTGTAAAATGATATGTAATATAACAATCTGGCCCCACCCGATGAAGGCTGATGCAAGCGAGGGTGTTTCCGGTCGTTGAAAGGAACGGATGTTGTTTGACCTTATTTCCGGCAGCAGCGGAAATAACTACAGCGGCAAACAGAACAGGTGTCTCTGAGAATTACGTGGGCGTGCGTGGGCGAGGCAAAACCGGAAGAAAAAGTCCCGGTTCTGGAAGATTATAAAAAGACCTCGGCGCACGGATTCGCCAGTAGTAGAGAAGCGACAGAGATCGGCCGGTGAAGAAAGACACAACAGATAAGACTACACTCCCGTCAACCCATTAGAAGCGCGCTCTCTCAATTCTCTGTTCCCTATTCTAACCGGCTCAGTCATTAAGACCCATAATTGGTGCCTAGTGACTTGCTGTTTTGAGACAACAAAACAGTTAGATGCGAGCTGGTTGCCACGGCGACGATTGAAATTCAACGGACTTAAAACTACCAGATAGAAAGAAAAAGAAGACGAAAATAGAAGCAGCCGCACGACTATAGACATCAGCCAAGGTAGGTGACTCTTTGATTTGATAGTGTGTGTGTTCTGCTCTTGTTTATAAGTCTAGTTAGAAAAAAAAATGGAACAGCATACTTTTGCCGATCTGACCCTAGAATTGAGAAATGTGGATTGTTCGGTGTCGAACACATTAAGGGTAGAACGGAGGGGGTGCAGGACTACATGCAGAGAGTAGTACGCCTAGCGGAGAGCGCATAGGTTGGGGTTGACGGGAGGAATAAAGTTGAGATATTTACCTATCTGTAAGTATAAAACACCTGAGTTAATGACTTATTTTTTTTGTTAATATTTTACCATATATGTGAAGTGAGTTTACTGGTATGTTGCTTAATTAATCTTACTTTTATTGAGTAAGTGAAATGTAAAATCATGTAAAGGAAGTTTCTTCTACTCTTTAAAGTGGATAATTGGATTAACTTGTTGATAACAATGTTTTCTTTGGTTTGTGCAGTGTTAGGTTTTCTTTTTTTTTTGGATTTCTTTTCAATGACTGTACACTACAAAATGATTTACATTTCTATGTTTGTGAATTATGCTTTTGTGCAGGTTCCCATCAATTCAACATCCTCTGTGAATTTTCATTTATGTGACTTGGGAAATATTTTTTGAAGAGATATTAATTTCTGAAAACTTTATATTGACACGGATAGACCTGCAGATTCCACAGTTGATCGAAACAAAAAGAAAGAACAACTGAAAAGTTTTGTAGACTTATTGGCTGATATGCTATAGGATTGGGAAAGAAGCAGTGGGAGGATTAACGATAGTTTAAGTGAAATAGTTAGGAAGATACAAACGTAGAAAATTATTAATAGTATCTAAAGCATAAAGTAAATTATACGTCTCTGGTTCAGTGGTTTGGTCCCCAATTACGCAGAAATTTCCCAATTTTTCAGTGGACACCATGCCGGTAGAATTGCGCGATATGGAGGAGATTCCTATCCGCAAACTAGTAAATACCTTGGAACAGATAGATATGGAAAGATTTAGTGAAGGATATGAAGAACTCCCGAAGAAGTTGACGATAGGAGTCATTGCTGGCATAGTCGGCGTTATGATAATCCTTGGAATAATAGCTAGGAAGCGGATTTTTAAGTGTGAAAGAAGCAACAGTGCTTCGGGAAAGGAAAGGGAGTTATCCGTTGTGAATAGTACTCCGGGGTCAACGGGTGTTCAACACTCAAATGTCTCTGCGTTAAACAGAGAGATGTCAACAAATCAGATATGCTTGGATTCGAATCCAGAGGAAGTAGTTCAATGAATGGAAAGCATTGTACAAACTAAGGAACTACGAGTCACGGGTCCATTTTTTTAGACTAAATTAATATAGATGAAACCTCTAATCCTCCACAAGTAAATTGCATGCGGATTAACGTTGGAATCAGGGTAATTTTCTTCATTTTCTATTGAACATTTCTCGGTCAGACTATGAATGATATGTACTGCAGATAATGGCCATTTTTCTGTGTTCAAACATAGTATGTTTGAAATTAAATTAAATTAAATTAAGTTACATGTGTAACAATAAACTCGAGCAGAAACACGCATGGTGTTGGTCAAAGGTCATTTACTCGATGTCAGTTTAGAAACTGGGACGCGGTTACCGCCTATAATCATGTGGTTATACATCGAGGCGTCTACGCTTATGGACAGAGTCGAGAAAGAAAATGAACATTTTTAAGAACTTTGCCCAATTCTGTGAAAATGGATATTAAAAAAAAAAAAAAAAAAAGTAAAAAAGAACAATGAAACATCGAGCTGGTAGAACAATTTTCACGATGAACACGAACATTGTTGGGTTGCCGATGTAGGCTCCCCTATATATTTTTTTTGTTGTTTTTTTTGTTTCGGCATGCACATGTTTTGTTGTTTTGGCGTGCACATGTTTTATACAATTGTCGGGCTTGTGTGGCATGGGGAGGAGTGTGAGGGTGTTGCGCTTAAAATGTTCTCAGGTGAACATTTTGGAAAATGGGAGGGCGAGGAATGTAATATAACAATCTGGCCCCACCCGAGGAAGGCTGATGCAAGCGAGGGTGTTTCCGGTCGTTGAAAGGAACGGATGTTGTTTGACCTTATTTCCGGCAGCAGCGGAAATAACTACAGAGGCAAACAGAACAGGTGTCTCTGAGAATTACGTGGGCGTGCGTGGGCGAGGCAAAACCGGAAGAAAAAGTCCCGGTCCTGGAAGATTATAAAAAGACCTCGGCGCACGGATTCGCCAGTAGTAGAGGAGCGACAGAGATCGGCCGGTGAAGAGAGACACAACAGATAAGACTACACACCCGTCAACCCATTAGAGGCGCGCTCTCTCAATTCTCTGTTCCCTATTCTACACGGTCCATCGCCATTTATAAAAATATAACTTCATATTTTTATATATATGCGTGTTTGTTGTTTGTCGATATACAACAGATATATTATGGATTACTTATGCTATACTATGAAAATATATTCTAGGAAAAAAGCAAATTGCTGAAAATGAATTTGTTACATCAGAAACTTTGAATATTTTGATAAAATGCACAATCTATTAACAGTTTATTTGGAAAATAATTTAAAAATAATGCTTAAATCCTAATTCTGCATTTTTCATTAATGACAAACGCACTTCTCTCATCGAGCAGAAACGCTTATCGCAATTAATTATATATCCAACAGAAAAAATGATTTCTAGATTCATCAGATGCAAAGACAATACCTGCATGCAAAGAATTAACATGTACTCATTGATTTCTTTTATTCGATTACATATACTTCCAAACAAGTATTCATTCTTATATATTATTTTAATGCACTACATAAAGTAGTCTTGATATCTAGCTATTTAGAATTACACACAGAACCTGATACAGACCTATACACTTACACATATATAAGTGCAAATTCATATATATATATATATATATATATATATATATGTATTTATCTTCACTTGGAGCTAAATAATACTGTATTATTAAGCGACTTGATTACGTGTGCATACAATTTTCCACTTGTATAGATTTTGTGAAGGAAACTGAAAGTGAAAGTGAAAGTAAGTGATAAGCAGCGAGTCAATATCACTGTTAGAATTGAGCACATCTCTCGCTTTCCTTCGCCTCACTTAGGTTCGCTTCGACCGGACACTATTAAGGATTCTGCATACACTTGTAGAACAGCGACTCACTCAATGTCTATCGTCGACGGAATTGGTGTGACACTTAGCAAAACCCAATTAGGCATTTACAGAAGAGAAAGTTTCTTAACTTTGAAACGTCATAGAATCCACTTTCGAGGCGGGGCTGACTGAAGCACTCCAACCATCTCTTCCTTTCCCTGGCAGCGTTTATTGACATAGGGCTCCTTTAATTCTATCAGTTTCTTCCAGGCTGGGCACTTGTCAATTAATTAGAAATTAGCCGAGCGACCGGTTACAATGAAAATACCCGACTGTAAAGGATTCCGAATAAGGAACCTAATTGAAATATACTTTCGTTAGATACATACATAAATACGAAGTTGTAGTTATTATGGTTCTTCTGAAAATTACAGAGATTACTTATCAGAAATTGATTCGTTTTTATATATATACTAGCAGTATAGCCCGGCGTTGCTCCGGTGTAATGAAAGCTTTAAAACTAATCTATGGTCCTGGAGCTCAGACTCTTTGGACGTTGGCACGAAAGACTAAAAACATAGTTGTTTCCAGTTAAAGCGAAACTGTAGACTGTAAGAAAAATGAATGGATGTAAGTCAGATGTTCATTTCCTGGTATCGATTTATATATATATATATATATATATATATATATATATATATATATATATATATATATTATCGATTTTGTACAATATTGTAAAAACTGAAACATTGGAACTTCTAAATATCGTTTCTTATGTCTTTCTCTATGAGTGTATCAAATTTGATTAAAATTGGACCCCTCCTTCTATAACCTGATTTTCTCGATTATCGATTTTCGATATTTATCGGGGGTAACTCGACACAAAACCTAGCTACGAACACTTGCAGACGCTTATTGTATAACTGTAAATTTTCAAGAAAATCGGTTCAGCCGTTTCGCAGTCTATAGGTAACGGATACACACAAACAGAAACACACGCAAAGTTTCATTTATGAATAATTTTATCTATATATATATATATATATATATATATATATATATATATATTCTTATTCTTGTTACAGTTGTAATCGTACGTATGAATTTTAATTTGGAGTAATACAATATTTTTTAATATCTGTGCTTAATTCTTTATATTTGTCATGAAAATTAATTAGTATGCTTATCTCTGAATTTGATTTTATGGGTACTGTTACATATGCTTCCTTTCTATAACTTTTTGGAGAATTTATTTGATTTTTAACGTTTATGATATTTGACCATTCATAGTGAGGATATGTCGAAATACTTTCGCTCCGATGATCTGCGTTTTAACTGAACTATTATTCATAAGTAACAAGTTAATCTAATTGTTAATGTAGTGACTATTTGACCATTCATGGTGAGGATATGTCGAAATACTTTCGCTCCGATGATCTGCGTTTTAACTGAACTATTTTTCATAAGTAACAAGTTAATCTAATTGTTAATGTAGTGACTATTTGACCATTCATAGTGAGGATATGTCGAAATACTTTCGCTCCGATGATATGCGTTTTAACTGAACTATTATTCATAAGTAACAATTAATCTAATTGTTAATGTTGTGACAATTTGACCAATGCATGACTAGGTTGACATATTCTTAATAGATATATTATCAGCAAATTTTTCATAAAGTTTCAGGACGATAGATATAATACACATTGTTTAATTTCTGTTTCATGTTAGAATATTGTTACATACACTTCTGAGTCTATTCTGCTTGAATGAAAATTTACGAGGTTAACTGTTTGTTCTTTGTAGTAAGCAAAATGCAACCAAAATGTCTGTGTTTTTCTCAAAGTTGTTGATACATAATTTTCATAACAATTTGGCGACAATCTGCTCGAAACCACTGCTGTTTTCCTCGCTGATAAATAACGAATAACACTTGATCTCAAGGTGAATCAAAATGGTTGTATTGTGGAGTGAGTAGTTCGGCTGGATGGAAGCACACATGCATTCGAGGCGGACCAGCGAGAAGGCCGGTCCCTTCTACATCGGCTCAGTCTGAGTGTTGAACTGCTAAACAGCGTATAAAACTTATTCTCTGAGGCAGCTGACGTCATTTAATTAATTTATTGATATTGGGTATTACTGTTAAATACTGTACCATTGTGGGCGCTGGGCGCTGACCACTTTTTGACCTCTGTCTGTCAAAACAATAATTCTAGCTATCCAGCTGTTGCGTTCTGCTTCTAGCAAAACATCCCTGCGCAAAATGCAAAATATATCACTTGAGAAAGGCTATCATTTGCACTGGCAATCATGAATGACCCTCAGACTTTATTCCACACCGACCAAGTTATTATACAACACACCTTCCAGCCTTCTTTTTTAAACTGTACATTCATAAAAAATTAAGTCCCTATTTTTTTATTCATGACCAAAATCTCTCCACCATACCCACAACTATGAACAACCGTTACGTAATAGGATATAAAAAAATAAGCAAAAACACATGCACAAAAATAACATAAAAAAATATCAGTATCCAATGTGACACCACTGTCACTTCGTATTGTGCGCATTCTTCTGCCTTGTTTTTTTTTTCTTTTTTTAAAGTAATTTCTAAATTAAACACCGAAGGTAGGCAAAAAAATATATCAAGCTAGAACCAGATTTAAAAAAAAAATATGTTCTTCTTTTTCTTCTTCATTTTTCTTTTATCTTCCACTGAGTAGGTCGCCCGTTTAGATATTAGATGCTTTAGCATCTTGACGATGAGTAATGGTTCGCACCAAAACAATTAGAAGCTAGCAGTTATCTTGACCCTCACCAGGTTCGCCATACTTTCGGCATTACGTCACATCTACGCCACACACAGAAAATCACCATTCCACGACGTGTGATTCTTCTTCTTCTGTGTGCCCTGTCCCTTCAGGACGTAGGCGATCATGGCTTTCCATATCTTCCTATCCCTGGTGGCACGCCTTCTCCTGTTACACCATGCAACCCTCTTTCCGTCATTCACAAGCTCAAGCCCATAAATCTAGAAATGTACAGAAACTAGCACGGCCAAAAATGAGGGATCATCTTATATATTGATTATAATATAGAATTGATCCCCCAGTTTATACCCACATTATAATTTCTTATAAATAGTTAGCATATATATTCTTCTTCTATGTGCCCTGTTTCCTGCAAGAAAATTAAATGCAATGTCAATCGCTAATATACACCTGATTACACTTTTCTCCTCCCGCTGATTAATTCTAGTTATCGTCCTAAAGTCATGTGCCCTTTAATTATCTCTTGTCCTCCTTAAACTCTTTATTCAGTCATTTTCTCATCGAGGGGATATGGCTTCCCTCTGTTTTTTCTAAACTTATTTTCATGGCTTCTGTTTTGACGAGTTTTTTCTCCTGATGCCTTGACCGCATGAATTTACTTGATTACTTGATTGGCAACTATCGTCAGAACAAACAAATGTAACCGCCACTTCTACTCCCTCAGTTTCTTTTCTTTCACTTCCCGCCTGTGGACTACCCTTCAATATCCTTGCTTCCCCTAGTTACTACAATCTTCAAAATTTCAAATGCAACGTTGTCATCTTCTATCTCTTTTATTCCTGTCTTTCTCTTATCTTTTTTTCGCGACCCACTGTACTATTTTTTATTCTTTCGGCTCCCATCTCAAAGTAGTTATCTGCGCATCATTAGGATTAATTCTTTCTTATGAGGAAATGATTGTAAATAAAAGCCTTGTATGCTGTCTTAAAATAATAATCTCACTTAGAAATTATCAACTTACTCATTATTATCTGTTGTCAAAATCACTATAGTAATAAATTAGTCAGTGATACTCTGTAATGAATCAAATAAACAGTCATAAGTTTATTAACTTAAATTGATTCATCTCTATTCTCCCTGCTGATATGTGAGGAAGTATATCGATAAATACACTTTCATAAACATTAAATAATTTCTCTTTATTATTATTATTATGTCATTTTTCATCATATTTCGATTTCTGCTTTGGTCTCACTACCAACCAAGTCTGCGGGGAGACCTAAGGCAGGTAGTGGCGTGTTGTTATGGCTCCATTTCATGTTTTTCTATCTTCCCTATCATCTCCAGCATTACATAGATAACGTTTTCCTTAGTGTGTGGGCTGTACTTAATAAGACAATTTTTTGTATATCTCTTAAGCTGGGGTTTCCGGGGATTCTTTCAATGTGTTGTTTTGTTCCATTTTTTATCATTCCAAGTGCACCTACTATCACTGGCACAACTCTTGTTTTCAATTTCCACATTTTTTCTATTTCAATTTCCAGGTTTTTATATTTTGACAGTTTTTCAAATTCCTTGATTGCTATGTTACAATCCGCTGGACAAGCCATACCAATTAATAGACAAGTTTTCTCCTTCTGGTTTTTAACAATAATGTCTGGCCTGTTTGATTCAATTTTTCTGTCTGTGTAGATGGTGTAATCCCATAGAATGGTTACATCTTCTATTTCTGTAACCGGTGCTGGGTGATGTTCATACCAGTGTTTGCCTACAGCTTTTCCATAATGTTTGCATATTGCCCAATGTAAATATTGCCCAACTCTATCGTGGCGATTTTTATATTCATTTGGGGCAAGCACAGAACAGCCTGACATTAGGTGGTCTATTGTTTCTTGGTGTTTATCACAAAACCTGCATTTTGGATCCATATTATTATGCATAATATTTGCCTGAAAGTTTCTCGTGGAAAGATTTTGGTCTTGTGCTGCAAGAATAAAGCCTTCAGTTTCAGACTTTAATCCAGATGCACGTAACCATCGATGAGTATTAACTTTGTCAACATTGGATTTATTGGCAAGTACTGGATATTGGCCATGCAGAGGTTTGTCTTGCCAGCGCTGTTTCATCTGTTCAAGTTATTATTATTATTATTATTATTATTATTATTATTATTATTATTATTATTATTATTATTATTATTTCATCCTATTTCATCTGTTCAAGTTATTATCATCATATTTAGATTTCTGCATTGGTCTCACTACCAACCAAGTCTGCGGGGAGACCTAAGGCAGGTAGTGGCGTGTTGTTATGACTCCATTTCATGTTTTTCTATCCTCCCTATCATCCCCAGCATTACATAGATAACGTTTTCCTTAGTGTGTGGGCTGTACTTAATAATACAATTTTTTGTATATCTCTTAAGCTGGGGTTTCCAGGGATTCTTTCAATGTGTTGTTTTGTTCCATTTTTTATCATTCCAAGTGCACCTACTATCACTGGCACAACTCTTGTTTTCAATTTCCACATTTTTTCTATTTCAATTTCCAGGTCTTTATATTTTGACAGTTTTTCAAATTCCTTGATTGCTATGTTACAATCCGCTGGACAAGCCATATCAATTAATAGACAAGTTTTCTCCTTCTGGTTTTTAACAATAATGTCTGGCCTGTTTGCTTCAATTTTTCTGTCTGTGTAGATGGTGTAATCCCATAGAATGGTTACATCTTCTATTTCTGTAACCGGTGCTGGATGATGTTCATACCAGTGTTTGTTTACAGCTTTTCCATAATGTTTGCACATTGCCCAATGTAAATATTGCCCAACTCTATCGTGGCGATTTTTATATTCGTTTGGGGCAAGCACAGAACAGCCTGAGATTAGGTGGTCTATTGTTTCTTGGTGTTTATCACAAAACCTGCATTTTGGATCCATATTATTATGCATAATATTTGCCTGAAAGTTTCTCGTGAAAAGACTTTGGTCTTGTGCTGCAAGTATAAATCCTTCAGTTTCAGACTTTAATCCAGATGCACGTAACCATCGATGAGTATTAACTTTGTCAACATTGGATTTATTGGCACGTACTGGATATTGGCCATGCAGAGGTTTGTCTTGCCAGCGCTGTTTCATCTTTTCAAGAGCTTTATCTTTGGCTTTCATTTTCATATTTTTTGCCGCAATAGTTGGTTCTTGGCTACTGTTTTGCTTTTCTACAGAATCTACTAACTGTAATTCTTGTTTGTATTTACTGCCTTCTTGGATCCACAATATTATGTATAATGTTTGCTTGAAAGTTCCTACTGAGGAGATATTGGTCTTGCGTTGCAAGAATAAAGCCTTCAGTTTCAGGCTTTAATCCAGATGCCCGTAACCATCGATGAGCATTAATTTTATCAACATTAGATTTATTGGCACGTTCTCTACATTGGCCATGCTGAGGTTTGTCTTGTCAGCGTTGTTTCATCTGTTCAAGAGCTTTATCTTTGGCTTTCATTTTCATACATTTTGCCGCAATAACTGGTTCTTGGCTACTGTTTTGCTTTTCTACAGAATCTACTAACTGTAATTCTTGTTTGTATTTACTGCCTTCTTTTATTATTGAATATTTTTTCTTTCTTTCTTCATGATGTCTTACTAATTGTATCATCCAATCCTTT
This sequence comes from Ascarosepion bandense, assembly GCA_037127315.1. Classification (NCBI taxonomy): domain Eukaryota; kingdom Metazoa; phylum Mollusca; class Cephalopoda; order Sepiida; family Sepiidae; genus Ascarosepion; species Ascarosepion bandense. The sequence goes on from JBBBDQ010028565.1 coordinate 71,136, forward strand.
GTTGTTTCTATGGATGTTAATAAGCCAATAGTTGTTGTCTTGTATGACAATTCCAGCTGAATAAGACCTCTTCCACCTTCTTTACGGGGTATGTATAGACGGTCTACATCAGACTTTGGATGATGCATCTTATGCTTAAAAAGAAGCTTTTTTGTTTTAGAATCCATTCGTCTGATGTCGTTTATTATTATTATATTATTATTATTCAGTTCTGTTTAGAATGATTTACTTTATTCTGAATCTTATTGTAATTGCATATATAATTGTTACAATTTACAAGTATATATAATTACTATTATTATAATATCTGTATCATATTGTTCTCCAACATATTCAGTTGTAACACTTGTTTCAAATGTTTTATGGTGGGGACAAACATTGAATTCGGTTCAAGAAAATATTTGCAAATTCTTATAGAATACCATTCTATATATTGTATACTACAATTCAGTTGAAAGTTAAGTTGTTTCAAAACTAAATCTAAAACAATATTTTCAGCGTGAAACAGATCCTTGAAAATTTAGTAAAACTGGAAATTTTGTTAATGATAATATATGAAATGTTTTAATTGTAAATAGATTATCTAAGACATTAAGACGTGAAAATAAATTCATGGACAAGGTGTTGTTTTTTCGGCGAAAATACTACACCATTCTACAAATTAATTGAAACAAAACTTGTAATATTATCCTAGCCTCTTTTTCACTTTCCCTGGTGTTGCATAGGTCATCTCTGAGCATTGATTTTCTCCTTTGATGACACGACTGACAGTTGAAAGGTTGCCACCAACAGTGTTCGAAACCTCTCTGTGATGCTTGCCAGCGTGTTTGTGCAACGTTACAAATTTCGTACGCTTCCTTGGAGCAACATCCATTGCTGACAATAACTATATAACAGCTAGTCGACTGTCGAGAAGCTATATCTTTCAAGATTAAACAAAATTTAGCAAAACACCCCGAAAATAGGTTCATATTACTGCACACCGTGTCAAATAACATAATCAAAAAAAAGAAAAAAAAAAAAGAAATTCATTGCACCCTGTCTCTTCAGTGGGCTTAAAACTGACCGTATGTTTAAAGAAGGTAAACTAAAGCAGCTGCTTCAATTAATTTTCAAAATCTTATTTGACTAGAGGAATACTAACCTGCAAGAAAATAGTTCTCTCCCTCATTCCTCTAAAAAGCCCCAGAAAAATATTGAAATTTTTGAATGAATGAATTTCTTTTCACCAAACACAGAACAGGTGTGATATTTTGGTTTCACAGCATAACAGCTTTTGTTATTTGACATCACTGAGATGTGGACAGGGTTTCATTAATGTTGAAAACTTCTATCGCGAAAGATAAATCCAAGGTAGAAATGAGAGCCCTAGGCTATTTAATAATTCCCTGAACTACACCTTGCAAATTTACAATCATTGATGTGAATAGCTAATCATGTAAGTATTCCATAGGCATTAACAAATATAAGACATCCATATTGATTTCCTTCTTGCTGTTAATGTACTAATGATAAATGAAACATTTGCTAAAAAGCATTAAAAAACATCGAACAATAAAACTTTTCACAAGAACAATTATTTCCAATTGGAATAAAAACTGTAATGGCGTATATCCTGAATACATGAAAATGATTCACGTTGTGGTTTTAGTAAATACTAAACTCTTCACATATATATATATATATTAACGGTATATAGACTACTTAAAAATAAATTTCAATCAAGAGTTAAAGAAATTAAACCTAGAATACGCTGTTCTACAGTTAATATTGTCTAACACAGCAAATTGCTAAAAAATTAATAAAGTTAAAATCTTTGGTCATGTTAACTAGCCTTGTCGAATCGGGGCTTTTATATGGATCTCCTCCGTTGGACCAAATCACCTAAGAATGATGTCAACTGCCAGCTGTATACAACAGCTTTCTCAGATCAATGATTAAAATAGATTTTAGCGAGTAAAGACTGTGAAGCTTGACGAAGACCGTATTCATTCGACAATACTGCACAGTAACTTCAGAATCACGAACAGATTACTATAATCGTTAACAGAAATCAAATCAGTTAAGTCATTTCAGCAGCAGCAACAACTATTCTGGATAGATTTCACATATATTTCGTAAAATAAATAATGAAAATTTTGACGTTTCAGACAACTTCAAAATAAATATAATTCTGGGATCTCTATCTATATGGGAGTTGGACAAAATAAAAAAAACGCTTTGAAATTTGAAGTAAATTTCTTTCAGTATGGGATAGAACAGTCTTTGGCAGTAATTCCAGCTTGAATTCTGTGTGAGATTGACTCATATAAAGTTTGATTTTTTCTACAGAAATTCTATGCATTCTTGACTAAAACAGACTCAAATTCTTTCAACGGTAATAGTAGAGGATTTTGACTTTTATAAGTTTTTTTTTCTGAAATGTACCATAAATGTTTACAGATGTTATGATGTGTGGAATGTTTTGGCGAGATAAGAAGTTCTACTTCATTAGAATTTTTCTTGTACCCTTCCTCTAGAAAGTTAGCAGTGTGTTTGGGTGCAATATCATCCTGAAAGATGGTATTTCTACCCGGAATCTATTACTGAACCATAGGATAATGTTGATCACTTAACATTATTAACTAGATCTGACATTTTATTTTAATAAACATAGTTAAATAATATCTGTAATAAAAAACAATTTTAGCGAAAAGAAAAACAATTAAGTACTATTAATATTAAATCAACAAATAAAAAAAAGACAAGCTTTTGAAAGTTAAATCACATTTTCCAAAATTTGCTATGATGGTACAAAGTTTTACGAGTGATAAAAAAAAAACTATTGGAATCCGAAACCAATTTTTTTAAAAGATGTTTCGATGAAAATATTTTATTTATATAAATGGAGATTAGAACTGATTGCTCAGTTAGTGTATATCGAATATTTTCTTATAAGAAAATTGATTATATTTCAATTACCATGTTTATATTCAATATGTTGGAGATAATGTCTCACCACACGTCTCAATTTTATTGTCTACTTAGGTATTAATCCGTCTATTCCTTCCAGTTATGGGTTAAATAACAGGACAGATTGGGTTCTATAGCCTTGGTCGGCAACCAGTCTACCGCAGAAAGCAATGGCAACCTACTGCGGGATAATCTTCTGCCTAGTCAGTCATGTCTCTATCGAGACATGATCGCCCAAGCGTGTATCACGTATGGCACCTAAACTGACTGTACTGTCGAATGTGATTTGTGGTGCAGCGAATATCGACTCGGAACGACAAATCGAGGAGCCGGGTACGAATTTCAGTTGAATTTATTGCATTCACTTAAATACACTTGGGAAAAGTATTAATCCGGCTCTTCCCTTCAGTTATGGGTTAAATAACAGGGCTGATTGTGTTTTATAGCCTTGGCTGGAAACCAGTCTACCGCAGAAAACAATGGCAACATAATGCGGGATAATCTTCTGCCCAGTCTGTCATGTCTCTTTGAGGCATGATCTCCCAAGCTTGTTTAACGTATGGCACTTAACTGACTGAATATAATAGTTGAAAACATGAATAAAGTTTCTACTGGGCATAAAGTGGGGTATCATTTTTATATTGTTATGACCTAGCAAACTGATCCCCCACTTATTACTACTTAATTATATAATATATCTTCTCCTCCTCTAGCTATGAATCAAATAAGAGGACAGATTTAGCTGGCAACCAGTCTACTACAGAAAGCATAGCAACCTACTGTGGGATAATCCTCTGCCCAGTCTGTCATGTCTCTTTAAGGCATGCTCTGCCAAGCTTGTATCACGTATGGCACTTAACTGACTGACTGACTATATTTCCAGATTTGTATCCTCCTATCCATTTTCACAATGACATTTGTTTGAATACTGGATGTTATTCTCTGCTCTTATTGTTTTAAAAATGTATTCCGAATGTCAAATTATTTAACCTCTCTTATGTGCTACAGTAATCCAGAACTACGCAAATGATGTGCTGGTCACGCTGAATAACGAGCATTCTTGATTGTTGCTATTGCCGTAAATTTTCAAGAAATCTAATTCGAAAACAATCCACATTATCCGAACTACAAAAACGTGCCGGAATTGTCAACGCTATGTTTTAGGTTATGAGTTGAAATTACCTTTAAAGTAGGCGATGAATAAATTATCCCCTTAATTACCCCAAAATGAAAATGACACTAAGATTACTTTTTAGCTTATATATTTACGAAAATTACACAAAAAATTTCACAAATTAGCAAAGAGAAATTTTATTCAATAAAATCGTCATTGTCTTACATCACCACCTCCAGAATATTTCGGAGTTTCTTGAATCTCTTCTGGATGGTTCACTTTTTTAAGTTCGTGATTTCTGCTATAACGCTTGCCTTTATCTCATTGTTGGTGTTGAAAAGAATTTCATTTGTGTAATTAAATAAACTCTAAAAATAATATTCAAGGGGTTGCAGTCTGAGGAGTTAGCTGGCCAGGGTTCAGGTATGATGTGGTCACAGGAATTGCTTGAGAGCCATGACTGGTTTCTTTTTCTTGTCTGGCATGACCGAGAGCAGCACTACCAAATCAAGGCCTCCGTGTTAAATCTCAGATCCTCGTCAAGTTTTCGGGATTACTTTTCTTATCATAACGATCAGAGGTAGTGTTCTGAGTTGCCGCGCATTCGTAATCACTATGAGACTTATACAGATCTTTTCAAATCCTCTACAGGGTCCTCAGATTTGCACCAAAATACTTTGAATCGTTTGTACTGAAGCTTACAGCGAAAATGTCAAGTAGTACAACGTGCCGTTTCCAAACTTATGGCGGAGGTAATTGCTTCATGTAACTTTTCCTTACAGACGGTTCCAAACGAACTCTTCTAATTAGAGAGTTAAGTGCCATACATGCTACACTCTTTGGGTGATCATGCAGAAACATGACTGATAAGGCAGAAGATTATCCCGCAGTAGTTTGCCTTTGCTTTCTGTGATATTATTTAACACATAAATGGAGGGAAAAGACAGATTAATACCTTTCTCATGAGTATTTGTGCATAAATGATGGCAAAGAAATTCAACTGGAATTCGAACTCGACTCTCCGATTTGTCGTTCTGAGTCGATATCCACTGCACGTTAACTCACATCCGCTAACCCTATTATAATGTGCAAAGAGCAGAAAGAAATAACACGAATTGCGTGAAATTTAATATAAAAATGCGATAATTTATACGTCATAATCTGCATATGTTCTGCCCATCTTATTCACTGTATTCCTTAATATAGCCATAGTTTATAAAGCCATATGCGATTACATATAAGGCTTTCAATTACATATAAGAGATTAGATTATAGTAAATCAAATATTTTCTTTGTTTCTCAGTACATTTTCTACATTATTTTGTTTTATTCACTAATAAAATGTCTCACCTTTTTATAGTCTGTGTTTGTTTTTTATAGATTTCAGGTTTGTCTATTCCGCCTTTTGGATTCTCTATCATATTTCCCATCGGCCATGTTACACCTGTGGACATGATTGACATGAATATGTAAATTAAGATTAGAAATGTATTTTTTGCTGAAACGATGCATTCTGACAGTATTCCACAATATTCTGAGGATATTTCGAAGAGTGACAAAAAATAACCAATGACTTTATATTTATCTTTGTTATGCCAGACATTTTCACTAGGAATAGCACACATAACAATTTCATTCATTTCCTTTCCTGATTATCACAATCATCTTTGGTCTACTTACCTAGATAAACCTCTCTCTCTCTCTCTCTCTCTCTCTCTCTCTCTCTCTTTGCCTTTTACATAATTCGAAGTGAAAATCACTCTCCACTTAGCTATGTCTAGCATCGGAAATAATTTGACATTATTTTGTTTTATTCACTAATAAGATGTCTCACTTTTTTATATTCTCTTCACGGAAGAGACTAGAATTATCGTGTATTTTGTCAAGAATTTTCTTCAGGCAACAGTTTATTAAAAAACCCTCAATATTATAGGTAGTCATGAATTCGGATGGATAAATGTTGGAAATCGGAAACATGAACAAGCCAATCCACAGGTACATTATCTATCTATCTATCTATCTATCTATCTATCTATCTATCTATCTATCGTCTTATACACTCACGCACACACGAATACACACACACACAAACACACACACACACACACACACACACACATATATATATATATATATATATATATATATATATATATATATTGTTGATGAAAGTAAGCAACGAAAGCAAACTAACAACAAACATATTCTTATTGGGGTAGATATAATGTTTTCAAATAAACAAACAGTATATACATATATATATATACACATATATATATTACCGTCCTGATTACTTATGAGAAATTTTGTTAAAAATGTCCCAAATTTTCTTAACAAATTTCGGTGAAAATCAGTGATTTTTTTTTCAAAAGTCGTGAAAAACATTAAGCTATTTCAGTTATTTGATGAAAAAACGAGTTCAGAAAAAAACTAAAAATTTGATTTTACCATATACGCAAAAGGTTTATCAAAGCAAAATGTTTCAGAAGCTTTATTTTTCAATTTGTCATTGATCTAATTGGATAGGGCATACAGATTTTTTAACAGATGTTAAAATTTATAGATACATTTTCAGAGACTTCTTGCAGGCACTTCATAGCTCGATCTGCAGACTGATTTCTCCTGGGACTTTTCAGTCTTGAGGGTTCTTGGTCCAAGAGGGTTTAATATATTTTCTAAGCCTGCAAGTTGCTAGACAGCTTCTGATATTCATCTGTATTGTAGATTTAGTTATTAAACAATGGTCTACCCATCTGTAAGAGATTCATCTACAAATTTCGAACAACTTGTATGTTTTTTTCCGTTAGAAAAATAAGTGCCAAAAGAGCTAGAATTACTCTAAAATACCATCTTGCGATACGTAAATTATTTTTCAGTTCTCTTTAGGAAGCCTTCTTGGAAAAAGTAGAAAACTCGACTTAAAGGAAATAGAAAGTTCATCTCCTCAGAGCATCTTGCTTTTTTTTAGTTATCTCCTCTTTCAGTAGTGTCAGTTAAGGGCCATAAGTGATACACACTTTTGGATGATCATGTATCGAATGAGACATAACTGACTCCAGTTATGGGTTAAATAGCTGGACAGTTTGGGATATATAGCCTTGGCTGGCAACCACTTTACCGCCCAGTCTAATCTCCTGCCCAGTCTGTCATGTTTCTTTCGAGACATGATCACCCAACGCGTGTATCACGTATGGCACTTAACTGATTGATCTCTCTCCGGCTACCTTCCTGCTCCACACAATTGTAACCGACGGAGAATAAAACATGTACGACTATATTTTTATATATACACTAACGGCCATAATTATTAAGCCATTATTTTTAAAAGAAATAATGTATTTCATATTATCTTTAGTATTTATTGCCATGTGGATAATTCTAAATGAAAATATAATGGTTCTTTTTTAATACTGCACAAAAATATGTGCGTCAAATGAACTGTTCTGGTGTCCAGTTTTTGTGCTCTCTTCCCCATGCCAGTCCCCTCTTCTTATTGGTTGACCGAAGCAAAGGCTTTCTGGCTGCCTTCTAAAATTTTGAAATGTAATAATAACAAAAGAACCATTCTATTATCATTTAGAATGAGCCACTTGGCAATAAAGATTATATATAATATGAAATATATATATATATGTTATATATCGCCGTACGACGACAAAATAACGAGAACACGCATATATAAAAATATAAGGTTATATTTTTATTCTTGACGACGAACCCGTGTGGAATAGAGAATGGAAGAGTGAGAGCGCACATAGAATGGGTCGACGGGAGTGTAGTCTTGCCTGAGGTGTCTCTCTGCTTCCACTGGCCGTTCTCTGCTGGCGAATCCGTGTGTCGAGGGCTTTTTATAGTCTTCTAGAACTGGGACTTTTCCTTCCGGTTTTGCCTCGCCCACGCAACGTCCACGTAATTCCAAGAGACACCTGTTCTGTTTGCCTCCGTAGTCATTTCCGCCGCTGTCGGAAATAAGGTCAAACGAGCACGACTCATATCCCTGCGACTTCCGCTCCAGGCCCCGACAGGATGTATTTCTCAAACACCTGTCTTGTCGTTCGCCGACCCCTTCACCGACGGGAAACACCATCGATTGCATCAACCTTCCTCGGGTGGGGCCAGATTGCTATATTACATATATATTTAATAACAGGAGTATTCTAATAATTATGGCCGGTAGAGTATGTGTTCTTCATTGTCTGTCATATCCAGTAATATAAAACATCCTTTGCTATTTGTTAGATGATATGCATCTATCTTTCTTCTTCTATGTGCCCTGCCCCTTCAGGACGTAGAAGATCATGGCTCTCTACGTCTTCCTATCCCTAGTGGCTCTTAGCACGCCTTCTCCTGTTAGACCATGCAACCTTCGTTCTATCATCCACCTGATTAGGTCTTTCAAATATGTTATCGGTTGCTTTCCTCTGTCTCTTTTCCCTCTATGTGGCCTGTTAGTATCAGGTTCTCCAATCCATCCTTCCTCATTGCATGTCCCAGAAACTTCAGCTGTCTCTTGCTTCAAGTTTTTCCTTCATCTTTGATGATATTGTCCAGCATTCACTGCCATATTAAAGGAATGACAACAAATAACAATCCAGTACGCTCTTATTTGTTTTTAGGGAAGTTGTCCTGTTTCTTAATACTTTACTCAACTCTTCAAGATAAGCACTTGATATTGGTAAGCTGTTATGGTTTTAACATGACAAAAAATAAACGGTTATGGAAAAATGACACGCTCGCCGGGTATTGGAAATAACTAGGGAATTTTTTGTTGTAGAACCATGAGTTGTGCATGCTGAATAAGGATGTGTTTATCAAGAGCGTGGCAAAGTTCTGCACGCCATGTAGTTCAATCCTACCAGAAGCCTCTTCTTCTTGTGGTATCCCAGTATGCACCTATTAGCTAGGGAAAGGAATCCATTGAATGGTCAAGGGGAGATAACTTTTGACCCTTTTTATGTTGGTCCTAAACCTTCAGTTTCGTCCTATTCCGCTTTGGCCGGTTCTTTCTAGATTCTGCATTGCTTTCGTTTATATTTGTCTGTTCGACAGGTTGTATCGCCAGTAGTGCAAATGTGTCCACTAGTAAGTCTCGGGGAATGTCTGACGTGTTGTTTGCCTTAGTGTTGTTGTTGTACCTAGGGTGCAATTGGTTTTTGTGTCGTGCCCACAGTTGACCTTCAATTTGTACACTATAGACAAATCGTCTTTTTTGTGGATGGCATTTGGTGTCCATTTATTTGCCCAGGCCTGTAACTCCTCACAAACACTGATGTACCTACTGATAGTAGTCTATCTGTGTTCTGGCACATCCTCTGTTTTTGTTGTTCTTTTGATGCTGATTTGCCAACCAAATTGAGGGGAATGTCAAGAAAACCCAGTGACTCAATAAAATCAAGTCCCCAAAGATTGTGCTGGGAGTTCGAAATGTATAAGATCCCAGATGCTGTCTTCTCCTCAATACTGATTGTTGCGGGCAGTTCGCCTGTAATAATGGACACAATCACCAGAAACACTCCGTGCTACATGTTTTTTAGATAAGCTGAGGTCTGCCTATACTTTTCCATGAATAAGGGTTATGTCCAATGCTGTGCCGATTTCTAACCGAACCGGATGGTTGTTCAGTTCCACAGACACATATTTGCGGTTTGACTTGGAGTTAGGAAAGAATGTTGCTACAAGACTGCTTGTTTGTGTTTTATGTCTGTTTTTGTTTTGTGATCGCTTGTGCGTTGTTTTTTGCCACGGTGGTGTGCAGAATCCATCTTTGTGACCTTGCAGGTTGCATTCACGGCAGCGGTGAGTTTTAAAGGAGCATTTTCGAGCAAAATGCCAGCCACCTCATTTCCAGCAAGCAGATAGAGGTTTCTTTTGTGCTGTTTCCGGTGACAGTCGTCTTTGGATAGTGTTGATTGTTGATGTTGTTGCCGGTACCGACTGTTGTACCATATCTGAATCATGCTTTTGATTCACAAGCCGCCGATATTCCTCTCTAACCTGCTGCAGAGTAATATCCGAATTTTGTTCAATTTTTGACAAAATTCTTGTGCGCACATCCCGGCCACTTGCGGACATTAATCCACATGCGAAAATCAAACACTTAAATTGTTCATCTGTGATGATGGAAATTTTGTTGACGAATCCTGAGTAAGTTGTAAAACCATCTCTATCATATTTCGTGAGGCAGTTGAATCTTGCATTAAACAATGAGATGTGTTCAGGAAAATTTTATCTAGAGATTCAACTGTTTCCACGAAACTACAGTCCCGAGGTTGTTTCGGTAAAATGTAGTTAATATATTTTTCGTGCTCACTCAGCCCGATTTTTCGTAAAAGGAGTCTCACTTTTCAGCTATCCTTTTGCTCTCCAAAACCTTTAAATATATCCTCATAACAAGCGAACCACGTTGCGAAGGTTGTGTTTGTCTCCTTATCGTAGTGGATCTCTGTGATGGAATTTTCGAGAGCGTGTCCAGATATTACTTTCGTTGATGGAGGATTTAGTTGTGGTTCAATCCCCCGTCTCTCTGAAAAAAAGTTCCATCAACATTAATTGCTGTTGTAAAATCTGTTGCATAGTATTTGGATCCATTATTTCACACTGACGTTATTTTGTGTGTCCACGAAATTCGACGTCTAAAATCAAATTTCTGAAATTGTCCACTCAATGAAACAAATTCTACTTGTCAGTTTCTTTTCGTTCCAATCCTGGAGGTGAATATTTCTACGTGCTGTTATGGTTTTAACATGACAAAAAAATAAACGATAATGGAAAAATGACGAACTCGCCGGGTATTGGAAATAACTAGGGAATTTTTTTATTCATGAGTACAGCAAACAGTTGTGGATGTTGAATAAGGATGTGTTTATAGAGAGCGTGGCAAAGTTCTGTACGCCATGTTGTTTGCTCTTACCGGAAGCCCCCTTTTCTTGTTGTCTCCCAGCATTCACCTATTAGCTGGGGAAGGGACTCCCTTCATTGGTCCGGGGAGATAACGTTTGAGTTTTTTATGGTCGTTCTAATATAATCAATTCATTTACTACCAAAATTAAATGACCATTGTTCTAAGTTTAGTATTTTCTGTAGTTCCTCTTGCATTTAACAACTTCTTTAATAGTGGATCTCTAAATAAAAGATTGACAAAATTTCTTACCTTCAGTCTCTGCCATAAATAACCACTGACAAACATTTTACTAGTTGATAAATACAAAGACGTTAATTATTTGGTTGCAGTTTTTGCTTTGCTGTATTTTATCATTTTTCTTGTAGATTGTTTTTTAGAATATTCTCACTCCTCATATTCAGTCTCTACATGGGTCAATGATTCAGTGTTTGATTCAAAAGGTCAAAGTAATTGTTGCTGCTCTCGTTGAAATTCTCTCTAATCTAACATTTTATCTTTTGAATGCATGAATATTTTTGGAAATTTTATATCCTACATTTTTTTTATTTTCGACCAGAAGACGCATTACCCTTTCTCCTGTAGGAACCTCGGTGACGCTTATCAAATTAGCCTTGTGCCAAACATAACCGAAGTCCCTACATTTTAAAATATCAAAAGGTTGAAAGTTAGATGTTGAAATGTGGAACGATAAAATATTTCGTTTGTACATTAAATTAAAGTTTTTCATCAACAGAATAACAAAATTGCAAGAAGAAAAATGAAATGTTCATAGATAAAATGCATGTAGTTGATTGTTTGAAGAGAAATATAAGTACGTAAATGTCCTATGGAAATTCGGAGTTGATAGTTGATAGTAGCAGAAGACGTGTATATAAGAAGATTAAAAAATTTGTAATAAAAATCTGTGTCTTCTTTTAATAGCCGGAGAAAATGTGAAAATGAAAGCAAGCAAAAAGGAGATTGTACTTATCGAAGTCAGTTGAAGTATTTTGTTGTTGTTGTTTTCTTTGACGGTGTGTGCGTGAAAAAGACAGAAAATTCGAAGAAGAGGAAAAACGAATGTGTGACGCGCCCTTACGTCCGGATCGACAAATTAAATTTTCTTTAGTCATACTGCGACGAAGTCCTTCAGATTCGCTTCGATGTGGGACTGAATTGACCGGTCAATATACGTGGTTTCAATAGTGAAATTTATCACGTGACTGGATCAAAAGCACATACCCATTTTCTAGGTGATAAAAAAATTGACCGGGGTCATAGATCAATCAGAATCCAGAATCTTATTTTTCATACCGACTTGTGAAAATTGCATTTGTCTGTTTTTTCCAAAAATTTTTAGTCGTTTTGATCCATTTTTGCGGGTATGCAATATTACATTTTTCGTTAATTGTTACATGATATAGGATTTGTATCCTATAATCCAGAATACACCGTCATTTAAAATGTTATTTCATGATGCCAAAAATGTAATTCAAAATGCAGACAATAGAAGATAGTCTGATGCTATATTAATTGACAGCTGTCAATGAATTATCTATATGCAATACCAGCTCCCAAAGATTAGTTTAAAGTATTATGATTTTTCTACATTACCCAAAAGTATCAAACTCTACGATGATCTCTCCAAATCGATATCATCAAGGTTTTCTCCTAATTGGCAAATCGATAATAGTGATATTGAGAAAAATATCATATGTTGTAATGCTAAGATTAAAATCAATCATCAACGCAGAGTTAAAGCATCCATATCAGTTTATATTACTGTATATATATATTCTTTTATCATATTTTAAAATGTAATAAAACATAATCAAAATGAGACTTAAAGAAAAATGTTCTCGTAACAAATGAAAACAGTAATACAAACAGTATTTATTTCATCTACTGTGTACTTGAGAAAATTTAATATAAATATCCCAGATATCCGACAAAATAAATAAATAAATAAAATAATGCGCATCCAATCACAATAAAGTTTGAAGTAATAGTATATGTAGGTTTAATAAATAAAATTCAATAATTCTTTTAAAATTGCTATTTTTAATGTTTCCGATTTGAAACTGAGTAAATATGCGATTTTTTAAAAAATCAGAACGAGTTATTATGTTTTAATGATAAAATAAAACCTTACGATATTCTAACACTTTCTGTAGAGGTGTGGCAAAAAATGATCAGTGGGTGATTCTTCCCGCAAGTAGCTGGTTCTCCCTGCAGGTTCAAATCTTATTATGGGCCCGGTTTTTTTTGGTTTTTTTATTATTATTAAATGTTCTCTAGTACACAAGCCGTATGTACGTTGTTGTGACACTTCCATCCAGCTGGCTGGTTGTTTCGCTCGCTAGTTCGGGAACGGATCCTACGTTTCTTTCTTTTTTTTTTTTTTTAATCATATCACCCCAAGCAAGGCGAAAACGCCACTGATGCGCAGAGGGCTACGTAAGGGTAAAAAGAATGGAAAAGAGAAAGCCGGAAAGCACATCCTAAACAGGGAGCAAGGGGTGAGCCTCTTCACCTGTTCAATAAACATGTGTGGAGTGTGAACCGGGCGATAGTTTAGTCTATCTACTCCAATTGAAAAAAAAAGAAAGAAAGAATAGAGTGAAAAGATTGGAAAAGAGAAAACCGGAAACCGCATCCTAAACAGGAAACAAGGGATGGGCCTCTTCACTTGTTCAATAGACGTGGGTGGAGTGTGAACCGGGGATAGTTTTGTTTAGTTTTTGTTTGTTTGAAAAAATATAAAAAAGAAAAAAAGAAAAGAGTGAAAAAATTGGAAAAGAGAAAACCGGAAACCACATCCTAAACAGGAAACAAAGGATGAGCCTCTTCACCTGGTCAATAGATATGGGTAGAGTGTGAACCGGGCGATAGTTTTGTTTAGTCTATCTACTCCAATTGCTCCTACTGCGATGAAATCGAAACGGTACTAGTTGTGTCGACGATTTCGTGCCGGTGTTGGTCGTTAAGATCTTACAGAAGCTGGTCCTCAAGACGTCTATTACAACAACGGACCTACTGCCTACGTTGTGATTTGATCTCAGAATGTCACATTGTTCAATCGGAGTTTAACGGAATTTACCGACGTAGAGCGAACGAGGAATCAGAAGTTTCAATTCTTCACATAACTTTTAAAACAATAACGTTCTTTCGCGATTCTTATCGGAGGCGCATTATTCAACATTAATTCATTAAGTTAATCGGCAGCAGGTTTCATGCGACATTAACTCTTTAGCCATAAGTTCTGTGGTAAGCGACCAACCGTGGGGCGTGGATCCCCAGTTGGGAACCCTTTCCACAGTCGTTACATTTCGACTGCAATTCCATAAACTACCGAGCCAACTCTGATTTTTCTCGCTGAGTCTCTATTTTATAGCCATCCCCAATTCTCTCGGGGGATTTAGCCGACTGAAAGCCTTTGACAATTGAGATTATTTTCTACCCACACAATTTGGTGGAGCCATGGCTCGACAAATGAAATATCAACAGCTCACATGACGTAATGTCTTTCTGTCTTCTTTCTTTCGATTACATCATTTTTAAGTTTTTAATTCTCAGGAACAACTGTTGAGGATCTAACCCTACCTGACCTCATCAAGTAAATCCCGACATTTTGTTATGGCTACTTACATATTACAAAATGAAATATCAAAATGAAATTGCACAAAACAATCTGTTTCTAATACAAAAAAAAAAAAATTATATTTTTCTCTCTTTTTCCCAACTGTCAGCCAATTTTTCTATTCCCCGGATTTTACAAGCACATGAACTTATTAAAAATAGTATTTATATATGCTTATATTGCAATAAAGCACAACTAATAATACCACTAATATTAATTTCTTTCTCTCCGTTGTATTAAACCAAACAAACAAAAATATATCAGCGTGAAACGGAGTCATACAGTGGATATCGGTTCGGATTGAGAAATCGAGGATCTGAGTTCAAATTTCATTTTAATTATCTGCATTCACTTATGCGCAAATCCTCTTGGAAAAGGTATTTATCTGATTCTTCATCCTCCAGACAGTGTTCTATAGAATTGTTTGGCAACCTGTCTACTGCAGAAAGTAATGGCAACTTACTGAGGAAAAAATCTTCTGCCCAGGCAGCATTGTCTCTTTCAAGACATGATCACACAAGCCCTTAACTGACTAATAAAGGAAATAAATACTGTTTAATATACAAATAATTTCTACTTAAATATGGGTGTTAAGCAAAAATAACGCTTGGAATCATATATATATATATATATATGTGTGTGTGTGTGTGTGTGTGTTTGCGCGCACACGCGCGAATCTAAACGTTCAAAAAGTGTGTGCTTTTGTGTATGTATCTGTGTGTATTTCCGTGTGTGACAATGTGTGTGTCTATGTGTGTGTGTGTGTGTGTGTGTGTGTGTGAATTTGTATGTGTGTGTGGACATGCATGTAGATTAATCTCGCTGAAATTGAAATCCACCAGGTAAGTTTAAAATCAGGTGGCGTCATTTATGTTCACTTCGAATAAATTCCTTTGGGAACGGCTGGGATTTAATTCCCCTCCCTCCAGTTAAGGGTAATTAGCAGAGAAATCTTAGATTTCTAGTCTAAGCTATAAACCAGTCTAATTACATTAGTTTTCAAACTTTTGAGAAGACCGAGAACCATGCAGGTACCGTTCATAAGAAATAGTTTTAATAAATTAAAGATCATTTTATTCAGCCATCATCAATTATGTCTTGAAAGCACATCATTATAATAATGAAAATAATTATAATAATAGCCGCTTGTTTCCGAATATTTCTGTATTTATGTACGGCAAAACAGTCCCTGTTCAATACGACTCTTCATGCAAATGTACGTTTGTTCAACAGCCACATGGGGTTCAGTTTATTTGGTGAAGGCGAACGACTAAATCTAGTTGAAAGCGCATTATCTGTCGTGGCTAACAGAGTGAAAGGAAAAACAGTATGGCCAAGAGGATAGGAGATTTCGAGCTAGAAATGTCATTGGCAGGCCGTAAATAGCTTCCATAAACACTTACAAATCGCAAAAACAAGCCGATGACACCAAGAAGACAACTCTGACAAATGGACTATGGTAAAATCGGAACCCAAGTGTCATAGCCTTTCTAATAACCCCGCGTCCTACTAACTACATAGCATCCATATATATATATATATATATATATATATATATATATATATATATATATATATATCAGCATGCAGTGTGGATATAGAAGAATTCAAAGGAGCATCCTGTACATACAGTGGTAGGATAACTCTCTACGAGAGCTCTAAAAATATATGCATATAAATACATATAGAGCAAATATAAGAAAAATGAAGGCAGACACGTTATTTCATGGTGAATCGGAAGTTTAGGCCTGTTTCAGGCAAACCATCATCAGCGTCCATATTTATTTTACAGCGGGTTTTACACTAATCCATATATATATATATATATATATATATATATACTGTATCATGGAATAAAATATTTGCAGACACTTGCATTATTAGGTGTAACTTCTCGAAGTCCGTGATAATGACAACACTTCCCGGATTATTATATATATATATATATATAAAGAAAAATGAAATGACTCTGAAGATTGACGACATTACAATAATGTCCCATCCATGAATCTTCGAAGTCGACAGGAGAGAAATAAAACCGCTCAGCGAAGTGGCAAGATTTTGTACATTATTTCTGTTAATGCCCAAAACCTACCTTTGGTACCGACCAATTTTTGAAAACTATGTATACCTGAAATGCTTTACCACCAGTAAAATAATGAATGATAGCATTACAAGTAAACAGTATATATATATATATATATATATATATATATATATATATATATATATATATATATATTAATTCAGATGCTTCAATCCAAGGGAAAAAAGCAGGAAGGTAAATTCCAAAAAAAACCCGATCGTAATTAATATTAAAAATTTTATTTTAATATTAAAAAATGTTACAGGAAGAGAGATCCATGTAATAAAATATTACAGAGCAAATATATATTAATAAAGGATTAATTCAATGATGGTGAATGGCCATTTAGATATGAAGATCCCCACGGGGGATAACACATCACCTCAGCAACAGAAAAATCCTTTCATATCGAAATGGCCATTCACCGTCATTGAATTAATCCTTTTTTAATATATATATATATATATATATATATATATATATATATATATATATATATATATATATAATAGAATCCTTGCTTCATGGTAAGGTAAATTCCACAGGAGATGAAAACCAATGAGAACTCAATGTTATGGCTTAACTTTTTTTTTTAATGAGTAACATATATGAAATCGTGCGTGATGGTGGAATTTATATTTCAGTTTAAACAACCTCTCTGAAGATGGCTCATGTGAGCCGAAAGCTTAGAAGAAAACCAATAAATAATTATCCAAATGTTAGAGAATTTTTTCTTTATTTTCAACTGAAATTAAAGCAAAAATACAACGTTTAGAACGGCTCATGATTAAACATAATAGACATTCATTGTCTCTTACATTTAACAGCATATGTTTAGAAAATTACTTGCTGATATACTATATATATATATATATATATATATATATATATATATATATATAAGTAAACATTATATATATATATATATATATACAAGTAAACATTATATATATATATATATATATATATATATATAATAGAATCCTTGCTACATGATAAGGTAAATTCCACAGGCGATGAAATCCAATGAGAACTCAATGTTATGGTTTAACAATATATTTGAATAAGGAACATTAATTGGGTGTTTTTTTATAAACCCATTGGTAATATAATATTTCGTGACTCTTTTATAGACCACTCCTCGGTTCAAATTCATATAACAATGAATGGATCAATATTATCCAGGAAAAAGTCAATTAAAAAAGAAAGAAAGAAGAAAAGAAAAGAAAAAATTAAGGAGGTTAAAATTAGAGTGTTAAATATTAGCGTCTATATTATATGTAGACCTCAAGACGATCTTGGCCTAGATTTAAAAAACAGTAGTTAAGGAAGTCAGAAAATCATGACTTGGATTTTTAGTTTTCTATTTTAAGATGCATGACATTAAAAACTAAAAATCAGACGTTGAATTTTTGCTACAAACATGAATTGTTAGGTCTCTCTCTGTTTATATATATATATATATATATATATATATATATATATATATATACACACATTAAAAATTACACTTACATATATTTATACAAGTAAACATTCACGTGATACGAACACTCTTTTTGTTAACTCTTAGCTTTCGAGCGGAGTGAAATACTGATTAGGCTCCACTGAAATTAATATCTTTTGGATCGAAATCCTCTTTTTAACTGACCTATAATAAATCTAGAATATACTGACTGTTCTTTTGGAATAATAAAAAAAACATATTAACATATCTACATTAGTAATGGGACGGACGGAATTCTCATAGATTAACAGAAAGCACTCAGAACGAAGAATCTTTTTTGGGCAATTGTTTTATATTCTTATACTGAAAAAACGAACTATTCTTTGACTATTTTAAAAGAAAATCTTTAAAAAAGACAAGAAATAGTAGATATTTTCAGCCGTTTTTATAAAACATGTATTAGAGATGGGTTGATATCCAGAGGGACAACTCTGTATTTTGCGTATTTTGCGTATTGATACGTCCTACGTGTGCTTCCAATTATACATACCAATAAGCAAAAGCATAATGTTTAGAATTCTTTCTACTTTACTCAGCCGCATCACTAACAAGACAGATGAAGAAAATTCACAGCTATCTGAAATAAATTCAACCTTCCCGGGCAAAATGACCGCCAGTCCGGACGAGCACTTCTCGATGAATGGCTTCCTTCTGTCCATTTCATTCGCGTTTTGCTGCAAGGAAGAAAAAGACAAGAGAGTCCTGGCTGACAAGATGCAAAGGCGAAATTGACAATAAATAACTGAGTGGCCATTAGTGGTTTGTTTGCATCTTTGGTCTGGATTGAGTTTCTTACTTACAAGTTGTGGCGTTCCTTGTTCCTTTAGGACTTGCAAAAGTTCTATATATTTCTACATTACATCGTTGTAGAAACTTTCTGTCCAATCATCTATCTATCTATCTATCTATCTATCTATCTATCTCAGTTTTATCATATTTGCTTTATATATATATATATATATATATATATATATATATATATATATATATATCTGAATGAGTACAGAACGAAGAAATAAACTTATTCCACTGGCCAAAACATTAATTTAAAACAGTGCTCGATGTATGATGTATAGAGCTGTGAATATATATAGAAAAATTATGTACCTGTTCTAAAACATAATATATATATATATATATATATATATATATATATATATATATATATATATATACACATATATTCGCATTTGTAAAGGTGTTATTACACAACCTAGGTTTCTACTATATGGTGTCTTCAGGCGATTTACAATAACAGATTTTACCGTTTTTTAATAACGTTCACGTAACGGGGATTTTTTATTAACGCGCACTTTTCAAAAATTGGAAGTAATAACGTTTTCATCCATAGCAATCTGACTCTAATATGTATTTTACAGTATGTTTACGCTTAGTCATAATTTATTTTTATTTTTTCATTCAGTAGTTAATTTTATTTGGGCATAACATAATAGTTAACTCTTCTTCCTGACACAGTCTACATATTTTGCCACCATTGTAAGTCTTGGCTGTTTTTACCATACTCCACGTTATGTCTGGGACATTTCCATATTTTAATTTTAATTTCCACACGTACCTAGCCAATTTTGCACAATTTAAAAAACGTTTTCTAGTTTAAATGTAGATCTGTGCTTAAACAATTTAGTCTTCAAACTATCTTTGATTGATATCAAATTTATATTGTTTTGATAATTTAAGCCATTTACTTTTGCTTTGTAAATGATTCATTTTATTAAAAATCCTTTAAGTGGGAATATATTTTTGTCCCTGCAGTTACATACTGTATTAATGATCCTGTTTCGGACAATGCTATTTAAATTTCTGCTGTTTTGTTTCTTTATAAAATCTTCTAAATTAGTAATAGAGTAATAACTTTATTAAAATAAAAGTTAATATCCTTGGTAGTAGATAAAGATAATTTCACAGATGAGATCTGGAACAGGCTTGACTCCCTGAGAGTAAAACACTACGCTTCCTTGGCCTTACACTCTCGGCGGACCTCAAATGGAATCAGTATATCGAATCCATTGCTAAGTCCGCTGCTATGAAATGTCGGTTCTCTGTGCAGGGCCCGGAAGTTTTTATCGTCTGAATCTATCCTGCACATATATAAATCTACCATCCGCACGTGTATTGAATACTGCTGCCACATCTGGTCGGGTGCCCCTGCTACTCTCCTCGGGCTTCTTGACAAAATACAACGGAGAATCTGTTACGTGATCGATCCTGACTTGGCGGACCGGCTACAACTCTCTCACCGGAGTGAATTGGCTTCCCTGTACCTCTTCTATAAGTACTTTCACGGCTTCTGCTCCGATGAACTTAGGTCATTGGTGCCACCTAGGTACGAATTTACACGAGATACTAGATTAGCAACTAGGTCCCACCCTTTTACAGTGAAGCAGATAAGATATGACCGTAATTTCTACTCCAATAGCTTCTTTTCTCGCACTTCCCGCCTGTGAAATTCCCTTCCAAATGCCTGCTTTCCCGACAGCTTCAACCTCCAGGAGTTTAAATGTAAGGTCAATAGACACCTCCTAACACACTAACTTGCATCTATTCTCTCAAACACTTTCACCATCTAGCCAACTCTCATTCTCGGTACCCTTACCCGTCTATCACCCTCATTATGACATTGCCTATATCTAACCATCCTTTTCCCATCACCTCCCCGACTCTATGGGACCCGCTGCGCAATAGTGGCAGCGCAATGCCTTGCTCGGGTTGAAGTCCGATATTATCATTAGTAATAATATTATTTATATTTATTATCATTATTATTATATTTATTATTAACATTTTATTATCATCATCAACATTAATATTATTTTATTTCTATCATAGAATTAATATTAATATTATTATCATGAAATAGAAATGGTTATATTTATAAGACAAAGGTGTTACTTTATCCGACGGATTTATATGATTCCTCTATTTTAAATCAGTCAGTTAAGTGCCACACGTGATACACGCTTTGGCGATCATGTCTCGAAAGAGACATGACTGACTGGGCAGAAGATTATCCCGCAGTAGGTTGCCATTGCTTTCTGCTGTAGACTGGTTGCCGACCAAGACTATAGAACCCAATCTGTCCTGCTATTTGACCCATAACTGGAAGGAAGAGACGGATTAATATCTTTCCCAAGGGTATTTGCGCGTAAGTGAATACAATGGATTCAACTGGAATTCGAACTCGGCTTCCCGGTTTCTCGTTCCGAGCCGATATCCACTGTACCACAACGCACATCCCTATTTTAAATACGTTGCCTAAATTTACTGCCAACTATTTGTAAATTTTCAAACTAAAAATAAAAATCAGTTCAAGATCATCATATTGGATATAATTCTTCAAGACTCTATAGTTGTAATTCATATTGTAACTCATACTTCCCCTTTAAAATTTAAATCTAAACTTATTTTATAAATGGAACTTTGCCTCTGTGTGAGTGTGTGTGTGTGTGTGTGTGTGTGTGTGTGTGTGTGTGTGTGTGTGTGTCTCCGTTACCTATAGATTCCGAAACGGCTGAACCGATTTTCTTAAAAATTTACACAGTTGTACTATAAGCGTCTGCGAGTGATCTTAGCTAGGTTTTGTGTCGAGGTACTCCGGATAAATATCGAAAATCGATAATCGAAAAAATCGGGTTATAGAAGGAGTGGTCCGATTTTAATAAAATTTGATACACTCATAGACAAAGACATAAGAAACGAAGTTTCAAGATTGCAGTTCTTACAATAGAGTAAAAAATCGATTATATATATATAAATGGCAAGATGTTTGTGTGTGTGTGTCTGTTTATCTGTCTGTACGTCCTTTATACAAATCCACAATTTTTGTCCGATCTCACCAATTTACACACAAAACTTCTTTAGACTGAGTCTGACCATGGATTAGTTTCAAAGCTTTCATTACACTCGAGCAACGCCGGGCTATACTGCTAGTATATATATATATATATATATATATATATATATATATATATATATTTTCACTCTTCCCGCACCAAATTATTTTGTCTGACTGGTTAAATGAACACTATTCATTTTTGTAAATAATTCGGTCGGACGAAATAAATTATTACTGATGGATTTGTAATTATTTTATTCTATTAATTTTCATTAAGCACACATACACAAACACACACGCACACACACACACACACACACACACACATATATATATATATATATATATATATATATATATATATATATATATATATAACATTGATCTCTTTCCTCGGAATATGTGCACAATATTAGATATGGCGTGTTTATAGATTATTATAAGACTGAATTATGGATCAACTTCATGGATGACAATCTGTTTTCTATTTCAATGCAAGGGATGACTATTTCATCGGAAGTTTCAATGGGAGTGAACCTGAGATTTGATATATCATCTAGATTTCTGTATCTTAACGTCATGTAAATATTGACTATGACATTCAACACCTTCTAAAAAAAGAAATATGCACACCAGCTTAAACCCAGTCAATGTAATTCAAATTAAAGAAAAAATGTAAATATTAACAGTAAAAAACAAAACAAAACAAAACAAAAATTTCAGGTGTGTGGATGGGAAAATCAGCCTACGAAACACTCGAGTCTGGATACTGAATATAACATCTATCATCTTGGTCACAGATTTTACTCACACACGCACACAAACACACACCAACACACACATACATATAGTGTTAAATTGTGATGATGTTTACCAGAAAGTTCTTTGTTTTCAGTGTTTGGTAAGTAGAACAGTTTATTGATAAGTACAAAGAGATTGTCGTCAGGGTTGTTTGTCTAGAAACATGAGTGATGAGTAAGAACTGTATTACGCTGTCTTTACGAAATGCATATATATATTGTAGGGGTTTTCATACATTGACACACACACACACACACACACATGGTCACTCGGTGTTCCACGTGATGACTATTCCCGCCTAAAACGATGCCAATAAAAGCGAAGAACATAACGTGGTACACCAGTTAGGATTTCGTCCCGGGACAAGAGAAAACATGTCTTCCTAACTCACACAAACACACGCGCACTAATTGCGTGTAGCAATTAGTGGCGCAAAATTTCTTTTATTTTTCTTCTCCTACATTAACACTATGCACATTAACTTTCATTCAAACAGGACTTTACATAAAATAACTTCCTACACGTAAATCCACAATTTTTCCAACCTTCGTCAGTAGAAATCCACCGACTGCTACATTCGCATGTAAGTCTCTCTCTCTACTCAACGCACACACAGACACAGAACTGTGTCTTCTGTCTGACTTTCTTCATCAGGGATTTGAACTTTGAACTCTTTACGAAAATCTTAACAGTTGTTACAAACCTTTCTTTCAGCTAGAGTAAAAACTTCATACATCTTATTTTTTTCTACGAACAGACGAAGGGGAATGACTCTTTCCTTTTCACTTTCTTATGCATGCTCTCTCAACCCCATGTAACCTTTGTCAATACATTGTTTTTCTGGTTACTTTCGCCTTTTTGTTCTTTCTTAAACCCTGCTTAAATTAGTATATGGACGCCACCGCCCACTACAATATATATATATATATATATATTTTCTAAACATATGCTATTAAATATAAGAGACAATGAATGTCTATTATGTTTAATCATGAGCCGTTCTAAACGTCGTATTTTTGCTTTAATTTCAGTTGAAAATAAAGACAAAAATTCTCCAACATTTGGATAATTATTTATTGGTTTTCTTCTAAGCTTTCGGCTCACATGTGCCATCTTCAGAGAGGTTGTTTTAACTGAAATATTATAAAATCCACCATCACCGACGATTTTATTTTGTGTTGACATAAAACCCCGCTTGGAAACGGCAATAGTTACCAAAATTAATAAACGCAGTTCTTAAGTTTGCGATGCGGTTTTATGACGTCACACCGCGGGAAAGCGCGAAATGACAACAAAACCATGTAGTCAACTGCAATGTAATATGTTATTTCCTGTTTTAAAGTTGATTTTATTGAGTGCTGGTTGTTTTGATTTGATGTACATGGCCTCCAATATCTGCAGGTTCCTCTTACTGTGTGTATGAGTAAGGATCACCGTATTGTTGACCAAAATCTGTCTGATATTACTACATGTTTATGTTTTTAAGAGAAATGTTGTTTAATAATACTCTGATCAGAAAGAAGACATGTAAGTCTACGGGAGAGCGTGGTTGTAGTAAAACCAATATATGTACTAGGTTTTTGATTAGTATCAGAGATGCAATCTCCGAATGGGCATGTAAATTGGTACACTACATTGGTTTTTTGTAAAGAATTTAGTTTAGTGCTTGTTGGGTTATTATAGATTATGAGGTCAATTGTTTTAAACTTTTTATAACATATAATGAGTTTAATTTGATTATTACTTTCGACTGGTTTAACATTTCTACGTATTATGTTTTTGAGAGCTTTTTCATCTTGTTTATAATTATTATGTATTTGGTTGCAATAGTATAAGTTAATAGTGTTATGTTTATTTTGATGTAAACCATTATTATTAATATTATCATTATTGTTAGAGCTATTGTTAAGTTTGTTGAGATACATTTTAATTTGTTGATCAATAACGGAGTTAGGAAATCCATTATTGACTAGTGTTTGCTTAATGTTGTGTAATTCTTTATAAAATATAGATTTGGAAGAAGATATCATTTGTGTGCGTTGAAATGAGTTTTTTATAACAGCTAACTTATATCGTTGGGGGCATTCACTATTATAATTAAGAAGACACGAATTTATGCTAGTTGGTTTCCTATATAGAGAAGTAGTAAATTTGTGCGTGCTAGAATCAATGAATACATCAAGGAATGGGAGTTTGTTATTAATATTAAGTTCTAATGTAAATTTAAGGACGGTGTGACTTTCAAATTTGTTTTTAAGATATTGAATTTGATCGATATTCTTAGCTAAAACAAAGATGTCATCTATGTATCTTACATATATAGAGGGTTTATTGTTGTCATTAATTATCTTATTTTCTAGATTTGCCATATAATAATTAGAAAAGAGGGGACCTAAAGGAGATCCCATCGCAATACCATCTATTTGTGTATAAATATTGCCTAAGGGATCGTGAAAGGGTACTTGTGTGGTGCATGCTAATAATAGTTTTTTTTTTAATATAGTGGGTTTAATATTGATTGATGGGAGAGTAGCATGGTTGTATACATCACGGATAATGATGTCAATTGTTTTCTGGACGGGAACATTTGTGAATAAGTTTTTGACATACAAAGATGCAATCATTTGATTATTAGTTTTTTTTTCTGTAAACCCTTTTACAGATCAGATTCATGCCTACTTCGAAGTAGCTTCTGACACATCTACGCATCGTTCATTAAGTAATGAGTTTGAAAAATCTTGGCTACGGGTGGGTGTTTACATTTTTTATAACACGCTAAAGTCCGCTTTCCTCTCCCGAGCGCATGAGCGCCCATAGCTCAGAGGTAGAATTACCGACTTACATCGATTTGGTCGGATTCCAATCAAGGCTAGAAGCAATCGGATGTCTAACCGTACTGATGAAGGGTGATACCGCGAAACAGATTTGCGGATGACTATGGCTATATATATATATATATATATATATATATATATATATATATATATATATATATATATGTTTAATTGAAGAGTGACGTCAACACTCAAACATGAGGGATTGTTTCATACGAGGGGCACATGTGTTTGGTTTTTCCTAAGCTATTTATATATACAGATCTGTTGTTCATTGTGAGTTATCGTTCTAACGGTTATTGTTGCTGGAGTGGGTTCTTTATTTATTTATATTAATTTATTATACTTGTTTATACCTTTGTATTTATTTATCCATTTTGAAACTGGATGTTTAATTAAGATATTTATTTGTGTTGTTTATTTATTTCTCCTTGTTTTATCTATTCTAATTTTTGTTATGGCGGTAGTGATTTATAAATTTGTTTATTATTTGCTCGGATTAAAATATTTGTTACATATTATTATTTATTTATTCTTTTAAGTCTTCAATTTTTAAGCAACGAATTCAAAACCTTTTTCGTATCTGCGTACTGAGATGAGTTTAAATCGTTTATTTAGTTTTCTTAGTCTAGGAATGTAATAATAGATATTTTTTACCTGGAAGGAAATTCAACAGTATACAGTAATTAATATATATATATATATATATATATATATATATATATATATATATTACTTACTATATACTACACTATATACTTACTATATATATATATATTACTTAGTTTTCATCTCAGTAAAATTAAACAGTATTCAATTATATTAAAAACTGTTCAATATAATTATATTGTAGAACTTTAAAAACTTTACATTTTTAAACTAGTTATTACGCGACCCAGTCTTCTAATATGGTTGTGTCTTCAGGCGATTTGCAATAACTGATTTTACTGTTTTTTTAAGAAGGCTTACGTAACGGGGATTTTTTTTACGCTCACGTAACAGGGATGAACGCGCAATTTTCAAAATTAGAAGAAATTGGAACTTTAACATCTCTGGTTGTATGACACTAATAAGTATTTTATGTTATAGCTACATATTTATTATTTTCTTGTTTAAGTATGTACGTGTTATCAACAAGCGTTTTTCACTGAGAAAAACGCTTGTTGATAACACGTACATACTTAAACAAGAAAATAATAAACAGAAACTAAAAATCCTCGAAGCAATCTACATTAAACAATTTAAACCTGGTTTGAATACAATCAATTTTGATATTTACAATAACGTACTCAAATGCCTGTAATCAGAGCAGGGACCACAACGCCACTATTTTGTAACTGTCTTTGGCCATCCGCCACGGTAGGGATTGACTTATATTTTCAATTTAATTCTCTTTATTGTTAATAACTTAAATGTTCTATGTTTAATGAGTGTTAATATTTACTCTTTGATAATGGCTTATGTGGGCCGAAAGCTTAGACCCAATAAAAAAATCAACAATTACTGTGATTTTTTGTTGTCTTTTAACGACATCACCATCAAGTATATCAGACGGTATGAACGGATCCTACACAAAATTAATAGACAAAACTTGACTATATTATTCAATGAAACCTGCATTAATATATATATATATATATATATATATATATATATATATATATATATATATATATATATAAAACTTCGATATTTAAATCCTTTGGATAGCCATTTCTACTAGGACATCCTCGCCGAAACAAAAATTTATTTACTCAAATTCAAATGTGTTAAAAAATGTTATTCCGGTGAAAATCCCCCAAAACCAGCCATATACATGGGAAATAAAATGGGGTAGGATTAATGATTTTTGAATTTAGGGGAGTAAAAAAAGGAAAGCAGACAGATAATTATGTCTCATATTAGAAAACATAAAACTCCCACATACAAGAGTCAAGAGTTTAAAAGTTAAAATTTAGCCATAGTTTTGCTCTGTAAAGAGAATGTAATATTTGCATCGAGTTTTCCACCATGATCAATTTTAATATTAATGAAATAAATATTAATTAGGGTCGGGGTTTGGAGATTTACCTATCTGATAATTCTATAATATTTAAATTAATATTTAATATCTAATATATATATATATATATATATATATATCCTTCAAATCGGATGATTACGAGTAATATATATATATATATATATAGTGTACTGAGGCAGCAGATCATTATTTACACATACATTTTTTAATATAACAGACAATGAATATATGTCATGTTTAATCATGATCCCTTCTAAACATCGTATTTTAGCTTTAATTTCTGGTGAAAATGAAAACAAAGATGAACCACCTTTAAAAAAATATCCTATTGTTAGGCAATTTTTATTTTCACCAGAAATTAGAGCTACAACGCGCTGTTTAGAACGGCTCATGATTAAAAATAATAAACATTCACTGCCCCTTCTATTCTCCTTGGGCTTCTCGACAAGGTGCAGCGGAGGGTCTGTAATGTGATTGATACCAACTTAGCAGACCACCTACAGTTTCTAACTCACCGGAGAGACGTGGCTTCCCTGTGTCTCTTCTGTAAATAATTTCACGGCTTCTGCTCCGATGAACTGAGATCACTGGTGCCCCCTAGGTTCGAATACTAGATAGATACTAGATTAGCAACTAGATACCACCCTTTTACAGCGAAACCGATAAAATGCAACCGCAACTTCTACTCCAACAGTTTCTTTTCTCGCACTTCCCGACAGTGGAATTCTCTTCCACATGACTGCTTACCCGACGGCTACAATCTCCAGGACTTTAAATGTAAGGTCAATAGACACCTCCTAACAAACTAACTTCCATTCTTTCAAACACTCTTCCCACCCAACCAACTATCTATCACCCCACTTCTGACATTTCCTATATCTAACCACTCTTCCTATTTACCTCTCCCTATGTAGCCCCAAGCGCATGGCAGTGGAATGCCTTGCTTGGGGTGAAATGATTAAAATATATATATGTATTAGAAAAGGAAATAGGGTTGTTCCAGCGAGAGAATGTGTTATAGAATATAAAGTGTGAGATGCCGTGAACGTTTAGTTTAAAGTATATATTTATTGTTTTATAAAGATATTATACATATTATGATATTTTAAGTGGCCATAATGGTATTTCTGACGCTACATGTGTTCCGAGTCTAAGACTGACTCTCTTCAGGCGAATAAATTTATAGCTTTACATATCGATTTCCTTTTGTTTCTGAGGGCCAAGTTCTTGTTTATATACAGCTAAGTAGAAAATTAAAATAAAAATAAAGATAAAGAATAAAGAATAAAGAAATAAATCAAATCAGTGAAGTAAAAAAAAAATCAAATAAATCTAATGTTGGCTTGTTGAATAGTCTGTGTTTTCTCACATCAGCACTTGCATAAATGGATGTTTTTTTAATCATTTCACACCAAGCAAGGCATTCCACTGCCACTATTGCGCTTGGGGCTACATAGGGGAAGGTAAATAGAAAGAGTGGTTAGATATAGGAAATGTCAGAAGTGGGGTGATAGATAGTTGGGAGGATGGGAAGAGTGTTTGAAAGAGTGGAACTGAGTTAGTGTGTTAGGAGGTGTCTAATGACCTTACATTTAAACTCCTGGAGATTGTAGCCGTTGGGGAAGCGGTCATGTGGAAGGGAATTCCACAGTCGGGAAGTGCGAGAAAAGAAACTGTTGAAGTAGAAGCTGCGGTTGCATTTTATCGGTTTCACTGTAAAAGGGTGGGACCTAGTTGCTAATCTAGTATCTATCTAGTATTCGAACCTAGGGGGCACAAGTAATTTCAGTTCATCGGAGCAGAAGCCGTGAAATTATTTATAGAAGAGACACAGGGAAGCCACGTCGCGCCGGTGTGAGAGAGACTGTAGGCGGTCTGCCAAGTCAGTATCGATCATATTACAGACCCTCCGCTGTACCTTGTCGAGAAACCCAAGGAGAATAGCAGTGGCACCTGACCAGATATGGCAACAGTATTCAATGCACGGGCAGATGGTAGATTTATAAATGTGCAGGATAGATTCAGACGGAAAAAATCTCCGGGACCCTGCACAGAGAACTGACTTTCATAGCAGCAGATTTAGCAATGGATTCGATATAGTCATTCCACTTGAGGTCCGCTGAAAGTGTGAGACCAAAGAGGCGTAGTGTTTTACTCTCTGGGAGGCAAGCCTGGTCCATGCTAATGGGAGGTAGGTGCGATTGTTTATGATGGTTAATTGATAGTAGCTTCTTTTTAGAAGCATTAAAATTTACGAGCCATTTCTTACCTCAGTGCACTACGGATTGGAGGTCCTTTCCAAACTCGGCACAAATAAATGAATGAATCAAGTGCTTATCCCAATTTGAAAGTATTTTGGTCTGGGTCCCTCTTTAGTACATAAAAATTATCTTCTAGGCGCCTTTGTTTTTTTTTTTTTTGTCTTTTCATCTGTCAATTGGTTGCTTTTATTGCTTCGACAGTGTCTTGAATTTTTGTGTGTGCATGTATGGGTGTGTGTGTTTGTGTGAGTGCGTGTGTGTGAGCGCTCCTTGATTTCGTTTTTATGTTTTTTGTTTTTTTTTAATCATGTAATCCCAAGCAAGGCATTCCACTGCCACTATAGCGCAGCGGGTTACACAGGGCGATAGACGAGTTAGGATGTACATAGGGAGAGAGTTGGAGAAAATGGGTGTGGGTAAGTGTCTTAGGAGGTGTCTATTGACCTTACATTTAAACTCCTGGAGGTTATAGCCGTCGGGGAAGGAAAGCATGCGGAAGGGAATTCCACAGCAGGGAAGTGCTAGAAAAGAAGCTGTTGGAGTAGAAATTGCGGTTACGTTTTAGTAATCATTTTTCTGTGTCATCTGGTTCTTTTATATTGTTTGGGGTTATCATTTGAATTTGGTGTGTATGTATTTGTGTGAGTATGTGCGAATGTATATGTGTATAAATGTATGTGTGTGTCTTTGTTTTTGGGTGTGTGTGTTTTGCTGGTTTTTTATTATTGTCATTTGAATGTGCATTTGTATGTTTTTGTGTATGTGTGTGTGTGTCTCTATGGTATTGGGTGCGTGTGTTTTTTCATCAGGTCATTTTGTTGAGCGAATGCCTGTATCTTTTTATGAATCTTTCTTCCTGCATTATTAATGTTTCGTAGTTTGTATTTTGGTAGATAAGTGCAACTTTGAAATTGCCATTACTACATTCATGCATATGTTGGGTGACATATAGTTTCCTGTTGTATAATAATCTTATATTGCTTTTATGAAGCGAAATCCTATTGTTCAAGCATTGTGTCGCTTCTATGTATATCTTTGCGCATTTGTCTCATTTTAGAGCATAAAATACAGTTTTCGAGTTGCAGGTCAGATCTGATATTATCTTGAATGTTGTTCCGTTTTCGAACTGGAAGTATTTTTCTTCTATTATTATATTGCATATTCCATATCTTTTTTGTTGCATTTTGTGTGTTGTTCGAATTTCGATGAGTCTAGAATGTCTTTTAAATTTTGGGGCTGACGTTTGCTGTTAATTATTTTGGTTGTCTTTAAGATTTTTTTGATTTTTTTATTTTTTTTGAGTAATTGCTTGTGTGTTTTCATCTTTAAGAATAATTCTGAATTGTTTTGTAGTATGTGGAAACATATGCTAGAATGTATTCTTTTATGTCTTTCTTGTTGTTTTTGGGATTCAGATATTTTTTGTATATATATATATATATATATATATATATATATATATATATATGTATGTATGTATGTATGTATGTATGTATAGTGTTTAATCGTGATAGGTTTTAATGCCAAGATTGTTATTTTTCAGTGCTTATTATTGATAAAATATATTATACAGAGCAACGGCGAAATCAAGAGATAATGAATAAAAATATACATAAGAATAACGCGAGGAAACTGGAAACAAACAAACTATGCACACAAAACATCCGTCAAAACAGTAAATATCTGAACAGAACAATGCTTTCTAAGTACATTTAGGAAATTCAAAACAAAACCCAAATTAAACAAAAATATTATGGAAAATACGGAAAAGAAAATCAGCCTATAAAAGTCTATCAAAAAACTAGAAATTCTTTCGAGGAAAAAATATCTATTATTACATTCCTAGACTAAGAAAGCTAATAAACGATTTAAACTCACCACAATATGCAGACACGAAAGAAATTTTGACTTCGTTGCTTAAAAATCGAAAACTGAGAAGAATAAATAAATAATAATATGGAACAAATATTTTAATCCTAGCAAATAATAAACAAATTTATAAATCACTATCGCCATAACAACAATTAGAATAGATAAAACAAGGAGAAATAAATAAATAACCCAAATAAATATCTCAATTAAACATGGAAAATCAAAATAGATAAATAAATACAAAGGTATAAACAAGTATAATAAATTAATATAAATAAATAAAGAACCCACTCCAGCAACAATAACCGTTAGAAGGATAACTCTCAATGAACAACTGACCCGTATATATAAATAGCTTAGGAAAAACCAAACATATGAGCGCCTAGCATGAAACAATCAGTCGTTTTTGAGTATTGACTTATATATATATAATCATGTAGTCATAGCCATCCGCAAATCTGTTTCGCTGTATCACAGTTCATCAGTACGGTTAGAAATCTGATTCCTTCTAGCTTGGATTAGAGGCCAACCAAAATGTGAAATCCTTTGTACAATAAAGAGCGAAGCTGATGATAATTCACCTGAAATAGGCTTAAACTTCCGATTTACCAAGAAATAACGTGTTTGCCTTCATTTTCCTTATATTTGCTCTATATGTATTTATATACATATATAGTTAGAGCTCTCTTAGAGAGTTATCCTCCCACTGTATGTACATGATACTCCTTCGGATTCTTCTATAGCCACACTGCATGCTGATATATATATATATATATATATATATATATATATATATATATATGTGTGTGTGTGTGTGTGTGTGTGTGTGTGTGTGTTTCTTCCTGTGTAATATAATATAATAATTCTTGTGTAATATAATATATCAATAAAACATTAATATATTATTATAGAGAAAGAGAGAGAGAGTGGAAAGCATTGCGAGACATATTTGATGGGCTTGAGCAAGTGGATAGCCGAACATGTTTTGGGAAAGATTTCAAGAGGAAGGTGTTAAGAGCGGCATAGAAATAGGGTAAGGGGAAATCCATGATCACCTAAGATTTTCAAGAACTTGAACATTCCTTAGGACATGAAAAGAGGAGTCAATCCATCTTACTGACGCTATAACCTATATAATTTAGCCACACTCCTATCTAGAGGTAATCAAGTCGTGTCCATAAGACATGAAAGGTTAGCGTGTGATGCTTGCAGTTTGAAATAATCACTATATGTTGTATTTTTGTAGCTGGTTCACTACACCCCGACATATATATATATATACATATATATATATATATACTGTTTGTTTATGAACGAATATCTACTTAAATACGAGTATACACAAAAAAAAAACCAAACAAATAAATTCAAATTGTCGTTTAAAGACCATAATCTTAATATATATATATATATATATATATATATATATAAAGTTTCTCCACTCATTTTTGATAGCTAACTTTTAAATTGAAAATTTATTCATCGCGTTAATTGAAAGCTAAATGATTAAATTCACTATTTCCAGGATGCAAAATAATCAGTTTTCTTTCAAATAGAAATCATGTGGATTGGAATCTAATTTTTTTTTCATTTTTCAGGATTGCAAAATTTCTATTTTTCAGGCCAGTTTTGAGTAATCAGCACATTTGTAAACAAAAAGGTGTCTGTTTTAAAGTTCTTGCAAAAGTAATATATTTATCTGGTACTCGTTAATTTTGAAAAATTATCAAATTCAGATTTAATTTAGTCTGTTGGATATTAGTATTATTTAGAATAAATGTATTTCTTTATCAACGATGTAAGAACTGAGCAAGGAAAAAATGTCTGATGACAGCCAGGTATCAAATGAGGTCTATGTATGACTGACTAGAATAGACATAATTGTCGATTTTTTCCTGTAAGGATGTCCACTTAATATAACAAGGATACTGTTCCATTATTCTCACATATGTCCGAAAAAAATTATAGCTTTTCTAATTATATATATATATATATATATATATATATATATATCTGTGTGTGTGTGTGTGTGTGTGTGTGTGTGTGTGTGTGTGTGTGTGAACGCTCTATTCATTTCGGTGTTTCGCCATCTGTTAGTTTAGTTAGACATACCCAGTTGTAAACACAGCATCCGTTTTCCGTACTACTCAAGAAGCGCTTCTCTCAACCTGTGGTTTATGCTGTAAACATTCTATAAATCTTACTTATAGTTTCTGTGATCAGTAGTTGGAACCTTGCCAACACAATCGCACCTTCGGTTACTAGTGACTTTGCACTTGCACAACTATCGGGTTGGGGGCTTCATAACGATTTGATATCACCCGTTTACAATACACATCTTGTTGAAATTATTGTATGGTTTCCAGACACTTCCCACTGAAGTCTCTCATTTTGATCGCCTCGATGGGTTGATATTATGCTGAAATCGCCTTCTTGAGAAATGAACTGTGGTGTGAGTCAAACGTCTGTTTCATCGTCGGAACGCTAAAGCTTCTGTAATATATAGGAAAACTTAATAAAATGTCCCAGGAGAAATAAAACATTGCACTTAGAAAAAGAAACTGAAGGTGAAAAATTAATAAAGTCGCCCAAGAGAAATAAGAAAATTTGACCAAATTGGAAGATATAGAAAAATTGAAACACAGGATAAAACATTAATACAATGATGTGTGAACAAGAAGAGAAAAGATATTAATGGGAAACATGATAAACCAAAGAATTAGACGCCAGAATAGAAATAAAAAACAGTAAAACACATATATTATAATATTTGAATTAAAATAAGGGATGAAATATTCCGGCACATTTTAACCAGGTTACATAGACGACGAAAACTGTAATAGAAATTTTCGATAAAACAACTTGAAAATCTTTGATGAGTCTAAGGTGAATATTCGTCGTAAATTGAGACCAATATTTCCATCTAAAATGTATATTAAAGTCCTTTCAAAAAGCCAAATAACTATGAAAAGGTCGCGTTTCGTTCCGTCAAGAATGTCCATATACATATTGTGTACAAATGATCTTTTAATTTTTTTTATTTTTACACACTGAAAAGAAGTTTAAAATAGCGGACTATTGATTACTAGAAATAAGTGTAACCGGACACGGTTTAATGATATCAGCGAACGATCAGTGAAAATGAAAGCGAAGCTTCCACTTTACAGTCTCAATGGAACTGAGGAAATGATCTATAAAAGCTTCTGCCACTGACCGATTCTTAAATCAAGCGACTTCCAATTTAGAAACTACTATTAATGACAAGTCAAAAATGCCTTTCTATATTTACTCTCTTTCTCTTACTCACTTCTTCCCTCTGTTCGGTGCACTGTCTTATCTTCTTACTCGATGGTCAAAAGGAAACTTCAATTCCAGTCCGTCAAGTCTGAGTTCCAGTTTTGTTAGACATTAAATTTTGTTTGGGAAACGATGATGGTTCGCTTAAAATAGGCCAAACTTCCGATTTACCATGAAATAAGTTGTCTGCCTTAATTTTTTCTTACATTTGCCCTATAAGTATATATATATATATATATATATATATATATATATATATATAGTTCTCTTAGACAGTTATTCTACCACTGTATGTACAAGATACTCCTTTGGATTCTTCTGTATCTAAACACGATGCTTATATATATATATATATATATATATATATATATGTGTGTGTGTGTGTGTGTGTGTGTGTGTGTGTGTGTGTGTGTGTGTGTGTGAATGGGCGCGTGGTTAGAACGTTTGCTTTCTGAACATTAAAACCTGGTTTGAATCTTACCATAGTCCATTTGTCAGGTTGGTGACTTCTTGATATTAGCGGTCTGGAGGAGGCTATCCGAACGTGCGGCACCTTTAAAAACGGCCACAAAATTATACCACAGGTTGAGCAAAGTCATCATGACTGAAGTCTTAAGCATGCTGGCCTTGTTCAAATTAATGTTAACGATACATAACGCGCTCTCTCCTAGAAGCTGTAGCTAAATCTACTTAGCACAGTATCAATGTAAACGGCAGTTTTGCGAATGTTAAACAAGCACAAATATACCTTTACAACACTCTGTAATGCCGATTATTTAACCGCACCAGTGGACAGTTATCATCGATTACGAGTTGCCATTATTATTTTATATATACATATACATATATATATATATATATATATATATATATATATATATATATATATATATATATATATGTGTGTGTGTGTGTGTGTGTGTGTGTGTGTGTGGATGACGAATATATTATGCTCTCATTAGGATTGAGCTCCCTGGAGAAGAAAATTTTAAAAACAGTTTCCACTTCTGCTATATGCGTGACTCTTCAGAAATGAATTGAGTTATATCGGTGACTGGTGTGTGTATACACTTGCTTATATACGTTAAAATTTCCCTTCTCTGATTCCATGCGTCGATGGCTTAGGGAGTAGCGACTCCGGCTGACACCAAATCGGGCGAGTTTCGATCCCGGCCAGAAGCAAGTGGATGTGTCTAACCACACTGACGAGCTGTAATACAGCGAAACAGGCTTGTATGTGGATGACTAATATATATATATATATATATATTTGATGCGAAGGAGTTTTCGCACTGAAAGTTATAATCGTGCTATGTCGGTTGCTAATCGACTTACCACACCCGAAATTTGCTAATCTTCCACTGTAAGCTGATTCCTTAGTATTCGGCTAACTGCCGACTAATATCAACTGCCTAGTAGTTCTACTGAACTCCAATAGAACTAAAGAACTCACTAGAACATCTAAGAAATCCTATAAACTTTCCAAGAACTTCTCGAGTAAACTTCCTGTTAACTCTTTTTAATATAGGAGGCAAAGTTCATTTTCTGAGGAATAAGTGTGTTTCACCATAACAATATTAAATATATATATATAAATAAATAAATATATATATATATATATATACATATGTGTGTGTGTGTGTATGTGTGTGTGTCTTCATTCATATATATGCAAAAAGACATGGATTGCGTAGAGAAGGATTAATATTTTAGTTACGTAATATATTAGATTGTGAATATTCTCCCAAACATTCTGCAAATTAATATTAAACACTCGTTATCGGAATGTTACAACAAAAGAGTAATACTAAATCGAAATTATCTGGGTCAAATAAAATCTAACAAAACATTATTTATCACTAAAAGAAACATTTAAATATATGGAAAACCAATCAAATTCTTTGGAATAAACTATGAACTGTTGTAACTGAAGTTAACATCGATAGCATAGAAACGTCAACAAAATTAATATTTGAATAAATGATGTCTGATATAGAATCCCAAGGAATATGTACGAACATGAAAAATAGAATTTATTCTCGTATTATATGTATAATTAAATTGCATTTTTGCTTCGTCTGTATCCTTGGTATAAATCTGCTGCTAAGAAGGTCGGTTCACTGTGCAGGGTCAGGAAGTTTTTCCCGTCTGAGTCCATCCTGCACATATATAAATCTACCATCCACCCGTGTATTGAATACTGCTGCCACGTCTAATCGGGCGCCCTGCTATTCACCTCGGGGGTTCTTCACAAAATCCAACGGAGAATCTGTAATGTGATCACTATCGACTTGGTATCTAGGCGGCAGTCGCTGTCTTGCCGGCGTGACGTGGCTTCCCTGTTCCTCTTCTATAAATACTTTCACGGCTTCTGCTGCAATGAACTGAGATCACTGGTGCCCTCTAGGTATAAATTTACACGAGCTACTAGATTAGCAACTAGGTCCCATCATTTTACAGTGAAACCGATAAAATTTAACCAAAATTACTACTCTAAACAGCTTTTTTCACGCACTTCCCACCTGTGGAATTCCCTTTCATATACTTGCTTCCTAGACAGCTACAATCTCCAAGATTTTAAATGTAAGGTCAATAGACATTACCTATCGCACTAACTCGTATCCATTCTCATAAGCTCTTTTTTCGTCTACTCCACTCCCATCCTCGGTATTCTTCTCCTGACATTTTTTATAACTAACCCCTCTTTCTCATCACTTTCCTCTTTGTAACCCCCTGTCCAACAGTGGCAGTAGAATGCCATGCTTGGGGTGAGATGATTAAAATATAATATAGATATTATACAAAAAATGTCATAAATCGTTTGGTCTTAAAATTTCATGGACTACGTGAGTGACCAACATAAATGTCTGAACGAAAATAGCAGCAGAAAAACCACCTATACACAAAATAAAAAAAATGAGCTATAATTACTTACACACAAGAGGATGTTTTGAAAAAGAAGCTCTCTGGCATACTGGCAGCGTTATATATATATATATATATATATATATATATATATATATATATATATATAGGTTAAGGTAGCGAGCCACATGTGGATGTTTGTAGAAGAAGAACAATTCGCTCACAAAAATGATTTAAAAAAAATAAACAGTTATTATATGATGTAATGCATAATATATTATCGATAGTAATATGAGAATATCATTATATTTAATAATTTCAAATAAGTTAATTAAGCCACTAATTTGTCTTCATAATATCCTCGTTTGCCACTAGGTATATATATATATATATATATATATATATATATATATACTGCAGTCATTGAAGCAGTATGTCTCATATGTCGGATTATCTTTCAGGATTAATTCTCTCTAGGTTGGTTTGAATCTAGTAATATTTACTTTTAAATTATTTCAAACTCAATCCAATAATGCCGTTAGAACGCTAGCGTTTCATGAGTGTGGGAGATTATGAGAAAGAAAAAACAATGAGTAAGAACAAGAAAAGCACAGAAAGACGCAAAATAACGATTGACGCTGCATATAAATGTTTGAATTTATAAGTTAACTGGAAAGATGAGAAGACGAACAGGAGTTCCACAGCTGAGAAATGCGCGAGAGCAACCGTTTTGCCGAGAAGTGCACCAGAACACACTTTTTGCATGTAACATTTGGTTACATTTAGTCATTTCAAAGAGAAATTAATGAGAACTTGCCTCTTACCTAATACTGCGCTTAAGTACATGTCTAGTTGGCAAAGATCAAACACACACCAGATAAATTCTTATTCTTCTATGTGCCTTGTCTTTTTAGGACGTAAGCAATAATTGCCTTGCACGTCTTCCTATATCTCATGGTTCTTAGCACGCTTTTTCATGTTACCCCCGTTCTGGCATCCACCTGACCAGGCCAGTCAATTACGTTACACGCTGTTTTACCCTGTTTCTCCTTCCCTCTATCTGGCCTGTTAGCATCAGGTTCTCCAAGCTCTTCTTCCTCATTGCATGTCCCAGAAACTTTAGCTGTTGCTCAGTATTTTCTTTTCGTTACCATTCTTTACAAAACCTCATCATTGCTCACATGTTCGATCCAGATAAATTATCGGGAAGATATTTCTAGAAAAGACAAAGAAATGCTACATTAAATATTAATATTCTAATGGTGTGACAATTATATACTTGTCAATCCTAATTATCCTACCTCCATTTTTTTCTTGTCGTCATTAATGAGTCATGGATATACTGACTGCATCCCCGGACAGTGAGGTGACCTTATCTTTCTACTTTAATGAGTCATGGATATACTGACTGCATCCCCGGACAGTGAGGTGACCTTATCTTTCTACTTTAATGAGTCATGGATATACTGACTGCATCCCCGGACAGTGAGGTGACCTTATCTTTCTACTTTAATGAGTCATGGATATACTGACTGCATCCCCGGGCAGTGAGGTGACCTTATCTTTCTACTTTAATGAGTCATGGATATACTGACTGCATCCCCGGACAGTGAGGTGACCTTATCTTTCTACTTTAATGAGTCATGGATATACTGACTGCATCCCCGGACAGTGAGGTGACCTTATCTTTCTACTTTAATGAGTCATGGATATACTGACTGCATCCCCGGACAGTGAGGTGACCTTATCTTTCTACTTTACTATCATTCAAATCGGAACTCTGTCTAATTTTCAGTTACATACAAATTTAAATCTATATTTTACGAATCTCGAGCAAATTATTCTAACTCTCAAGCTATCCAGAGATATGCTAACCTGCGTTATATTTCGCCATTAAATAACTTGTGGAAGGTTAATATGCTGCTAAACGAAGTAATCCTTTCACTTGCAAAAATAGGTTGACTGTATTTCCATGTAATGATAAATTCCCCCAAAAAGAGTCTACTTATTTATTTCGATATATGTATAATATTTTTAATCTGATGTAAATTATATCTTTATTTCATGTTTTGATTTTATATAAAATAGAACCAATGTCCAAATTTATTTCTGTCGTTTTTTGTGCAATGTTGTCGATCATACCCAGACATCTTGACTTCAGTGTCGTTCTTGCCGACGTGACCTTACTTCCTTCTGTGTTTTCCACAATGATTTCGATAGTAAATGCGCTAAAGATCTGTTTTTCTGATGCCCTGACAACATGAATTTAGACGTGCTATTAGTTGGCATACAGGTCCCAAGTGAAATACAACTGTTACTACTATTCTCAAAGTTTCTTTTAAGCACTTCCCACCTGTGGAACTCCTTTCTATTAACTTACTTACTTCCCTCATACCTACAATCTTCAAAAATTAATTGCAATATCCGTCGCTATTTTTTATACTCTTGAAACCCCTTCATCTCTGTCCTTTCCTAAACATTCCAGCACACAGACTTTTCTCTCACTTTTACTCCCTGTAACCCCCTACATACTAGTGGCTTAATTCGGCTTGAAATAAATTTTATAACATTCAGCCAGATATGTTTATTAAAATGTCAAATTCTGGTAACAATTATCATCAGAATCGTCATTCATATGGGAAGGTGTAGGATTTGAAAAACCTGTCTAATTCCTTCTATCATTTAGATTAAACACCGTAGAGATAATCCTACGTGTGTAGTGAATCTTGGCAAGGGGTTTTTGACTACCTAATCTATCTCAAAGTTAAACTACAGCCTCTATCTTCCATCGTGTATACTTTGACTTAGAAACATGGCCTTTTATACAGTCGAGATAACCACCTGCATTGTTCGTTTTATTCACTCTCAGAAACCGCCTGCCCAGAGTTACCGTTTCATTCTTATATTGGTTGCATACCTTGTATAACTACTGCCTATCTGCTTCCTGTTTTCCTGCATGCTGGAAGTTCTCTTCAATCGTTCCTGTATTTAAGAACTGTGGTGAAAACGCGGACCTATCCAACTATCGCCCTATCAGCCTTCTACCAATTTTCGGGAAAGTGTTCGAGGCCATAATTAATGCTGAAATAGTTCAACATCTTACTGCCCACAAACTCTAATTTGACAGGCAGTATGGCTTCCGCTTTGCCAGGTCCACGGCCGACATGCTAACGACCGTTACGCAGTATATGTTCCTTGATGAGTCAAGCGAGGCTCGTGCTGTTGCTCTGGACATCTCCAAGGCTTTTGACAAGGTTTGGCACTCTGGCCTTCTATGCAAGCTACGGGGTTACGGTATTACCGGACGCTTGCTTGATTTAATCCAATCTTTTTTTAAATAACCGCAAAATGAAGGTCGAATTGAATGGGTATGCATCTATATCCTACAGCACAAACGCTGGTGTCCTTGAAGCCTCTATTCTGGGCCCGATGTTCTTCCTTATTTTCATAAATGACCTCCAGACGAGATCAAGATCCAAGTAGGCATCTACGCAGATGACACCACAATTTCTGACCTTGAAAGTGGTTTACACTCTGTGGTGAATTGGGTTAAGAAGTGGATGGTCAATTTCACCGGCAACCTCTCCTGCGTCTCATTAGCATGGGCCAAGCGAGTCTCCCTGAGAGCA
The DNA here is from genome assembly GCA_037127315.1 of Ascarosepion bandense. NCBI lineage: Eukaryota > Metazoa > Mollusca > Cephalopoda > Sepiida > Sepiidae > Ascarosepion > Ascarosepion bandense. The sequence goes on from JBBBDQ010028565.1 coordinate 112,750, forward strand.
ATATACTGCGTCTCCTCGGCCTCACCCTCTCTTCTAATCTCAAATGGAGCCACTACATTGAATCCATAGCTAAATATACTGCTAAGAATGTTGGGTCACTGTGTCGGACCAGGATGTTTTTCCCGAATGAATCTATCCTGCATATATACAAATCAACCATTCGTCGGTGCATAGATTACTGCTGCCATATATCGTCAGGTGCCCCTGGTGTTCATCTTAGTGTTCTCGACAGGCTCCAAAAAAGAATCAGTAATCTGATAGGTACCGACTTGGTGCCTCGACTACAGCCACTTCCCCACTGACGAGATGTGACCTCCATTTGTCTTTTCTATAAATAATTTCATGGCTTCTGCTCCAACGAACTTAAGTCACTGGTGCCTCTGCAACAGGTGTTTACTCGTGCAACCAGATTGGCAACTGGGTCCCACCCATTTACAGTTAGATTAACCAACTGCAGACGACAATTCTACTCCTGCATCTTCTTCTCTCGTACTTCCCGCCTGTGGAACTCGCTTCCATATTCTTGCTTTCCTGGCAGCTACAACCTCCAGAAATTTAAATGCAATGTCAATACTCATCTCTTAACCACTTGACTCTAGTTCTTTCACCACCCCATATATCCTTTCCTTTCTCTCCACCTTTTCAACTGTCATCACACCTGTATTCCCATCCTTCTCTTGCTCCTTTCTAACTGGTTCATCTTTCTCTTCATTCTCTTCTAATTAATCTTTTTACTCTTATGTAGCCCCCTGCACATCAGTGGCGTTACCGCCTTGCTCGGGGTAATTTGATTAAAAACATACCTATCTATAAAGCGCAGCTAACTTTGTAGTGGTAGATGACCGTTGACACTTCAATAAGTTCCAACCGTCCTCTGTCAGGTTTTTTATTCTGCTTGTTATGTTACCACCCACTTCAACAGAATATCCTGGTGTAGGTAAACAATTTAGTTGCTAATAATTGACCAAAGAGAATGTAGTACTATGTCATATAGTGCCAGTATTACTCGAAATGCAATCCAATTTTACTGTGACATATGACCCTTTGCTTCTGTTGTACATTATAGGATACTTCAAATAAAAGGAGAATATGCAATAAATTTTTCATGATCAGTCGTATTAATATGTCTTTCCCGTGACCTTTCTATAAATATTTTCATGGTAATTCTTTGGATCATTTCTCCAGCATGTTCCCCATATTTTATAAATTTAAGCACGGTACTTGGGTGGATGGGCTTTAGGGTGCAGTGGATATCGGATCAGAACCAGAAATCGTAGAGCGGAGTTCGAATTCCAGTTGCATTTGCATACGCGGAAATACTTTTGGGTAGCTATACATCTTCTCTTCTCCTTCCAGTTATTGATTTAATAGAATGACAGATTGGGAACCAGTTTACCGCAAAAGGTAATGGCAACCTACTACGGGAAAATTTCTGCCTGGTCAGTTTTATCGCAAAAGAGACATGAATATCCAAGCGTGTTTCCCGTCTGTCACTCAAATAACTGGCAGCTATATTTCTTCATGTTTTCGCTGAAAAGTCTAGGTATAACCGTAACTTCGATGCTAATAGCGGTTTTTCTCGCACATCTTCCCTGTGAAATCTTTACCGGTTTCAGGTTTTCCAACCAAATAGATTTTCCAGTAATGCCTTCGGTATTTAATAATTTAACAAACATTTTTGAGTTTTTCTTTTTCACACAGTACCTCTTGTGTCTTAGTGGAATTACTGCCTTCTTTATGGTGGCATGACTTTAAAAAACACTTGGAAAAGATTAATATATTGTAACTCCTAAAATATATAAAAAAAAAGATTTTTGTTAATTATTTGTTCGTTTTTCTAGATTTACCATGAGTCAGCTTATATGCGATTTCAATTTTACTTCTGTTTAAATAACTGGGTATAAATTCGATTAGACATCTATGAAATTTCTAGTTAAAAATGACGTACTTGTACAAGAAAAGCCTTCGTTTCATCAATATAATTTCTTATTCTTATTTATTTTCAGGCTTCATGGTTGGTGTTCTTCTATAGAATTATTTACAGAGAAATCGTCAGAGAGTCTTCTTTCTAATTCTTTATTCATTTCATCACATCCGACGCTGATTTGTGTGTTCTTAGTGTTGAAGTATCGTCTGAAATTATGCACGGCAATGCTCATTGACTGTCCAATAGCAGCCGAACAATCACGATGTTCAAACATAACGGTAACGGATCCTCAGAGAAAAAGCAAATTCTATCGACCAATATATCTTCCCCAATGTTTGCTCACAGACACCAAAGGCTAAATTAAAAATAACGGCGAGAGAGAAAGAAGAGGCAAGTTTAAAGGAAATTGAAAGAAACAATTTTAAAAATGAAACATGCATTAGGATTTCATTCTTCTAATTTCACTTGTATTCTAAACACACAAACACACACACTGACATATGTGTGCATATGCAGATAACGATATATGAAATAATATAAATAGTCCTACCAATGTGTTGATGAAAGACAAATTAGGAAAACATACTGGTACGTAAAGCGTTTCGTCTCTATAATTAACGTCATTATAGTAAGAGTATATGTGTATGTCTGCGTATATATATATATATATATATATATATATATATATATATATATATATATATATATTTAATCATATCACCCCGAGAAAGGCGGTAACGCCACTGATGTGCAGGGGGCTACGTTAGAGTGAAAAGATTGGGAAAGAGAAATCCGGAAACCACATCCTAAACTGGGAACAAGGGATGAGCCCCTTCACCTGTTCAATAGACGAGGGTGGAGTGTGAACCGGGCGATAGTTTAGTCTATCTACTCCAATTGAAAAAAAAAAGAAGAAAAAAAAGAAAAAAGAAAAGAGTGAAAGGGTTGGAACAGAGAAAGCCGGAAACCACATCCTGAACAGGGAACAAGGGATGAGCCTCTTCACCTGTTCAATAGACGAGGGATACAATACCGGCCATAATTATTAGGCAACCCCAGTGTTAAAAAAATATGTATTTCATTTTATTTTTTAGTATTTATTTCCAAGTGAATAATTGTAAATGAAGATAGAATGTTTTTTTTTGTTAATATTGCACAATTACATGTGCATCATTAGAAATTATATATGTTTAATAAGAACCTAGATTATAGTTTTATCAATGAAAGAATGAAGAAGATTTCGGATTATTTGGACGAGTACATCTTTGCATTCTTGCAAAATAATAACAACAAAAGAGCCATTCTATTTTCATTTCGCAATGAATAATAAATGTAGATGTGGATGCCTAATATATATGGCCGGCAGTGTATATATACATATAGTCATCCGCTGATAGATCTGTATCGCAGCTCATCAGTACAGTTAGTGGGGGATCAGTTTGCTAGGTCATAACAATATAAAATGATCCCCCACTTTGTGTCCAGTAGAAGCCTTATTCATGTTTCCAACTATTATATTCAGTCAGTTAAGTGCCATACGTGAAACACGCTTGGGCGATCATATCTCGAAAGAGACATGACTGACTGGGCAGAAGATTATCCCACAGTATGTTGCCATTGCTTTCTGTGGTAGACTGAACCCAATCTGTCCTGATATTTAACCCATAACTGGAAGGAAGAGATGGATTAATACCTTTCCCAAGGGTATTTGCGCGTAAGTGAATGCAATGAATTCAACTGGAATTCGAACTCGGCTCCCCGATTTCTCGTTCCGAGCCGATATCCACTGCACCACAAAGCACATCCTTGAATACTGTAGCAATGTTTTAAAATGTTATAGAAAGAACAGATTTTTCATGCTTTCATAACACGTGCATGAACAGGACATTAAAACATGAAATATTTCCATTCTGGATAATTTTCACCTTCTAATGAAAGCTAAGCAATTTGTTAAGCGTTATATTTGAAGCAAGAAGAAAATTTAGAGTAATTTTTAGCCACACAGTTTTCCGGTTACTTTTTGTTTATACAACACGCACCCCCAAAGAATATCTCTGAAGGAGATTGAAAGTAATTGGGAACATTCAGAAGTGAATAATAGTAACTCCTTTCAACGTTACAGCTCATTTTTTTATATATCTTTCGTCGGGTTTCAATCCTGGCTAGAACCAATCGGATGTCTAATTGTACTGATGAGCTGTGATACAGCGAAACACTTTTCTAGTTCTCTAATCATTGTTTTTGGTGTTATGGTAAAATTCATAAAATAAGGCATTGTAGTTTTTTCAATCCCAAGTACATTCGATCATTTCCTAAATTATATTCACGGTTAAATTCCTAACACAAACTTATTGTAACTGAGATCAAATCGGCATTCCACTTCGATGTTGATTGTTAACATCACTCAAAACCTGGCGCATCATAGACAATTAAACATTTAAAAATTATCCGTTTAAGCTATACAATTTTTAATTTTATTTTTAAGAAGCCTTTCCGTAAAAATATTTGTTACATGCTCTTCAATACGTTCTTGCTATATTCGTTATGTATTTTTTGAGTGTGTGTGTATGTGGCTGTTATGTTCTTGTCTGTGTTCGCTGCTGCAGATATATCATAACTGTTTTCTAAAAATCATGAGAAAATGTATTGTATTTTATCAAGTGGCCGTTGCTAAAAGCACAAGTATTTTAGCAAAAAACAAGACGAAAGATAAATTTCGATGTAAAAGGTTATTTACAATCGGGCAAATAATTTTTAATTTAATCGTATCACCCCGAGCAAGGTGATAACGCCATTGATGTGCAGGGGGCTACGTAATAGTGAAAAGATTGGAAAAGAGAAAGCCGGAAACCACATCCTAAACAAGGAACAAGGGATGAGCCTCTTAACCTGTTCAATAGACGTGGGCGGTGTGTGAACCGGGCGATAGATAGATCTATCTACTCCAATTGAAAAAAAAAAAAAAGTGAGAAGATGTGAAAAGAGAAAGCCGGAAACCACATCCTAAACAGGGAACAAGGGATGAGCCTCTTAACCTGTTCAATAGACGTGGGTGGTGTGTGAACCGGGCAATAGTTTAGTCTATCGACTCCAATTGAAAAAAAAAACAAAGTGAAAAGATTGGAAAAGAGAGAGCCGGAAACGACATCCTAAACAGGGAACAAGGGATGAGCCTCTTAACCTGTTCAATAGACGTGGGTGGGGTATGAACCGGGCGATAGATAGATCGATCTATCTACTCCAATTGAAAAACAAAAAATAAAAAAAAGTGAGATGTGAAAAGAGAAAGCCGGAAACGACAGCCTAAACAGGGAATAAGGGATGAGCCTCTTAACCTGTTCAATAGACGTGGGTGGTGTGTGAACCGGGCAATAGATAGATCGATCTATCTACTCCAATTGAAAAAAAAAAAAAGTGAGAAGATGTGAAAAGAGAAAGCCGGAAACGTCATCCTAAACAGGGAAAAAGGGATGGGCCTCTTCACCTGTTCAATAGACGTGGGTGGAGTATGAACCGGGCGATAGATCGATCTCGTTAAATACAGACATGTATGAGAATTATTATGCATTCCATTCTGTTAAACTAGCAAAAAATGATTACGCTAATAAACTGGGACATTTCTAAGAAAGAATTGCGGTTAACAAATATTTAAGGAGTCATCTGAACAAATCGTTAGCGTGCTGTGTGTCACAGTCTTAATCAGGTTAATCTTTTGATATTTAGGTCAAATGGAATCCCATGTAGTACAGAGACCCGTAAAGGTAGACTTTCTATGAATTGAAGTAATAAATGAGGAAAGTGTTCTATGAATCAGAATATCTAAGAGGATCAATAAACAATTAACCTCCTTAACTATCGTAAATTAAAGGGCAGGTTGAACACCATTGAGTAAGGAGAAGAATTTGTCAACTTCCTATTCATTGTTTGAAATACAAAAAGTGTCATTCAAATAATGGAAATAAACCTCGAAGCGGGAAGAAACTAAAATTAGGCTCACCTCATAAAATCCCATAAAAATATTAGCCAAGACAGGGTCTAAAGGGGAATCCATCACTACACTATCAATCTGACGATACATTATATTATCAAAACTAAAATCGACAGAAATGGTAACAAATTTCATCACTTTAACAAAAAGATATTCAGGTATAATCGGGAGATTCATATTACAGCGATATAGCAAAACATTGCAAATATCGATAGTATACGACAAAGGAACACAAGTCAAGAGGCTGCAGATGTCAAACGAACACACAAATCTATCAGTGGCATCACAATTCCGAAACAATTGGGAAAAGGAAAAGGAATTTTTAATGCAAAAGGAAATATAATGCTACAAAACTGGTTGAAACATTATTTTAATTAATTGATATTTAATAATCCTTTGTGACAGAAACCTATTATACTTTTAAACATTCTAGATATTATCATCACGTAAATGTAAACAGATATAGTAATATTGAGTTTCTTATAGAAAATTAACGTCTACTACTTATATAGCTATATCTAAATTTATTATATATATAATATATATAAGTGCCTCGGGTTGGAAACATCATCTCTCAGTTGCGTCTTTGTACTCGGGAAGTGTGCGGCTCTGTTGTATCGCTGTCCGTGAACAAACATACAATTGAGAAAAATTGAACTAGAAGGTGGCCGGTCCCGAGGAATATTGTCCCGAGGCCGTGCCACCCCATTGCAACAAAGAGGTGCACCGGTAGTCCCTACCAGGGTCAGTGCAACCGGCAGTTGCGTGGACTGCACAGTTTATCGCCCTTGCCCGTCGGCACGCGTTTGGGCTCCCAAAATTAAACCTCGAGATTGTATTATATCCACGTGAGATGGGGACTATGTAAATATTACACATATATAACTAAATATATATCTGTTTTCAAGAAGAGGACAATTATTTTATAAATCATTATTTTCTGATTTCGTTGCTTGAATTAATGATGTCCGGATAGATAATTTAGAAATTAGATGTAGCTTTGATTAATGCGTAGATCGCTAAGGTCAGTCGATAGAATAAGAATTTTGATTTTCCATTTCTGGTTAACTAATTTTAGATTTTTTATTCCAAAGTTCATATAAACAAAAGTAGTGGCGCATTATTTTCTTTCGTTTACTTTCAAATAGATAAGAAACGAGATATCACAGAACTGACAAACCTCTAATAAAATGTGTTTGACCCTTTCATTTCGTGTTTACTATAAAGTACAATGAAAAGTATATAAAAATTCTCCGGGTTGTGAGTAACCACCATCACACAGATCAATCAGTCAATTAATTGCCATACGTGATAAACAGCTTGGGTGATCATGTCTTTTTTGAGACATGACAGTCGAGGCAGAAAGTTTTCTTGAAGCAGGTTGTCATTAGTTTCTGCGACAGACCGGTTTTCAATCAAGGCTATTGAACCCAATCTTTCCTGCTATTCATCCCATAGCTGGGAAGAAAATAGATGGATTTTATACCTTTGTCAGATTTTTTTTTGGCTTAAGTGTATGAAACAAATTCGACTGGTATTCGAATTTGGCTCTCCAATTTCTCATTCCCAACCAATATCTGTGGTACTTCCAGACATTTTCGGGATCTAACTTTTAAAGTGAATTTTTAAAAATGAAAAAGATTTCTTAATATTTTTATTTTACTTTTAATTGAAAGCTAAATGATTAAAATTTCTAGAATCTTCCAGTACTTCATGTACCTGAACAATGAAACAAGGAAAAAAGGTGTCTTTTAAATTAAACAAAAAAGAAACAAAGTCAAATCAAAATATTAAAAAAAACAAGCACGACTGAAAAATCTAAACTTATTTATAAATGGAACTGTGTGTGTGTGTGTGTGTGTGTGTGTGTGTGTGTGTGTGTGTGTGTGTATCCGTTATCTATAGACTCCGAAACGACTGAAACGATTTTCTTGAAAATTTACACAGTTGTACTATAAGCGTCTGCGAGTGTTCTTAGCTAGGATTTGTGTCGAGCTACCCCCAATAAATATCGAAAATCCATAATCGAAAAAATCGGGTTATAGAAGGAGTGGTTCGATTTTAATCAAATTTGATACACTCTTAGACAAAGACATAAGAAATGATATTCAGAAGTTTCAAGGTTGCAGTTCTTACAATAGTGCAGAAAATTTGATATCGATACCAGGAAATCAAAATTTGACTTACATCCATTCACTTTTCATTCAGTCTACGGTTTCGCTTTAACTGGAAACAACTATTGCTTTTTAGTCTTTCTTGCCAACGTCCAAAGAGTCTGAGCTCCAGGACCATGGATTAGTTTTAAAGCGTTCATTGCACCCGAACAATGCCGGGCTATACTGCTAGTTAAATAATAAAAGAGGATTTCCTATAAAGAAAACAAAATAGCCGAAATAAACCGAAAACAAAAATGAATTTCACAAAAGTCTTGCATAAAATTAAAATGAAATTAAGAAATATAATGAATAAAAGTTTTAAAACGGGGCTTTTAAGAATAATGAAAGAAAAAATTTATTTATTTATTCTGTTATCCTGGCCAAGGTATCAGCAGCCATTTGTTACCCTTCCCCGCTATGGTCTGTTCTTTGAATCGAAATTCACCAAGCAGCTTAACTTGATGTTGATTTTTGGGAAAAGCAAGAATTGAAGAATTAAACTTTCTTAATTCAAATTTCCTGTGTTAAACTGTGAGGTATTTTTCGTTTTTATATATATATATATATATATATCTGTATTTTTCGTTTTTTTCTTTTTTTTTTTTTCCTTTTTGGCGTTCATGCTTCATTTGGACTTTAACTTAGTCAAAACTTAGTTAACTCTCCACTTTTGGAAGTTTGTGTTTTGTGCATGTTGTTTTTATTTATTTATTTTTTTTTAATAGGAGTAGATAGGTCACACTATCGCCTGGTCAATACTCCTCCCACGTCTATTGAACTGGAGTAGAGGCTCGCCCCTTGTAGTTTGTACTCCTCACTCTTTTCTAATTAATCTTTTTACATTTATGTAACCCCCTGCACATCAGTGGCGTTTCCGCCTTGCTCGGGGTGAAATGATTAAGAAAAAAAATGAAAAGCTTGAAGAAATTAAAAGAAAGATTGTACAACAAATAAAATGGCGTTACAGCCGAAAAATAACAAAATAAAATTAATTTATTGTTGGGCAGGGGTGAATTAAATAATAAAAAAAAAGAAAACTGAAAATGAAAAAAAAATTGCAAATATCGCTGCAGACACCGTCGATGTAAAATAAATTTAAACAAAATAACTTTAAAATATTTTAGTATTCTTTGAAAAAAATCTAAAGACTTTGTAAATGCAATCTTCCTGACATATGTGAAGAACCAGAGTCCACTGGGTATTAACATACGTTCAACGTTATTTTTGAAACCATATATCTCTGGTATTAAGAATTTCTATCTATAGACATAGCATACTTTAAAAACATATTTTATCATGAACATATGTAAAACTTCTTCTCTTGTACTAGCCAAGTTCTATTTTACGACCACGAAGACAACATTTATACTCAAACTAACCGCTTAAGTAAGGGAAATCATCTTGGTCTTTGCTTTGCTAACTGTTATATGTCCTACATAAGGAAAAACCCACTCTTTAAAGATACCGAACCCACAATATATGTGTACTATGTAGATGACATTTTTATTTTTGCTCAGAACAAAAACGAAATCGACAATCTTAAATCTGCATTTGAAAAAAAATTCCGTTCTCAAATTCACATATAAGCTTAGCTAAATAAATGATCTCCCGTTCTAAGACGTCCTCGAGTAGTTTCATAATAATACTTTCATTACTTCTCTATATAAAGGGCCACCAGTAAAAGTTCTTGTTACCTTCATTTCATTAATCAATGTCCTCTTAGATATTAAATCGGTGTCATAAAAGATTTCCTCACGAGAGCCTGCTAGAATTCATCCTCCCGATTACTATTCATCAAAGAACACCATAACACCAAACAAATACTCGTCAACAACGGATTTCCAAATTATTTGTTTGACGAATACATTAAACTTTTTCTTTCAAACCTGAATAATAACAACAATAAACATACTGATAATAATAATAACATTAATATAATGAACAAAATTCGTAGTAATTATAAACAGGACTGATTTTCACTCTCAAAAACTTTCGAAAATACCAAACTTCCGTCGACGTAAAGAAAAAAATTAAATTATCTATTACACTAAATTTAAAACGGCTAAAATCATCATCAAAGCAACAATTCACTTGCGCGATCCAAACAACAACGAACCAACAGTATTTACGAATTCACATTTTCTTTAAAGAACTGCTTTCTTGATCATAATTTCCTAAATAATTATATGGGCCATAGAAATACAAAACTAACTCGAAGTATTACGCAGCATCTCTCCCAAATCCACCTGATTTAAACACACAACCTCTACCAATCCCTATACAGAACATAATTGTTGACAAAACATGTATTTCAACATGATCTACATGCAAAATTAAAAACACTAAAAATAATGAATGCTTTTTAATATAACAACTACGAACACGCTCACTATAGGCTTGACGTGTTCGGTACATAACATATACCCCTATTCCACATTATACATAACACTTTCCCTTAACGGAAAATAACATCAATCCTCAGAAATGGCTAAAAGTATAGTCGAAAGCGCTCTGATAAACAAAATATTTGGAAAATTAGAATAAAATTTATGTCCTCAAAAGGAAGAAATCATAAGATGACATGAAAAATTACATAAAAATAATACCAACAAAACTGTCATTTTTAATGAAACTCACGCAGACAGATCTGTTTTGCAGCTCATCAGTACGGTTAGACTCCGATCGCTTCCTAACCCAGGATTGAAACCCGACCGCATCGGCGTAAGTCGGCGATTCTTCCCATGAGCCACGAGCGTCCGGTAGAAGAAGGCGGACCTTTTAGCGTATATCATTATACACGCCCAATATATATATGGTCATCCGCAGACAGATCTGTTTCGCTGTATCACTGCTCATCAGCACGGTTAGACTCCTATTGCTTTTTTAACCCAGGATTCTACCTATGGGCTATGGGCGTTCGGTAGAAGATATATATATATATATAATCAATGACTAACAAAGAAAATAATTCCAACGTTCAAAACATTAATTTAAAACTGTGCTCAATATAAAAATAAAGTAATGAATATTTATTATTAATTATACTTTAGAACATGTACAAACTCCAAACTACTACAAAAGTGTAAATTTTGCTTCGATATTGAAAGAACAATGCTTCATCAAACCTGAGGAGACATTGTTTTTTTCAATGTCGAAATAAAATGTACAATTTTGTAGTAGTTTGTAGTTTATACATGTTCTAAAGTGTAATATATATATATATATATATATATATATATATATATATATATATACATGTATGTGATCAAGACATGTATATACATGATATATACATATCTATATATTTTCAAGTTACAGTAAAAATGACAGATTAGGTGTAGAGTTTAAACTTTGTATATAATTTCTCATGTGATCTTATTTTTTTTAGAAATTTAAATTAGATAAAAAGTGTGCGAATAAAGACCTACCAACCTCTATTCGTAACATACTCGTCCATAATACAAATATAATAACATTATCTAAATATAAAAAAAGTTTCAAAATAATAGAAACATCATTAATAAAAAAGGAAAAGAAAAACATCACTTAACAATAACAATTACAAACACAGCCACAATGTACTGACCGTGTTTGTAAATAAACTTACCTTGATAATGGATAAATGTATAACCAAAATCACTTGAATAAACGAAATATTCGAATAATCTTTTATAATCTATGTACTGAAATGTAAACAAATTACATGATAACATAGAAAATAACATAAAATGTTAACCATAGCAGCTCGTCTGTCATTTTTAAAGAAATGTGTCTAAAAGTGTCATTTCTGCTTAAATTTGCAATATATATATATATATATATATATATATATATATATATATGTTTGTGTGTATATATATATATATATATATGGGATTAAAAAGTAACTTCCCATATTAAAACATTTCCATGGACTTGGCAGAAAAACATTTAGCCTGAGGTCTTATTCAAACTGAGATATGACCACCAGATTTCGATACAAGTCTCTCGATCCGTCCAGGAATCACGTCATTTGATTTCATCAGGAACTCTTGTGGTATGGAAAACATAACTTCTCGCTTTAACCTTCTCATTCTTCTGAATACTTTGGCTAGTACAGTAGACTTGTTCTTTTAACCACCCATAAAAAACATATATATATTTATATATATATATATATATATATATATATATATATATATATATGTGTGTGTGTGTGTGTGTGTGTGTGTGTGTGTGTGTGTAATTTGTCGCAAGCACTCGATCTCTTCAGAGATTAGTCAAATAATCAATTTTAATGTGTCCAGGTTTTCAGTAAAACATTTTACAATACGCCGATCTTTTTGATTTTTGATTTTTTTTTGCCAACAGTAAACCATGAATACGTTCAACTTCAACTACTTACTATCAGGTACTTCTTAGAGTAAAAGAACGTCCCTTTATTCAGCAATGTTATGACATAGATCTAAGCATAGATCTAGAATGGCCAAACTTTGTATAATATTGGTAAAATTAATAAAAGTACTAACCAAGAGATAATTAGTAAGTTTTCGATTCATGATATATGAATATTGGAAACACTGAACGCATTGTTGAAATGAGAATTGTTATTACTTAATGGTGAGACCCAGGTCTCATTTCGTTCCCCAAGCATCTGTTGATGTTTACAATTGACTCAACCGATTTTATTCTGTATTCTCTACAGGAAAAAGTGTTATTAGATAGTTATCGACCAAGTTTTGCTTCTATCCAGACTTGTCAACCTTCACCAACAGCTATACAATTCCTGCGAACATTCCTCAATAGCTACAAATCTTTACTGTCTGTTAATACCGGAATTTAAATGATTTATTCCTGAATAAATTTAAACCAAATAAACAAAAAAAATAGTAGTAACTAAGAGAGAACACTAATATTTCTGGCGTAAAGCAACTGATGATAAAAAACATTCAGAAAATCATATTTTATCAAATAAATAACAAATAAATGGACAAAACAAACAAAATTAAAATAAATGATTCTCTTCTACGAACAAGTCACACAAATTCATTTTCCTTCTATACAATCTATGGATTAAAGGCCTGTTTAAATCTGACACGTATTCCCTTGACCACAAAAGTGACCGTACAAGCAAGTAATTAATGTAAAAGACAAACAGTTTTCAATAAAGAAAATGATGCCGGCCTTCATTTAAGAAATATATGTTGGTGTTATTTTTTAATTTTTTTTTTTTTGCCTCATCCAGTAACGATGAGCTCGTCAAGTGATAGTCCCTATAATCTGCTTTGACTTTCTTACGGGATGCAGCTATGATATTGTTTGATTTCGAGCACGAACGTTAATACCGTGTCGTATTTCAAACACTTCCGCAGCAACAGTTTTTTCTTTCACACCAAGACTTTTTATTTTTATCTTTCTATCCGTTTATTTTTATTGAAAGCATGAATTTGAGGGCATTTGGTATTCATTAATCTTCAAATATACAAAAAATACACAGATGTTTATTTTGAATTTCTTTTTAAAAAATACAAAACTTTTAGTATTATATTTTTAAGTTTAACTAACATTAAGCTAGTTTGATTGCAAATCCTCCCATCTTGATATAGATGATCTCCTCAAAGTCAAACGATCTTTAGGATTAGTTTCACAATGCCAGGAATAATTTACACTCTTTAAAGATACCGAACCCACAATATATGTGTACTATGTAGATGACATTTTTATTTTTGCTCAGAACAAAAACGAAATCGACAATCTTAAATCTGCATTTGAAAAAAAATTCCGTTCTCAAATTCACATATAAGCTTAGCTAAATAAATGATCTCCCGTTCTAAGACGTCCTCGAGTAGTTTCATAATAATACTTTCATTACTTCTCTATATAAAGGGCCACCAGTAAAAGTTCTTGTTACCTTCATTTCATTAATCAATGTCCTCTTAGATATTAAATCGGTGTCATAAAAGATTTCCTCACGAGAGCCTGCTAGAATTCATCCTCCCGATTACTATTCATCAAAGAACACCATAACACCAAACAAATACTCGTCAACAACGGATTTCCAAATTATTTGTTTGACGAATACATTAAACTTTTTCTTTCAAACCTGAATAATAACAACAATAAACATACTGATAATAATAATAACATTAATATAATGAACAAATTCGTAGTAATTATAAACAGGACTGATTTTCACTCTCAAAAACTTTCGAAAATACCAAACTTCCGTCGACGTAAAGAAAAAAATTAAATTATCTATTACACTAAATTTAAAACGGCTAAAATCATCATCAAAGCAACAATTCACTTGCGCGATCCAAACAACAACGAACCAACAGTATTTACGAATTCACATTTTCTTTAAAGAACTGCTTTCTTGATCATAATTTCCTAAATAATTATATGGGCCATAGAAATACAAAACTAACTCGAAGTATTACGCAGCATCTCTCCCAAATCCACCTGATTTAAACACACAACCTCTACCAATCCCTATACAGAACATAATTGTTGACAAAACATGTATTTCAACATGATCTACATGCAAAATTAAAAACACTAAAAATAATGAATGCTTTTTAATATAACAACTACGAACACGCTCACTATAGGCTTGACGTGTTCGGTACATAACACATACCCCTATTCCACATTATACATAACACTTTCCCTTAACGGAAAATAACATCAATCCTCAGAAATGGCTAAAAGTATAGTCGAAAGCGCTCTGATAAACAAAATATTTGGAAAATTAGAATAAAATTTATGTCCTCAAAAGGAAGAAATCATAAGATGACATGAAAAATTACATAAAAATAATACCAACAAAACTGTCATTTTTAATGAAACTCACGCAGACAGATCTGTTTTGCAGCTCATCAGTACGGTTAGACTCCGATCGCTTCCTAACCCAGGATTGAAACCCGACCGCATCGGCGTAAGTCGGCGATTCTTCCCATGAGCCACGAGCGTCCGGTAGAAGAAGGCGGACCTTTTAGCGTATATCATTATACACGCCCAATATATATATGGTCATCCGCAGACAGATCTGTTTCGCTGTATCACTGCTCATCAGCACGGTTAGACTCCTATTGCTTTTTTAACCCAGGATTCTACCTATGGGCTATGGGCGTTCGGTAGAAGATATATATATATATATAATCAATGACTAACAAAGAAAATAATTCCAACGTTCAAAACATTAATTTAAAACTGTGCTCAATATAAAAATAAAGTAATGAATATTTATTATTAATTATACTTTAGAACATGTACAAACTCCAAACTACTACAAAAGTGTAAATTTTGCTTCGATATTGAAAGAACAATGCTTCATCAAACCTGAGGAGACATTGTTTTTTTCAATGTCGAAATAAAATGTACAATTTTGTAGTAGTTTGTAGTTTATACATGTTCTAAAGTGTAATATATATATATATATATATATATATATATATATATATATATATATATATATATATACATGTATGTGATCAAGACATGTATATACATGATATATACATATCTATATATTTTCAAGTTACAGTAAAAATGACAGATTAGGTGTAGAGTTTAAACTTTGTATATAATTTCTCATGTGATCTTATTTTTTTTAGAAATTTAAATTAGATAAAAAGTGTGCGAATAAAGACCTACCAACCTCTATTCGTAACATACTCGTCCATAATACAAATATAATAACATTATCTAAATATAAAAAAAGTTTCAAAATAATAGAAACATCATTAATAAAAAAGGAAAAGAAAAACATCACTTAACAATAACAATTACAAACACAGCCACAATGTACTGACCGTGTTTGTAAATAAACTTACCTTGATAATGGATAAATGTATAACCAAAATCACTTGAATAAACGAAATATTCGAATAATCTTTTATAATCTATGTACTGAAATGTAAACAAATTACATGATAACATAGAAAATAACATAAAATGTTAACCATAGCAGCTCGTCTGTCATTTTTAAAGAAATGTGTCTAAAAGTGTCATTTCTGCTTAAATTTGCAATATATATATATATATATATATATATATATATATGTTTGTGTGTATATATATATATATATATATGGGATTAAAAAGTAACTTCCCATATTAAAACATTTCCATGGACTTGGCAGAAAAACATTTAGCCTGAGGTCTTATTCAAACTGAGATATGACCACCAGATTTCGATACAAGTCTCTCGATCCGTCCAGGAATCACGTCATTTGATTTCATCAGGAACTCTTGTGGTATGGAAAACATAACTTCTCGCTTTAACCTTCTCATTCTTCTGAATACTTTGGCTAGTACAGTAGACTTGTTCTTTTAACCACCCATAAAAAACATATATATATTTATATATATATATATATATATATATATATATATATATATATATATATATATATGTGTGTGTGTGTGTGTGTGTGTGTGTGTGTGTGTAATTTGTCGCAAGCACTCGATCTCTTCAGAGATTAGTCAAATAATCAATTTTAATGTGTCCAGGTTTTCAGTAAAACATTTTACAATACGCCGATCTTTTTGATTTTTTATTTTTTTTTGCCAACAGTAAACCATGAATACGTTCAACTTCAACTACTTACTATCAGGTACTTCTTAGAGTAAAAGAACGTCCCTTTATTCAGCAATGTTATGACATAGATCTAAGCATAGATCTAGAATGGCCAAACTTTGTATAATATTGGTAAAATTAATAAAAGTACTAACCAAGAGATAATTAGTAAGTTTTCGATTCATGATATATGAATATTGGAAACACTGAACGCATTGTTGAAATGAGAATTGTTATTACTTAATGGTGAGACCCAGGTCTCATTTCGTTCCCCAAGCATCTGTTGATGTTTACAATTGACTCAACCGATTTTATTCTGTATTCTCTACAGGAAAAAGTGTTATTAGATAGTTATCGACCAAGTTTTGCTTCTATCCAGACTTGTCAACCTTCACCAACAGCTATACAATTCCTGCGAACATTCCTCAATAGCTACAAATCTTTACTGTCTGTTAATACCGGAATTTAAATGATTTATTCCTGAATAAATTTAAACCAAATAAACAAAAAAAATAGTAGTAACTAAGAGAGAACACTAATATTTCTGGCGTAAAGCAACTGATGATAAAAAACATTCAGAAAATCATATTTTATCAAATAAATAACAAATAAATGGACAAAACAAACAAAATTAAAATAAATGATTCTCTTCTACGAACAAGTCACACAAATTCATTTTCCTTCTATACAATCTATGGATTAAAGGCCTGTTTAAATCTGACACGTATTCCCTTGACCACAAAAGTGACCGTACAAGCAAGTAATTAATGTAAAAGACAAACAGTTTTCAATAAAGAAAATGATGCCGGCCTTCATTTAAGAAATATATGTTGGTGTTATTTTTTAATTTTTTTTTTTTTGCCTCATCCAGTAACGATGAGCTCGTCAAGTGATAGTCCCTATAATCTGCTTTGACTTTCTTACGGGATGCAGCTATGATATTGTTTGATTTCGAGCACGAACGTTAATACCGTGTCGTATTTCAAACACTTCCGCAGCAACAGTTTTTTCTTTCACACCAAGACTTTTTATTTTTATCTTTCTATCCGTTTATTTTTATTGAAAGCATGAATTTGAGGGCATTTGGTATTCATTAATCTTCAAATATACAAAAAATACACAGATGTTTATTTTGAATTTCTTTTTAAAAAATACAAAACTTTTAGTATTATATTTTTAAGTTTAACTAACATTAAGCTAGTTTGATTGCAAATCCTCCCATCTTGATATAGATGATCTCCTCAAAGTCAAACGATCTTTAGGATTAGTTTCACAATGCCAGGAATAATTTACACCCAGAAAGAAACATGAGTCAAGCTACTTCGTCGTTTTAACATTTAACATTTCCTTCTAACAAATAAGAGATACTTGGTTGATCCGAGCCGGACATAATAACATTTAACATTTCCTTCTAACAAATAAGAGATACTTGGTTGATCCGAGCCGGACATAATAACATTTAAGATTTCCTTCTAACAAATAAGAGATACTTGGTTGATCCGAGCCGGACATAATAACATTTAAGATTTCATTCTAACAAATAAGAGATACTTGGTTGATCCGAGCCGGGCATAATAACATTTAACATTTCCTTCTAACAAATAAGAGATACTTGGTTGATCCGAGCCGGACATAATAACATTTAACATTTCCTTCTAACAAATAAGAGATAATTGGTTGATCCGAGCCGGACATAATAACATTTAAGATTTCCTTCTAACAAATAAGAGATACTTGGTTGATCCGAGCCGGACATAATAACATTTAAGATTTCCTTCTAACAAATAAGAGATACTTGGTTGATCCGAGCCGGGCATAATAACATTTAACATTTCCTTCTAACAAATAAGAGATACTTGGTTGATCCGAGCCGGACATAATAACATTTAAGATTTCCTTCTAACAAATAAGAGATACTTGGTTGATCCGAGCCGGGCATAATAACATTTAACATTTCCTTCTAACAAATAAGAGATACTTGGTTGATCCGAGCCGGACATAATAACATTTAAGATTTCCTTCTAACAAATAAGAGATACTTGGTTGATCCGAGCCGGGCATAATAACATTTAACATTTCCTTCTAACAAATAAGAGATACTTGGTTGATCCGAGCCGGACATAATAACATTTAAGATTTCCTTCCAACAAATAAGAGATACTTGGTTGATCCGAGCCGGACATAATAACATTTAAGATTTCCTTCTAACAAATAAGAGATACTTGGTTGATCCGAGCCGGGCATAATAACATTTAACATTTCCTTCTAACAAATAAGAGATACTTGGTTGATCCGAGCCGGACATAATAACATTTAAGATTTCCTTCTAACAAATAAGAGATACTTGGTTGATCCGAGCCGGGCATAATAACATTTAACATTTCCTTCTAACAAATAAGAGATACTTGGTTGATCCGAGCCGGGCATAATAACATTTAACATTTCCTTCTAACAAATAAGAGATACTTGGTTGATCCGAGCCGGGCATAATAACATTTAAGATTTCCTTCTAACAAATAAGAGATACTTGGTTGATCCGAGCCGGGCATAATAACATTTAACATTTCCTTCTAACAAATCAGAGATACTTGGTTGATCCGAGCCGGACATAATAACATTTAACATTTCCTTCTAACAAATAAGAGATACTTGGTTGATCCGAGCCGGACATAATAACATTTAAGATTTCATTCTAACAAATAAGAGATACTTGGTTGATCCGAGCCGGGCATAATAACATTTAACATTTCCTTCCAACAAATAAGAGATACTTGGTTGATCCGAGCCGGACATAATAACATTTAAGATTTCCTTCTAACAAATAAGAGATACTTGGTTGATCCGAGCCGGGCATAATAACATTTAACATTTCCTTCTAACAAATAAGAGATACTTGGTTGATCCGAGCCGGACATAATAACATTTAAGATTTCCTTCTAACAAATAAGAGATACTTGGTTGATCCGAGCCGGGCATAATAACATTTAACATTTCCTTCTAACAAATAAGAGATACTTGGTTGATCCGAGCCGGACATAATAACATTTAAGATTTCCTTCTAACAAATAAGAGATACTTGGTTGATCCGAGCCGGGCATAATAACATTTAAGATTTCCTTCTAACAAATAAGAGATACTTGGTTGATCCGAGCCGGACATAATAACATTTAACATTTCCTTCCAACAAATAAGAGATACTTGGTTGATCCGAGCCGGACATAATAACATTTAAGATTTCCTTCTAACAAATAAGAGATACTTGGTTGATCCGAGCCGGGCATAATAACATTTAACATTTCCTTCTAACAAATAAGAGATACTTGGTTGATCCGAGCCGGACATAATAACATTTAAGATTTCCTCATAACAAATAAGAGATACTTGGTTGATCCGAGCCGGGCATAATAACATTTAAGATTTCCTTCTAACAAATAAGAGATACTTGGTTGATCCGAGCCGGACATAATAACATTTAAGATTTCCTTCCAACAAATAAGAGATACTTGGTTGATCCGAGCCGGACATAATAACATTTAAGATTTCATTCTAACAAATAAGAGATACTTGGTTGATCCGAGCCGGACATAATAACATTTAAGATTTCATTCTAACAAATAAGAGATACTTGGTTGATCCGAGCCGGGCATAATAACATTTAACATTTCCTTCCAACAAATAAGAGATACTTGGTTGATCCGAGCCGGACATAATAACATTTAAGATTTCCTTCTAACAAATAAGAGATACTTGGTTGATCCGAGCCGGGCATAATAACATTTAACATTTCCTTCTAACAAATAAGAGATACTTGGTTGATCCGAGCCTGACATAATAACATTTAAGTTTTCCTTCTAACAAATAAGAGATACTTGGTTGATCCGAGCCGGGCATAATAACATTTAACATTTCCTTCTAACAAATAAGAGATACTTGGTTGATCCGAGCCGGACATAATAACATTTAAGATTTCCTTCTAACAAATAAGAGATACTTGGTTGATCCGAGCCGGGCATAATAACATTTAAGATTTCCTTCTAACAAATAAGAGATACTTGGTTGATCCGAGCCGGACATAATAACATTTAACATTTCCTTCCAACAAATAAGAGATACTTGGTTGATCCGAGCCGGACATAATAACATTTAAGATTTCCTTCTAACAAATAAGAGATACTTGGTTGATCCGAGCCGGGCATAATAACATTTAACATTTCCTTCTAACAAATAAGAGATACTTGGTTGATCCGAGCCGGACATAATAACATTTAAGATTTCCTCATAACAAATAAGAGATACTTGGTTGATCCGAGCCGGGCATAATAACATTTAACATTTCCTTCTAACAAATAAGAGATACTTGGTTGATCCGAGCCGGACATAATAACATTTAAGATTTCCTTCTCACAAATAAGAGATACTTGGTTGATCCGAGCCGGACATAATAACATTTAAGATTTCCTTCCAACAAATAAGAGATACTTGGTTGATCCGAGCCGGACATAATAACATTTAAGATTTCATTCTAACAAATAAGAGATACTTGGTTGATCCGAGCCGGGCATAATAACATTTAACATTTCCTTCTAACAAATAAGAGATACTTGGTTGATCCGAGCCGGACATAATAACATTTAAGATTTCCTTCTAACAAATAAGAGATACTTGGTTGATCCGAGCCGGGCATAATAACATTTAACATTTCCTTCTAACAAATAAGAGATACTTGGTTGATCCGAGCCGGACATAATAACATTTAAGATTTCCTTCTAACAAATAAGAGATACTTGGTTGATCCGAGCCGGACATAATAACATTTAAGATTTCCTTCTAACAAATAAGAGATACTTGGTTGATCCGAGCCGGGCATAATAACATTTAACATTTCCTTCTAACAAATAAGAGATACTTGGTTGATCCGAGCCGGACATAATAACATTTAAGATTTCCTTCTAACAAATAAGAGATACTTGGTTGATCCGAGCCGGGCATAATAACATTTAACATTTCCTTCTAACAAATAAGAGATACTTGGTTGATCCGAGCCGGACATAATAACATTTAACATTTCCTTCTAACAAATCAGAGATACTTGGTTGATCCGAGCCGGACATAATAACATTTAAGATTTCCTTCTAACAAATCAGAGATACTTGGTTGATCCGAGCCGGGCATAATAACATTTAACATTTCCTTCTAACAAATAAGAGATACTTGGTTGATCCGAGCCGGGCATAATAACTCCATCAAAAGCGAAAATAATGGGGATGATTCGTTTGCTTTTAAAAATTTAAATTCATGCTTATACTTAATTGTATATGTAAACATGGAAAAATCAAGAATTTATCAATATTTTACAACTAAGGATTGACAATCGGACACACAGTATTGGAGATAGTCGATGACTTGAATAAAACTGCTGAACAACTGAAATAACATGAATTGACTTAAATATTAATGCAAATAAAAGTACACCTCAGGTTTCAATGAACAATTACTTTAATCTAATTATCGTTTTTAGTTTATTTAGCGCTAATTTTACTTAGGTTGAATATGGTTGCTTATTGTAGAAAGTCTAACACAATAATATACGATGTAATCTCATTAAAATAAAGTTGAATTCATTTTTCAAGCTGAAATACCAATATTGAACGTGTGCTTATCAATTCAATGTAGTAAAGAGTTTCAGTCAAGTCGCTGTCTTTCTCTAGAAATCTGTGTTAGGCAAACACAGAAAAAATGGGAAAAAGGAAAAAAGAAATAAAAAAGAAATAAACAATCAAAATTGCATATATATATATATATATATATATATATATTTATATGTATGTATATATATTAATATAGGTTTCATTGAGTAATATAGACAAGTTCTGTCTATTTATTTTGTGTAAGATCCTTTCGTATGATCTGATTATCTTGATAGTTTTGTCATAAAAAGACGACAAGAAATCGCAGTAATTGTTGATTTTTTTATCAGGTCTGAGCTTTCGGCTTACATAAGCCATTATCAAAGGATGGACATTTAATATATAGTGAACATAGAACATTTAAATTATTAACAGAGTGGAGTTATACAGAGAAAATTAAACATATATATATATATATATATATATATATATATGCGGAGTCTTCATTAAAAATGACTGACAAGTTGCGACATTTATTTTTTTAAATACTTTTTTATGTGAGCGTATATATTTTTCTTTTGACGACAATGATTATATAAAAATAGTTAAAATATTTTGTCTATCAGAGCACTTTCGGCTATAATTTTGGTCATTTTCGAGAATGAATATTATGTTACGGGTAACGGAATGTGTGTGGTGTTATGTATTATGTAGAGTAGTATTCGAGTGTCATATACCAAACACGGAAAGCATGTTGTTCGCGTTTCGTACTTTATATTATTAAGTGTTTTATATTTTTAAATTTATAAAGCATCAATTACTTATAGACATTTTTGCATGTGGTTGATGCTAAGATATTTATGTTGTCAACATCATGTCTAATACTACACACAGTGTGTTACCCGTAAAATCAACATCGAACATGGTTAAAATATATCCAAAAGCGCTCTGATAAACAAAAGATTTAGAAATTTTTTATATAATTTATATGACCAAAATCAAAATCATAAGATGATATGAAAAATTACAATCAATAAACTATCCTAACTAAAGTGTCAAATTTAATGAGAGCTACATAAAATGTACAATATGCATATATATATATATATATATATATATATATATATATATATATATATATGTATGTATGTATGATTCCAGCTTAAGGTAAACGGTCAATCCAGCTGCATTGATGAACTGTGTTAGAGGGATACAGACATCTATGCGGATGATATCTATATCTATATATATATATATATATATATATATATATAATCAAGAACAAAAGATGGATATTTTTATAAACGCTTATGTCATAGTATATTTCACGGGTCTCTTATCACCGCTTGTCAGACCAAATTCATAAAACATTGAATGGTTCAAATTTATCCCAAAAAAGTCAAGTGAAATAGAAAAAAAAAGTTAAAGAATAAAAATGTGAAAGAAAAAGAGAATTAAATAATAAGGGAAAGGGAGTTTAACTTAACGTGTTAAATCTTAGCCTCACGGGGCATCCTTGGCCTAGATTTACAAAAAACCGTCGTAAAGGAAAACAATGAACATTGACTTAAAAATTAGGACAAGAAAAATTAATTTTTACTTTTTCTCATTAATTTTAATCGTAATAATAATAAGAGTATTATATTATTATATAAAACATATTGGTAGTAATAATAACATGATAATAAAAAACATATATTTAGAAACCTTAAAGAAATAATAAAGATAAAAATTAAAAATAAATAAATAAATAAAATACGTAAAAAATAATGGAAATAATAATAATAATAATAACAATAATAATAATAATAATAATAATAATAATAATAAATATAGAGTTGGGCAATATTTACATTGGGCAATGTGCAAACATTATGGAAAAACTGTAAACAAACACTGGTATGAACATCATCCAGCACCAGTTACAGAAATAGAAGATGTAACCATTCTATGGGATTACACCATCTACACAGACAGAAAAATTGAAGCAAACAGGCCAGACATTATTGTTAAAAACCAGAAGGAGAAAACTTGTCTATTAATTGATATGGCTTGTCCAGCGGATTGTAACATAGCAATCAAGGAATTTGAAAAACTGTCAAAATATAAAGACCTGGAAATTGAAATAGTAAAAATGTGGAAATTGAAAACAAGAGTTGTGCCAGTGATAGTAGGTGCACTTGGAATGATAAAAAATGGAACAAAACAACACATTGAAAGAATCCCTGGAAACCCCAGCTTAGGAGACATACAAAAAATTGTCTTATTAAGTACAGCCCACACACTAAGGAAAACTTTATCTATGTAATGCTGAGGATGATAGGGAAGATAGAAAAACATGAAATGGAGTCATAACACGCCACTACCTGCCTTAGGTCTCCCCGCAGACTTGGTTGGTAGTGAGACCAAAGCAGAAATCGAAATATGATGAAAAGTGACATAATAATAATAATAATAATAATAATAAAGAAAGAAAAAATATTCAATAATAAAAGAAGGCAGTAAATACAAACAAGAATTACAGTTAGTAGATTCTGTAGAAAAGCAAAACAGTAGCCAAGGAACAACTATTGCAGCAAAAAATATGAAAATGAAAGCCAAAGATAAAGCTCTTGAAAAGATGAAACAGCGCTGGCAGGACAAACCTCTGCATGGGCAATATCCAGTACGTGCCAATAAATCCAATGTTGACAAAGTTAATACTCATCGATGGTTACGTGCATCTGGATTAAAGTCTGAAACTGAAGGATTTATACTTGCAGCACAAGATCAAAGTCTTTTCACGAGAAACTTTCAGGCAAATATTATGCATAATAATATGGATCCAAAATGCAGGTTTTGTGATAAACACCAAGAAACAATAGACCACCTAATCTCAGGCTGTTCTGTGCTTGCCCTAAACGAATATAAAAATCGCCACGATAGAGTTGGGCAATATTTACATTGAGCAATGTGCAAACATTATGGAAAAGCTGTAAACAAACACTGGTATGAACATCATCCAGCACCAGTTACAGAAATAGAAGATGTAACCATTCTATGGGATTACACCATCTACACAGACAGAAAAATTGAAGCAAACAGGCCAGACATTATTGTTAAAACCAGAAGGAGAAAACTTGTCTATTAATTGATATGGCTTGTCCAGCGGATTATAACATAGCAACCAAGGAATTTGAAAAACTGTCAAAATATAAAAACCTGGAAATTGAAATAGAAAAAATGTGGAAATTGAAAACAAGAGTTGTGCCAGTGATAGTAGGTGCACTTGGAATGATAAAAAATGGAACAAAACAACACATTGAAAGAATCCCTGGAAACCCCAGCTTAAGAGATATACAAAAAATTGTCTTATTAAGTACAGCCCACACACTAAGGAAAACTCTATTTATGTAATGCTAGGGATGATAGAGAAGATAGAAAAACATGAAATGAAGCCATAACAACATGCCACGACCTGCCTTAGGTCTCCCCGCAGACTTGGTTGGTAGTGAGACCAAAGCAGAAATCGAAATATGATGAAAAAATGACATAATAATAATAATAATAATAATAATAATAATAATAATAATAATAATAAACCAGCACCGGTTACAGAAATAGAAGATGTCACCATTCTATGGGATTATACCATCTACTCAGAAAAATTGAAGCAAATAGGCCGGACAAAAAAGAACAATCCTGCTTATTAATTGATATAGATTGTCGAGTGGATTGTAACATAGCAACCAAGAAATTCGAAAAAAAACTGCCAAACTATAAAGACCTAGAAATTGAGATAGAAAAAAAATGGGGAAACTTAAAACAAGAGTCCTGCCAGTGATAGTGGGGGCAATTGGAATGATAAAAAAAGGAACAAAACAACACATTGAAAGAATCCCTGGAAACTCCAACTTCAGTGATATACAAAAAATTCTTTTATTAAGTGCAGCCCACAAAATAAAGAGAACTTTGTTTATGCAACTCTAGGATGTTAGCGAGGTATGAAAAAAACATGAAATGGAGCCAAAACAACACACCACAACCTGCAAATTTGGTAGGTAGTGCGACCATATACATATAAAATGAATTCTTTGAACATTATTTTTTATTGATACTCGTATTTAAGTAGATATTCTGTTTTTTAATTAAAAATAAATAATCAGGCCGGTAGATATAAATATATAATACTATTTAATTAAAAAACAGAATATCTACTTAAATACGAGTATCGATAAAAAATAATGTTCTAACAATTCATTTCAAATTGTCAGTAGTTTATAACCAAGTTTCGTTAAAATTTGTTATATATATATATATATATATATATATATATATATATATATATATATATAAAGATTTTGATATAAATGTCAATATACTTATAAAAAGAAAATTGTCATCTGATAGCTGTTATCAAGACAAATGTAAGGATTTCTTTTTGTAACATGTATTATAAATACAGACACTAGTTATCTTGTCAAATTTAAAAACGTAACTATATTTCACGCTAACATAGAAAATTCAGTTGAGCTATAGAGGATGTTAGTGATGCCTACCAAACGAAAGTGAATAAATGCTGTTATTGCTATTGTTGAAATATATTTGTTATTATTTATTTAATTTTTATAATCTGATTATTATTTATTTTTTATTTTATATATATTGTTTATATATTTCTTTTATTTTAAATATGAGGTTCTGAAGTTAAACCTCTCTTTAAAAAATGAATATATATATATGTAGAGTTGGGAAATAAGTTTAATATTGAGGAACGGATATATTTGCATAAAATTCACGCACAGATTTACAATTGACAAGATTTGATATCGACACCCCATGAGTTACTTTGTTTTTTTAAGTCGTCCGGTACTTTTTGACATCGATGTTTTTCTTGAACATATTTCTGTGCATTATTAATGCATTTCAAAAGTAGTTATATAAACGATACATTTGATGTAGATATTTTTCTATAATTTCTGCAAATTACACCAATATATTATATCAACTGACAAAACGTATCTGTAAAAACAGGTTTTATTTTTCTGTTTATTCACTTATATAGAGTGTATATCAAATTGATCTTACAATCTTTGGGGCATTTCCTTTTCTGTAACGTCTGTAGTTCTCCCCACTGAAAGATTAAGTTTTTGCTGGAACGCTGTTAATGTGGGTCGGTAATATTCTCTGCACGTATTCAAATTAACTAATGTACGCTCACCATGCCGAAACGAAAAAAAAAAACACACGACATGCCTATTTCAAATTCGGTTTTCATACCTATTTAATCTCGTCACTTCACGCGGGACTACCACATTCAACTCCATAAACTTATTTTTTTGTCTTCAATGTGTAACTAGCAGAGAGAGAACACCTTCTGTCTCTTTGAGGTAAGTATTTTTGTTTCATTACTACTATAGATCCTCACGCCAAAACATGGATAGAATCCATATAAAAGTCCTTGAATGTTGGAGAGGAAAGGATCAAAAGCCTACACCTTACTCCGACCTTAATCTTCCTTTGGATTTTTATCTGTGTGACCATCTAAAACTATTTCATTATGCAGAAGATTTTAATAATTTAGAGACGTTTAATAAACATGTTATAGGGGGCTGCGAAATTATTCTTGACAGTGTGGGAATATTTGACTGGGTCTCCCAGAAACCGATCTAAAAGCGCATGCGTGTTTAGAAGAAAACATTTAAATATTTTTTGTGAGTTGCTGTGTTGAGTTACAACAATGGCTTTTTGAATGTACGTTTATATAGACCTCTTTCTTGTTTTAATGTCAAGAATCCACTTCCAACGTATTTAAGGATGTGCGTTGTTGTGCAGTGGATATTTTAGGACGTGCGTTGTGGTGCAGTGGATATCGACTCGGAACGACAATCGCCGAACCGAGTTCGAATTCCAGTTGAACTACACATTCACGTATGCACAAATACCCTTGGGAAAGATATTAATCAGTCTCTTCCCTCAAGTTATGGGTTAAATAATAGGACAAACTGGGTTTTATAGCTTTGGTTGGCAATCAGTCTACCGCAGAAAGCAATGGCAGTCTACTGTGGGATAATCTTCCGCACAGTCAGTCATGTCTCTTTTGAGACATGATAGCCCAAAGCGTGTATCACGAATGACATTTGACTGTACTGGTGTTGGTGTCAAGTCTCCACATTCAAAGTATTTAAGGTGTTTGCAGTAATCACAAGTGATATTATGCTTCCATTCATTAGTACATAAATTTGTTTGTCTAAGAGAAAAAACAATGGTGTGTTTAATAACTGCTCCCTGATGATATTAGTATAACCCCATGCAAAGCAGTAAAGGCAGTTAGACACAAGTATATATCCATGAGCATGAACTGTTATCATAGAAATTACAGCGTCATTTAAACAGCTGAATTGTAAATTGATGAGTTTTCGAAGCCAGGTTAGTATAGCGTTTAAATTTAAAAATAAGTCTAGGGACCATAATGAAGAGGTAATATGAATAGATACAATGAAAACCTTTTATAAAAAGACATCGAGTGTAACTATTATCTCAGTGGGATATATAATTTATAATATTGCTGATTTATCTTTGGATTTTATCCTGTATCTCCAGGTAGCACAGCACCATATGGGACAGCAATAATCTAAGCATCGTATAGATATGTAAGAGAATTACATTAAAATCTTTTTTGTTTTGAATTCAAATAAAAAACTATTCGGTTATAATATTATTTGTTTATTGTATTGGTAAAAATTTTACTCTCATCACTCTCAGATTTAATTGATTAATAATTATATAAATATGTAAGTAAATGCACATGCATACTAACACGCTTATGTATACAAATCTGGGGATCGACAGAGAATCATTAATCAGCGAGGCGTGTTTGAATTCCAGTTCGGTTCTTTACATTCACTTACACTCAAATGCACATGTGAAAGGCATGAATCCATCTCTTGGCCCCAGCGATCCGTTAAATAGCAGGACAGACTGGATCCTCTAACCTTGATTGATAATCAGTCTACTGCAAAAAAAAAAAAAACGGCGACGCACTGTGTGAAAATCGTCTGCCTCCTGAATCGAAAGAGACACAATAGTTTATTCCGTATGGCACTTAATTGACTGATTGACTGAGTCCAGGATTAGATAAGTTAAGACCATTTTCTGAGCGCAACGTTAGTTTGACCACTTGAAGATGTTAAACTTTCTGAATGCTAGAGTAAGACAGGCAAAATTTCGTTTTCTTACGAGATATGGTATATCTATTAAGTATTTGTGGTGCAGTGGATATCAACTCTGAACGAAAAATCATGAAGCCGAGTTCGAGTTCTAGTTGAATTCCTTACATTAACTTACGCGCAAATACCTTTGGGCAAGGTATTATTTCGACTCTTCCCTCCAGTTATGGATTAAATAACAGGACAGATTAGGTTCTATAGCATTAGCTAGCAACTAGTCTACAGTAAAAAGTAAAGGCAACACATTGCGGGATAATCTTCTACGAAGTCATTCATGTCTTTTCAGGACATGATCGCCTAATCGTGTATCATGTATGACACTTAATGACAAACTAATGCCCTGTTACTTTTTGATCTTGCAGAATCCGTATTTTACGACGGGTAAATGACACCATGACATGTATAACGTACAATTTCCCATTCCGAAGGACATCACTGTTGTGATTTTGAAACCTTTATTTTCAATGGTTATCTTCTAGCAGCCACCATCATGACACAGGATATCACTAGTTTTTCAAGGCACTGGATATCAGTCTCCGTATTGAGTCTGTTTGTCTGTAGGACAATGAATGGAAGCATAATGTCACTAGTGTTTGCCGCAAAAACCTTCCAAATGGAGACCCACAGGCAAATGGCAAGCAGTATAAAATGCTGTTTTCCACTCACTTGCGATTGCGTCATGGTGGTTGCCTTATTATACTGTGCAAAAGACAAGCATACGCAAGATTAAAAACATGAAATGAAAATGTACCCATCGTAACATCTATCTATCTATATATTATGTTATGGACTCTCCCCTAGATTTCGACGTATGAGTGTCTAACTCAGTTAGACTGCCACACAAAGAATTTTTTTATAGTAGTGAAGGCTTGTGTAGTATCATCCACACTTTTTGGAACCGCTGATAACAAACAATCGGTGCCGAAGTTCGCCAGGGATCGCAGGAACAGAAGACCTCAGTTATTTAACCCATAACTGGAGGAGAAGGGACGGATAAATACCTTCTCCAAGGTTACCAGTGCGTAAGTGAATGCAGAGTGTTCGACTGGAATTGGAACTCACCTCACCGATTTCCCTTTCCAAGCCAACGTCTACCGCACCACAACGCACATCCGTCAATAAACGCTTACAGCACCTAGTATTCCCAAGCGGTCACCCATATAAGTACTCAACGTAGCATAACTTCAGTGATCAAGCGGGAACGGGTGTATTCAACGTGATATATATATATATATAATCATTTCACCGCGGGCAAGGCGTAAATGCCCCTGATGTACGGGGGGCTACATAACTGAAAGGAAATTAATTAGAGGAGAGAGAAGAGGATTACAAACCAATTACAAAGAAACAAATAGAAAGATGGAAAATGTAGGTGTGATGAAAGTTGCAAGGGGGTAGAGAAAGGGGAGGATATACGGGGTGGGGGAAGGGCTACAGTCAAGTGGTTAGTAGATGAATATTGACATTGCATTTAAATTTCTGGAGGTTGTAGCCGTCAGGAAAGCAAGAAAATGGGTGCGTGTTCCACAGGCGGGAAATGCGAGAGAAGAAGCTGCAGGAGTAGAATTGGCGTCTGCATTTGGCTAACCTAACTGTGAATGGGTGGGACCCAGTTGCCATTCTCGTTGCACGAGTAAACACCTGTTGAGGAGGAACCAGTGACTTAAGTTCGTCTGAGCAGAAGCCATGAAAATACTTATAGAAGAAACAAAGGGAGGCCACATTTCGTCGGTGGGGAAGTGGCTGTAGTCGAGCCGCCAAGTCAGCACCTATCATGTTACTAACTCTCCTTTGGAGCATGTCGAGAACAC
The DNA here is from genome assembly GCA_037127315.1 of Ascarosepion bandense. Taxonomy (NCBI): domain Eukaryota; kingdom Metazoa; phylum Mollusca; class Cephalopoda; order Sepiida; family Sepiidae; genus Ascarosepion; species Ascarosepion bandense. The sequence continues at coordinate 144,027 of JBBBDQ010028565.1, forward strand.
TGAGGTGAGCGGCAGGGGCGCCTGACCATAAATAGCAGTAGTACTCCATGCAGGTAGACTGAATGGTAGACTTGTATATATGCAGGATGGATTCAGGCAGAAAGAACATCCTGGATCGACACAGTGACCCAACCTTCTTAGCAGTAGTGTATCGAATCAGCAGATAATTTTATAAACATATACTTTTAAATATAAGAGACAATGAATGTCTATTATGTTTAATCATGAGCCGTTCTAAACATCGTATTTTCGCTTTAATTTCAGGTGAAAATAAAGACAAAAATTCTCCATCATTAGATAATTTTTTATTAAGTTGGTTCTAAGCTTTCGGCTAATATGAGCCATCTTCAGACAGTTCACAAGGACGTTAACATAAAAACATCCACCATCAAAGAAGGTTTTATTTTGTATTGACAAAAAGTTTGCTAAGCAATGATAACAGTTACCAAAAATCGCAAACGCAGTTTGTAAATTTGTAATGCGTTTCTATGACGTCACACCACGTGAGAGCTTGAAATGATAACAGAACCATATAATTAAATGCAATGTACTGAGTTATAACCAGATTTAAACTTGATGTTATTAAGTGTGTTGTTTGGATTAAATGTAGATAGCCTTCAATATCTGAAGGTTCTTTTTGCTGTGTGTATGACTGAGGGTTATTGTATTGTTGACTTAAATAATTATCGTTATATTATGTTATCGTTAAAAATAGTTCTTGTCCTAAACCTTTTGCACTGTACTATATATATATATATATATATATAAATGATTAAATATATTACTTTGTATGATGTACATGATTTTAAGGATAGATCCTATGTAAATATGAAAAAGGATATTTTTGTTAACAAGCAACGGCAATAGCCGTCACATATCTATCTCTGTCTCTCTCTCTCTATCTCTCTCTTATATATATATATATATATATATATATGTTGTGTGTGTGCCAGTAATAATACATCGTGATAGACCTACAATAATATATAAAATTTAAATGAATGTATATATTTCCGCTCGATACGACCTAAAGATTCATGCGCATTCATTAATATTTTATGTACATTTTACAGTCATTTAAATATGTTGCATCGTGATATTATGTCGTTTTTTATGGATTACATCGCTTGGATTGCATTGTTTTATTTATTATTAAAATAATATCAGCTTATTCTGAAGTCTTTTTACAATAATGTTTGTTACTTTTTAAAACCAAACAGGTTCCGTAAACAACGGTTTTCATTCGTTTGATTTTCGTTTTTCTTACATATAAAATTAAAATGTTTGCTCGAGAGTTTTATTCAAATCATTGGAAGGTATATCTTAGAAAATAGCTGCAGGTGATTTTAGTTATTTTTGCAGGTTTATTAGCCATTTGGTATCGCATGATATTCCGTAAACCTTGGTATAAGTAGCGGAAATAATAGCATTTTATTTCTCAGAGACACTCTTTTAATAAACGTTCGAGTGGTTTCTAAAGTTTATTTTGCATTTTTCAAGGGCATTATTAATTGCTCGGAAAAGCAAGTGAATTCAGATGTGATTGATATAAAATGAAAATATATTTAATTCTTTAAAATTTTTAAATGAATGTAGTGACAAAATTAAAATTATGTCATAATAATCGGTATCTTTTGCTGAAATAAATAATAGTAACAAATGATGAATTGAACGAAACCAAACGAAAAACATATTTTCTTCTCTCACTATAATAGTCAACACCAGCAAAGCTATTCATGTCGTAGTCGGTTAAGGCACGTCAGATCATACGACGGTTTCTCTGTGCCTAAGGGGACGGAAATACGAATCCTGCCGGAGAGCGCACATTATTCTTTTATAAAAATTCTCTAATATTTCAGCCTGTTTAAAGTAAATGAATATACACTTTGATAAATAAACCGAGCGTTTACTCAGATACGAGTATCCAGGAAAAATAATGCTTAAAATGATAAAAATTATGTCGAATAAATGAAAATATCTATTAGTTTATTAGAAAATTACTCGAAATAGCCATGTCGTTATTTTGTATTTAAATGTTTACAGAAAATTCAATGCTTTTTTAAAAATTTAAGCCCCATTATTCTTAATGAAAAATACATTATCGTTTAAATGTATTGATGGGAATTATTTGTCAGGGTTAAGTAAGTCAGTCTTTGTCGTGGGCATGAAAAGTACACTAAAATTACGATTTTCAAACGTATGTATTTTTATTTGAACCAGAGTTGATTTAGAAGAAAATCGTTCCTACCCACCATTAGCCTGGATCAGGCTATCCTCCCTGAGATCAAAACACTACACCTCCTTGGACTAACAATCTCAGCGTAACTCAAGTGGAATGACTATATCGAATCCATAGCTAAATCCGCTGCTAAGAGGGGTTGGTTCACTGTGCAGGGCCAACATTTTTTTCCTGTCTGAATGCATCCTGCAGATATATAAATCTACCATCCGCCTGTGTATTAAATAACGCTGACAAATTTGGTAGGGTGCCCCTGCTATTCACTTCGGGGTTCTTGACAAAATAAAACGGAGAATCTCTAATGTGATCGATACCGACTTGAGGGCTCGGCTGCAGTCGCTCTTTCCCTGACGTGACGTGGCTACCCTGTGCCTCTTCTACAAATATTTTTACAGCTTCTGCCCCAATGAGCTTAGCTCACTGGTGCCCCCTATGTATGAATTTACACGAGACTAGCAAATATGTCACACACTTTTACAGTGAAACCAATAAGATGTAACCGTAATTTCTTCCCTAACGGCTTCTTTTCTCGCATTTCCCTCCTATGGAATTCCCTTCCATATACTTGCTTCACTGACAGCTACAATCTCAAAGAATTTAAATGTAAGGTCAATAGATATATCCTATCTCACTAACTCGCATCCTTTCTCGCAAGATCTTTTTCCATCTGCTCCACCCACCATTACACCGGTATTCTTATCTGTCTATTACCCTCTTCCTGACATCTCCTATAACTAGCTATATAACACTCCGCGTAACAGTTGGAGTAAAACTGCCTTGCTTGGGGTGAAATGATTAAAAAAATAAAGTATATTTTCATTTTTTTACATTAAAAACATTGAGGATAATTATTATGTCAAACAACTAAATTTCTAACAAATGCCAATAATACACAGAACACTAACCTATCATTTATTTCTTTTTGAATTTCTTCTTTAATTTGTTTCTTTCTGTCTTGCTTTCGTTTTTCTTTCGGCCACTCTTCCGTTCTTTTGTTTATTTTGTGTTCCTTGATTTCTTTCTAACTTCCTTCCCTGTTTTATTTATCTATTTTTAACTTAGATTGTTTCCCCCTGGCTTTATTTCCTTTTTCTTTGTTTCTTTCTGCTTTCCTTCCTAGTTTTCTTACTTCCGTCCTTACTGTATTTCTTTCTTTCTTTCTTTCTTATTTTTTTCCTTTACATTATCTCTTCTTTGCTTTCTTCTTCCTTAATTTCTTTCTTTCTGTTTTGCTTTCTTTTTTATTTGATCTCTCTTTCGTTCTTTCTTTTTTTTAATTTTTCTTCCTTGATTTCTTTCTACTTTTCTTCCTTGTTTTGTATATTTATTTATTTCTCGGATTGTTTCTGCCTTGCTTTATTTTCATTTATCCTTGTTTCTTTCTATCTTCCATCCTAGTTTTTTTTCTCCGTTCTTACTTTCTTTCTTTATTTACTTTTCTTTCTTTCTTCCATGGATTCTTTCTTTCTTTCTTTCTTTCTTTCTTTCTTTTTTATTTTTCTTCTGTTTTACATTATTTTTTATTTGCTTTCTTCTTCCTTGTTTTCTTTCTTTCTTCTGTATTTTTAATCTTTGTTCTATCCTTACTTTCTTTCTTTCTTTATATTTTTCTTTCTTTATATCTTTCTTTTTTTTTTCTTTGACAAGTTCTTACTCCAGTTAGTTTCTTTGAATCTACGTACCTGAAATATATAAATCCTCATCTTTTCCCCCAGCTATTAATTAATTAATAACAAGTGTATAATTAAATGATCATTATTATCTAAAAATAAAAATGGATAAAACCTTACAGTATAAAAATATTATAGCTGATAGTTAGCAAAACTAGTTCAGCTAACTTTCTTATGGGCAACATGTCTCCTCCTTCGAACTTATTCACATCGCGTTCTTTCTTTATTTTTTAAAAGATTTTCTTCCTTGATTTCTTTCTACCTTTCTTTCTTTAATTTTCTTTTCGGCAACATGTCTCCTCCTTCGAACTTATTCACATCGCGTTCTTTCTTTATTTTTTAAAATCTTTTCTTCTTTGATTTTCTTTCTACCTTTCTTCCTTTATTTATTTATCTATTTATTTCTTGGTTTGTTTGTTTCTTTCTTTCTTTATTCCCTTTATCCTTGTTTTTTTATGTGTTCTTTTCTAGTTTTCTTATTTCCGTCATTACTTTCTTTCTTTTTTCTTTCTTTCGTTTTTCTTTCTTTCTTCCTTGTTTTCCTTCTTTCTTCCTTGTTTTTATTCTTTGTTCCACTTTCTTACTTTCATCATTGCTTTCTTTTTTTATTTATTTCTTTTTTGACGAGTTCTTATTTCAGTTAATTTCCTTCTATACACTTACGTGTAAATACCTTTGGGAAATATATCAATCCACATCTTTTCTCCCAGCTATTAATTAATTAATAGTACCTGTATAACTAAATCATCATTATTATCTCAAAATAAAAATGGATAAAATTTTACAGTGAAACATATTTCCTGTCTTTAAATAACCTGAAAATGGTTGATAAGCCTCAGAAAAACAAATAAATAAAATACATGAGAATCGTATTGTATGCTCTGCTGTTCTTTATTTTTTGTTTTGCAAATAATAATAATAATAATAATAATAATAATAATAATAATAATAATGTGCAAACATTATGGAAAATCTCTAAACAAACACTGGTATGAACATCACCCAGCACCGGTTACAGAAATAGAAGATGTAACCATTCTATGGGATTACACCATCTACACAGACAGAAAAATTGAATCAAACAGGCCAGACATTCTTGTTAAAAACCAGAAGGAGAAAACTTGTCTATTAATTGATATGGCTTGTCCAGCGGATTGTAACATAGCAATCAAGGAATCTGAAAAACTGTCAAAATATAAAGACCTGGAAATTGAAATAGAAAAAATGTGGAAATTGAAAACAAGATTCGTGCCAGTGATAGTAGGTGCACTTGGAATGATAAAAAATCGAACAAAACAACACATTGAAAGAATCCCTGGAAACCCCAGCTTAAGAGATATACAAAAAATTGTCTTATTAAGTACAGCCCACACACTAAGGAAAACTTTATCTATGTAATGCTAGGGATGATAGGGAAGATAGAAAAACATGAAATGGAGCCGTAACAATACGCCACGACCTGCCTTAGGTCTCCCCGCAGACTTGGTTGGTAGTGAGACCAAAGCAGAAATCTAAATATGATGAAAAATGACATGATAATAATATTTTTTTTTTCCTTAGCTGGAACCAAGCAATCACTGATATATATATATATATATATATATTTTCAGTCTTTCCTGACTTTTAAAGATGGAATTATCCATTATTTACCCGAGGCATTGAGTAATGCATTTTTTTTTGTTTTTTGAAAGAGAAATCATGATTCTTTCTTTCCCTTTCCATACATTGCTTTTTCTTTTACTTTTCTGCTTCCATTAACTCCTTTTAATTTCATTTTTAATTTTATATCCTGCTCCGTTCTTTCTCTTTATTTCTTATTCTCAGATGTCAACCTATTTGACCCTCTTCTCCTTTGCTTTCGTTCTACTGTCTTATTGGCAACATGTCTCATCCGTCGAACTTATTCACATCTCGTTCAAAGTAACGTTTATCGTGTGAACATAGACATCACGGTGAGAGTTGGCTCTTTGAATAGAAAGAGCAGAAACAAGAAAGAACGGCGTACATGCTATACATCATGACCACTTCCTTATCTCGAATGTACTGGATATTTTATCGTAAACAAAGGAATCGTTTGACTTTAATCAAAGAAAGTTCGAGTGCAATAAATATATGACTTTTGTATTCGGAGAAGAAGGAGATAGTCGGTAGAGGTAGACGATGATTATTTAGGAAATAGATTATTATTAACGTATATTATTGCACCTGGGTTTTTCGGATTAGACAAGGTGAGAATGAAATATCTATGTTTTGTTATTAATTGCATGAGAAAGAATTTTTTATAGAGTATCATACAGGATGTTCCAAAATAACTGGCATACTTTTAAAATGTGAATATCTGAATGACTACATGTCCAAGGCAAACAAAATGAAATAGACTTTAAAATGAACAATGCTAAATGTTTGTGCCAACATTCATACAATACAGTCAAAATGATGTAGATTTAAAAAACCGATTCAGTAAAAGTTCACAAATGCTTAATATGCACATCAGTCACACAAGTCTAGTCGGTAATTAAGCTCCTACTAAACACGCAGTAGCATGTCTTCCGCAACAACCACTAGTGTCTGAGTGATTCAGAAGATACAGACCTGTCCCTTCACATAGAACCATAGAGAAAAGTACTAGATGTCAAATCAGGATCGTGGAGGCTCTTTAAAATTGTTGTCATTTTGACTGGCATCCCCGATTCATCTTTCTGATAGATGCTCTTTAATCTGAATATGCACAATGAACTTAATATTGAAGATCGTTTGAGCGAGAATTGGCAGATATTATACTGCAAAATGCACACACTGATAGATAGATAGATAGATAGATAGATAGATAGATAGATAGATAGACAGAAACCGCTGATAGATAGACTAATAGACAGAAACCGCTGATAGATAGACTAATAGACAGAAACCGCTGATAGACAGATAGACTAATAGATAGATAGATAGATAGATAGATAGATAGATAGATAATTTTTTCCAAATGTACTGTTGGTAATAATTTCATTCAAAATATATATTTTTCTATAAAAGAATATTTTTAAAATTTCAAAGTGTTTTGCTCCCAGTTTAGGGGTTAAATATTTTCCCATAATTGAGAACCTGACAGGTGTTACCACCCAGGGTCAATGTGGACGTGGGGACAATAGCAGTTTAGTGGTAGTTCCATGCTTCTCACAAAATCCGAATCAGAGGTTTTGCCGCTGCATTAGGTTCATTCTGATACCCAGTAACGGATAAAAAGATAAACAGATATATATATATATATATATATATATATATATATATATATATATATATATAGATAGATAGATAATTGGAGGTGATAATGTAAGTGATATATATATATATATATATATATATATATATATAGATAGATAGATAGATAGATAGATAGATAGATAGATAGATAGATAGATAATTGATGGTGATCAGTATCATCGTCAATTATCTATCTATCTATCTCTTTCGGGACAATATCGCCCAAAGAGTGTATCACGTATGGCACCTAACTGACAGACAATAACTATTTCTGTAGCTATTCTGGTTTCATCTTCTGTTATTTTACTGTCCATTAATTTAAATATCTGCACCAGTTTCTTACTGACATCCTCAAAAATTAGTTTGCAACTTATTATGTCTCTTTACCTGACAATCATGTGTGATGTTTCTTTACGTTTAAGAACCTATCTTCTGCATGGTGTAATAATTAATTTTTCGTTTTCATTTTATCTTACGAGCTTTTTTTCTCTGGTCTCCCTTCCACTTGAATTTAAGCGTACAATTATATGGGCATCTAGGTATTTAAAGCAATATGAATTTTTCTTATATAATCACATCGCCCTAAGCAAGGTATTTTACTGCCATTGTTTTGCATGGGTTTATATAGTGCGAAAGTTATCAGAAAGAGTGGCAAGTTATAGGGGGGTGTCAGGAAGTGGGTAAGAAACCATGAGAATATTGATGATAGTGGAGTGGACGGAGAAAGGCGCATGAGAGAGCGAGAGAGAGAGAGAGAGAGAGAGAGAGAGGATACAGGTTAATGAGATAGGAGATGGCTATTGACTTTACATTTAAATTCTTGAAGATTGTAGCTGTTGGGCTATCTATCTTTTTGATAATCATATCGCCCCAAGCAAGGCGGTTTAATGCCACTGTTTTGCAGGGAGTTACATAGGAGGTAAGTTCTGAGAAAGAGTGACAAGTTATAGGGAGTGTCAGGAACGGGGTAAGAGAAAGTTGATAATACTGATGAGAATGGACTGGACGGAAAAGGGAGCATGAGAGAATGCAGGTTAATGAGATAGGAGATGACTATTGACTTTCTTGGATGTTTAGCAAGTAAACTGAATAAAATTCCACAGGTGGGAAGGGCGAGAAAAGAAGCTGAGGGAGAAGAATTTGCTGTTACATTTTATTGGTTTTAATGAAAAATCGTTGGATCCAGTTTCTGATCTTGTGGCTCGAGAAAATTCATATTTAGGGAGCACCAGTGCGATAAGTTCATCGGAGCAGAATCCGTGAAAGTATTTGTAGAAGAGAGACAGGGAAGCCACATTGTACCGGTGACAAAGTGATTGTACCTGAGCTGCCGAGTCGGGATCAATCACATTACAGATCCTGCGTTGGATTTTGTTAATGCCACTTGGTGGATAGCAGGAGCACCCGACGAGATATGGCAGCAGTATTCAATGCACGGGTGGATAGTAGATTTATATATGTGCAGGATTTTTTCAGACGGGAAAAACTTCCTGGCTCTACAAAGAAAAGAGACTGTTCTTTGTGTAGAGCCAGAAATTACTATATTCTGTCTTGAACCTTGTTCATCTTTTAGCCTTTCTCCAATATCGATTGTACCAAATCTTTTCTCTCACTGCAAACCCATCCGAACTAGTTGGGGTCACATCTTGCTTGGAGTGAAATGACAAAAAATCAATAAATATAATCACTTTTATACGTTATTACGTTCAGCTATAATGCATTTTGCGATACAGTTACTATTCTGGTACACAAGTTACATAGTAATATTCGTGATATTTTGACAATAATTGTTGGAATATTAACAAACCACTAGGAAGGGTCATATTTCGTTGACTATATATATGATAATAATAGCTTTAATCCAACATAATTTTCCATGAACTAGTAAGACTCAGTAAGACAGTAACTCATTTTCAAGAAACGCTAGTTTATTGTTCGTTCAACATTTCTTCCCAACTCTTACATTTGAAATTCCATCAGTATAATTGCTCTGTATTATCAGCTGCTTCAATCCTGTGTATATTATGATCAGGATTGGATTGGTTTCTTTTAAGGCATTTCAATTTCAATAGATTATTTAATGCAAGCAAGATTTTTAAAATAAATTGCGTCTAGAGATTATATGCAACAATTTTTTTTTTAATCATATCACCTCAAGCAAGGCGGTGACGCCACTGATGCGCATGGGGCTACTTAAGAGTAGAATGATTGGAAAAAAGAAAGCCGGGAACCACATCCTAAACAGGAAACAAGGGATGAGCCTCTTCACCTGTTCAAAAGACGTGGGTAATGTGTAAACCGGGTGATAGTTAAGTTTATCTACTCCAAATGAGAACAAAAAAAAAGAGAAAAGAAAAAAGTGAAAGAAGAGTTAGAAAGAAAAAAGAAAAATAAGTGACTTATTAAGTTTTAACTTAGTTAAAGTCAAGTCAAAAAAAATTCTAAAAATAAAATCAAACCTACAGTTAGACATGAAAAGTTTTAAAATTAAGCAAAAATATTGGGCAAAAACGGAGAAGAAAGAAAAATAAAATAACATGGCACACATATTCAAGTCGTGATTCCAAATTATTGTCAAATATTTTATGTAAAATTCATAGATACGTGTTATCCAATGAAATAATTTGTACTATTATGTATAGCGAGTAAGCATGGAAGCAATTAAATCCCAATTTTCAATTTCACATTGATATTTACTATTTTTTCAGTAATTATAGCAATTTGCAGTGTCAGGAGATTATTTACAAGAACTAGAATTTAATATTATGGCTCGTAAAAAAGAACTAACAATGAATGAAAAGAACTATATAATCAAAGAAATTAGCAAAGTAAAGTCTTTGCTTCAAATTTTTTAAGGATTTGAAAAGGGATCATCATAAAATCAAGAAAATATGTCAGATGGGAATTCAACCAGGGATAAAAAAAATGGCTCAGGCAGAATTCAGCAATTTAACAAAGCGAGATCTATCACATATCCGAAGAGAATTAATAAGAAATCCAAATGCGTCAATTGCGTTCATATTTGAGGCCGCAGGAGCTACTATGGTGTCAAGGGAAACAACCATTAAGGAAGTTTGCTGATGTAAAAAATCAAATAAAGAAACCCATTTGTAAAAACATAAGAAAATAAGATGGCAGTGGGCAAAGAAATACATGAAATCTGATTTCAGTAAAGTGCTTTTTACAGATGAATCAAGTATCACCTTCGATGGGCACGATAGATGAGCTGGATGATGGGTTTCCAAGCAACATGACTCAACATTTTTTAAACACCAACAAGGCGGCGGTGGCATCATGATATGGGCTGGGATTATGGGTAATGAGCTCGTGGGTATATTTAAAGTGAACGATGGGGTTAAAAAAATTCAAAAAGTTACTGTGGTTTTCTGGAGTAATATTTCTTTGAATAGCTTGATAACCAGTCTTTAACCACGCGTAGATCTATGATTTGTATGCAAAACAACGCACCAAGTCATGTATCAAAGTTTACTAAATCCTGGTCTAAGAAAAGGGATTTGTTGAAAATTCTCTTATGGACTGGCCTTCAGCTAGCTGTTACTTGAATCCTATTGAGAACCTGTGAGTGAAGCATCCTCAGCAGATATATTTGTTCGAATGGAAGGCAATTCAACAGCAAGTGTGACCTCAGCGAGGCAATTAAAGTTGTTGCAAACAACTTGCCAGCCGCTAAAATTGCAAATCGAACATCAGATGTTGACAATAGTCTGCTAAGCGTTATTGAAAAGAAAAGAGCATTTGTGCAATAAATTATAGGATGTTCTTATTATTTTTTTGTTAATATATCTTTTATTTTTAAAATAAAATGTTTTTATGTTTTCCTTTAAAAAATTGACGAATTTTTTTCTAAAATCTTTTCATGTTATTTTTTACATTAGTTGTACAAGGTATATTAATGTAAAAGTATCAAAATAAATAGTTTAAAATAAACTACTGTCTGTCAAATTATTCTGTTTTGTTAACTTAGTAAACATTTTTCCACCCAAAAACAATAGTTTTCCTTATCACTATATATCCAAATTAATAATAGTAGAAGTAGAATCTAAACAACAACATAATAAGACTTTTCACATTAAAAACGCCACTCTTTATACCAATTCATAACTTGCATATAATATCTAGACGTAGTCTCTTATGAATTGAAAATGTATTTTTGCAAGAGATCAGTTTGTAGATCAGGTTTTATTGACGCATTTTTGTAAATTGTTTTTTCTCGGGAGCTAGTTTTAATACTGATATAAAAAATTTTTCTTCAAAAATATACTGCTGTCTTCAAAAATGTATTGTCGGTAATATTTTCTTCTTCAAAAAAGTATTGCTAAAATTTTTAATATGAAAATCTATTTTGATATTTTCATAGTGTTTTAACCAAAGTTTTAAGGTTAAATTTTTGCCAATAGTTGGGACTCTAACAGGTGTTACCACCTCCGGTCACGGTGTATCTGGGAACAACAGCAAATAAGAGGTGGGTCCATGCTTCTCCAAAACACCCAATTGCTGCTGGATGCAGTTTATCTTCGAACCCAGGACACATATGTAGGTTATCGTCATATTCAGGACGCTTTATTTTAATTTTCTTGTAATTAATCTTTAATAGTATTTTCTATTTTATTGGAATAATGTTACAAAACGGGATCTTGACATTTCTCATATGTCGAAAGCAATATCTTCTTAATGGAAACAATATCGGCAAAAATTAAGTTGTTCGGAAATCAATGTCAGATTTGAGAATCAATTTTATTTTTGAACGATTTTATTCCTGAACAGTGTTTAAAGAAGTTCAATTCGGAACCATGCATATGCATACACTTCTACCATTAGGTTACAATGTCATTTATACATTGCCGATTAAACACTAAAGGTTGGGATGTCGATTAACTTTTAAAAGCAGATTCTATATCGTCTGTGCAGTTGAGTATCGTTTGGCTTAAAGAATTGCCAAAATCCTTTTAAAAGTGGTTTTCAGTGGGCGAGAGATCAGGGAATTTGGTGAATGTGACAAAGTTTCCGATATCAAAACGGTGATCATCTATAGTGTCATCCTGGCCACACGTCAGTGAGCAGATTAGACCTTGTCGACTAACCAGTGTCGGTTACATTTTAAATGAATATGCATTTCATCCAGTTGCAGTCAGTAACATTTGACAGTGATGGTCTGGTTAGATTCCATAAAACTGTCATGTATAACGACAATAGCTAACAACCATGCAGTCACAATAATATTCTGTTGATGGAATTTCGGTTTTGGAAAATTTTGGGTGGTTTGGCATGATGAGGTCATAGAATTTTGATTATGAAACAAACTTACAATTTCCGTAACAGTTTATATTAAAATATTTAATATGTAAATTAATGTTAAAGCAACGCAAGTTTGAATTTGCACGTTATGAGATAATATAAAAAATGAATGTAATAAACGGTCTTTTCTTCATCACAATACAATATTCGATCAAGAAATGAGTCATTCGAATTTCATATATGCAACATCGAACACACTTTTAACAATGTATGCAAGCTGCATTCACCCTAGTCGGGTTGAGCCGGCTTCCTGCTTTTTGGATGAAGATTCATTGGGATTTAAGGGCAGGGTTCCAAGTTCTACCCTGTTATTTGACTCATAACTGGAGGGAATGTGCGGATTAATACCTTTCCCAAGAGTACCAGTGCGTAGGGCATTCAACTGGAATTCGAACTCGGCTCAGCGATTTCTCTTTCCAAGCCGATATCCACTGCACCACAACTCACATTCGTCAATAAACGCTTACAGCACCTGGTATTTTCAAATGGTCACCCATCTAAGTACTGACCGGACTCATCGTTGCTTAATTTCGGTGATCGAACGAAAACCGGTGTATTCAACGTGATATGGCCGTTAGCACTGAGGCTTTGAGGTGGATTTGATCGACTAATGTTTTCATATATTGATCATCAATTGCAAATGGCTGTTCTTCACAACTTTATCTTCAAGACTCTTATCTCCACTGCGCAATCCCTGAAACCAGTACGGTATAACCTAATAGAAAGTAAATTATTGACCTCGTGATCTGTTAAATCGCAACTGATTGCGAAACTGATGATCTAAGGTGAAGTCATTCAAAAAAGTAAAAACATTTTTTTTTTTCCACGTTCACGTTGAGGGCTGTAGAATGAGTTTTAATGTAGATTATTAAACAGATTAAAATAAAATTAAAATGGATTATGTTTTAATCATTAAACAGTATATTTATATACAACCAATTAAAAGAGAGTCCGAAAATCGGCAATTATTTTCGCAACAAATTAATATTTGAGATCCAATGAGATTTTATTAAAGAATACTACGCCTCCTTGGCCTTACACTCTCGGCGGACCTCAAATGGAATGACTATATTGAATCCATTGCCAAATCTGCTGCTATGAAAGTGGGCTCCCTGTGCAGGGCCCGGAAATTTTTCCCACCTGAAACTATTCTGCACATATACAAATCTACCATCCGCCCGTGTTGCCATATCTGGTCGGGTGCCCCTGCTGCTCTCCTTGGGCTTCTTGACAAAATACAAAGGAGGATCTGTAACGTGGTTGATACTGACTTGGCAGACCGGCTGCAGCCGCTCTCACACCGGCGTGATGTGGCTTCCCTGTGCCTCTTCTACAAGTACTTTCATGGCTTCTGCTCCGATGAGCTTAGATCACTGGTGCCGCCTAAGCACGAATTTACACGAGATACTAGATTAGCAACTAGGTCCCACCCTTGTACAGTTAAACAAATAAGATGTAACCGTAAATTCTACTCCAACAGCTTCATTTCTCGCGCTTCCCGCCTGTGGAACTCCCTTCCACAAGTCTGCTTTCCCGACAGTTACAATCTCCAGGTGTTTAAATGTAGGGTCAATAGACATCTCCTATCACACTAACTCCCAACTATTCTCACAACACTCTCATCTACCCAACCATCATTCTCGGTATCCTCACCCGCCTAACTCCCACCCTCTGTTATTTCCTATATTTAATCAGCCTTTCTCCACTCTACGTAGCCCCCTGCACAGTAGTGGCAGTGACATGCCTTGCTCGGGGTGAAACGCTTATAAAAAATAAATAAAAATTCACAAATGGAAATTATATTCACTTTTATATAATATATTTTGTTTTAATGTAATTCTTGAGCGATGATCTTTGCTACTGCGCCATATTTTAAACAAATTGATACGTATTATTGATATATATTATTGATACATATTATTGATACATTATAAATTCATACATATTATCGCAACACCATTATCTGGATTATTGGATTGACATTTATCCTCTGTTTTTCTTTTCCGCGAATTTCAAAGGAGTTAATGATGTTACACATTACGTATTTATTGCAAACAGAATCAAGTTAAATAGAAAAATAATGCACAGTGAATAAAATGATTACAAGTGCCGGGCTAAATAAAACCAATCTAAAAACGCCAACGATTAAAACAGATTTCAACATTTGAATCCCCGATTGAACAGGGTTACGCCTATAGGACATGTTGCAAAAAGCGTCACTAATATTTACAACATATTTAGCCGCATTTCCTTGCAATTTTTTAACTAGATTCTACATGTTATTTTCCATATATACCTCAGAGAAAGGCATGAAGTCAAGTCTTTTTCTGTCAAGTTGCGTTCCAACGTAAGCAAATTCAGATCATTGAAACTTTATTCTATACTGAATTTCTTTCACCTCCAAATCACACTTGCAAAGCTAAACGACGATAGAGAATTGATGATGGATCAGGTTTTTGGTGCAATTGGATGCTTCCAGTTATGAACCTACATGTATGGAACGAATTTAGTCCTCAACGCCAGCATCATCAAAGAAGAAATAACATTCTTGAATACTAAATTTAGCCGACAACAACCATTACATAATACAGAGGAACAAATACACGTTTGATATGGTAACTATCTGTATTTGTAGGCATGTGTATTGTTGTGGTACCTTTCTAAAAGAAACTGACTCTTCCTCTTACTATATATAATTACCTGAGTGACTTCTGGGACACAGATAAGGACACAGCATCACAGTAACTGCCATTGCCACTGTCAGCTCTCTGCCTTCGTGGTTCCGCCGAAGGGTAGAATCACGACTGGTTAACGATAGACAGATATTTTTGGCTGGGCTATATGGCTCGGAAGATCCACATAAATATGACATTGTGTCACATTTCGCCTTACGTTGGAAGGCCGATTAAATGCTGCAGTTAAGGACACCGTTAATGACGACAGCTAGTTTGCATGTAAAGCCAGCTTCTAGTCAGGCAATACGCAGCGTAACTGTACCGTTCGGACATCGTTCTATTTACTCATTACTAACACTTATTTTGCACATATGTTCTTGTTATACTAATACTCTGTTTTGAACCTACTTTCTGTTTTCTGTGTCTTACTTCTAGCCAAATTGGCAATTAAAGTTTTGCGGAGAAGTTTGCCACAACAAATTGGCAACGAAGATCAACAACATGTATTGAAGTGAACCTCAGCGTCTCTACTTATGGAAATAGTCTAAGCTTCGAGCGTCTTGATTCCTCACTGACAATCATATTGCATCTTAGTGATGAAGAAAGTACGCTGAAACATTTTCTACTCCAACTAATATTTTAATATATATATTCGATGCAGATGATAGATTGGTGATAGCAGCACAAGAAAAGGAAACTACAAGACATCCTACAGAAGGCAGTCAAATATAAAGAATAGTAAGATCTAAACATAAACTACAAAAAAACTAAATGCATGGTCATCTGTAAAGAAGAAAAGCGCAAAATGGCAAGGACAAGTTGGGGATACTGAAATATAATATATGGGTAATGTTTTAACAGAGGACGCAAAATGGAACACTTATATCTGAAGGTGTATTAGCATGGAACACTTATATCTGAAGGTGTATTAGCATAGCCGGTGATGCTTTCCAAAGCCTGAATAGAGTATCGCAACAGGAAAATTCTTCTGAAAAAATTAAAAAGTACTGAATTTTTATGTGATGTTTATCCCTCAATATAGCAGCGAAATTGAAACTTATACATAACATCAAAAAGAAAACATCTGAAGTTTCTGGAATATATAATGAGGAAGGCGGGCTTGGATAATGTGATACCTACAGGATATACATAATGAAATATAGACAGCGAAAAGCAACGCATGTCACGTATTTTTTAAAAAATAATCCTAACAAACATAATCTTTGTATGATGTAGCCGACATCATTTTTACATCAGTAAAACGAAATAAACAATTCTGAATTATCTTAAAAAGAATGGATCCGCTTCAATCATAATTTGAAGGTCGCTTCAATTTGTGTCACTTGCAACTTGGTTTTTGAAAAATTTACTCTAATTATATTACGTTCATTTTGTCTTTGACTATTCAATTAGAATAAATTGCCGTGATTTATAAAATTCAGATGTAATTTTTATTTTAGAGCACATTTTCTCCGGAATGACAGCCAATTCTACTTTTGGATGTGACAAAATCTAAAATGTTTAATTATTTCAAATATAATCTACATTCGGCAAGATTAAGATGCATTTGGTAGGACATAATACATAATCAATTATTGACAAAATTAAGTAACACATTAATTTAACTGACCAGTGTCAAATTAATGAACATTTTAGAATTCTATATTCATTTTTATATTATCCCATAACGTGAAAATTCAACCTTGCGTTGCATTACAATTAATTTACCTATTAAATATTTTATTATAAAATGCTACGGGAATTGTAGGTTTGTTTCATAATCCAAATTCATGTACTCTTAGTTTTATATATATTGTAAAGTTATAAAAGAGTTGATGTGACAATTTATTTCATGAAACAGTTCGTTCCTGGGCTGGGGCGTCAGAATACGTCGATTGCATCTCTGAAACGCCTCTGATTGGGTTGTTTAGAAGATGATAAAACCATCAAGTAATTGCTGTTGTTTCCAGATTCATCATGGTCTTGGGTGGTATCACTTCTTATGGTCCCAGCCATGGAAAAATAGTTAACCACAAAACTGGGGTCAATATAACCTGAAAAAATAAAAATAAGCTTTATAGTAAAAACTCCAGTGTTTTGAAAACTTAAATATTACCATCAATATCTTTTTGAAGAAAAATATTAGCAGCAATAAATTTTCACATAAATCTTAAGAAAAAAAAATTACCAGCAATATATTTTTTAAGAAAAAAATATTACCAGAAATAATTTTTTGAAGGAAAAATACTCCCAGTAATATATATTTTTGGTAGAAAATACATACATGCAATACATCCGGCTCTCGACTAACGCCTCTTCACAAAAATACGTCAATGAAACCTGATCTACACATTTCTTACACAGAATAAATATTCTATTCATACGAATCTATTGTAACAATCTTGTCGGCATTAAAAAAACCCACTGGGTTTGATATACCAATAATTAAACAGTTAAAAGTAATTGAACACCTTCAATATTTGGGTGATAAAAATTAAAACTTATCAAGAAATACGGAATTCCTTAATGAGCAATTCTGATATTTTTTGATTAAGATACAGCAAATGTTTCTAAATATTTCTACCTAATTCTGGTTCGTTTTCGAAAATGTGTAAATACAAATTTTCGTTTTACTTTTTGAGGAGATATTACTCAATAGGAAATGCATACGAGATTTTCATAAACATCGCAGACCTGTGTCAATTGCTAACCATGATGTAAGCGTTGCAGAGAAAAATGGTAAAATGCAGTAGAGTCTAGCGGGATTAATTTTAAGAGAAAACCTAGTAGTTCGCTGTTTGGAATTGAAATACAATATTTGTAACAACAGTCCCGTTCTTTTTCAGAAAAAAAACATCTTTCTCTCTCTATCTTTCTCTATCTTTCTTTCTCTGTTTGTGTATATATGGTAACAAAGTATTTCGGACAAATAATGACAAAACTTATTAAGAGCTACAAAAGAAAGGAAAATGTGGAAGGACATGATCGATCGGCTGGGGTAAAACAAAACATAAAGAAAAATAAAATTACACTTCCGGGGATCTGTTCTCATGATAATAAGTTCTCTATTCAGAATAACTGAATTTAATTAAAATTACGTTTTTCATGAGTAAGTGACTTATAATGTTGTAAATGAAACTGACAAATATTTAAGCTTAAAACGAAGCGTTGTTCAAAGCAATGGATGTAACCCTTCTGCTTATACGGTGAACTTTTTAAAGGTGATATATATATATGGTCTCTAATACTAATAATTGTCGCACTAATCTCAGGATGTGCGTTGTGGTGCATTGGATATCGGCTCGGAACGAGAAATCGGGGAGCTGAGTTCGAATTCCAGCTGAATTCATTTCATTCACTTACACGAAATACCCATGGAAAAGGTATTAATCCGTCTATTCCTTCCAGTTATGGGTTAAATAACAGGACATATTGTGTTCTCTAACCTTGGTCGTCAACCAGTCTACCGCAGAACGCAATGGCAATTTACTGCGGGATAATATTCTGCCCAGTCAGACATGTCTCTTTCGAGACATGATCGCCCAAGCGTGCATCAGGTATGGCACTTAACTGATTGAATCTCAGTGTGAACTTGTTTACCATTGTTACTAGATTCCATTAAAATAAACACCTTAAGGTGTTGGATTATATTCGGCATCCAACAAATTCCCATCTAACCATATTATTGTTCCTTACATATTGCCCAATTCTTTTTTTTAATTACTAAAATTAAATAAATTCATTATTAACCTCGATTTATCTCTGCTAAGAGTTGTTCAAAACCAGTTAGCTACCTCGTTTTTTCAGTTTTATTTTTTAATTATCATGAGTGGTAATACATTTTTGGAGTTTCAGTGAACTTTTGTGCTCTAAATCAAATCTTTATATATATATATATATATATATATATATATATATATAAAATCGAAAATCTAAGAGTGAGCCAATAACCTACCACAGTTTCGCTTAACAGCTCGTCAGGGAAATTTTTCCTTGACGAGCTGTTAAGCAAATCCGTGGTAGGTTATTGGCTCACTCTTAGATTTTCGATTTTGTTTGTTCTACTTTAGCTTTGGGTGCTTTGTGTACTTTGCTTTCGTATTGAGCTCTTTATTGTTAAGATTTTGTCTTGGGTTTTTTTTCTTTCTTACGAATGCTTGACTTATTGTTCAAGTATTTCGTTTGTTTCTTTTTTCTTCCACTTCTTTTCCCTCCGGGTTAGTTCCCGGTTGGTTTCAAGACGATCTTATTTGTAGTTTAATTATTGCTAGTCTTGACAGAATTAGTTCTGTTGCTATTGGTATTATTACTATAATTAATATTACTATATATATATATATATATATATATACAGAGAGAGAGAGAGAGAGCGAGAGAGAGAGTAATATTTTTATTAAAATGTTTATAATAAAAATATATTTGACTGCAACATAAAAGCCATAGTGTTTCGGTAGCACTTTATTAGCACCTCATCATACAGTGGAATTTTTTTTTCTGTTAGGAAACAATATCTATAGAAATTGAAAAACAACACAATAGTTACCTTATCCAGTCACTTAAGAGGCGAAACACGTATGGTAGGCATCAGTTAATCAATATAAAGCAAGATCATTACGGAAAAGGGGAATAAGTTTATGAGGAATGGAAAATTAAAATGTAAGGGAAATCCAGACGGTTTGGTGTCAGTTACAAAACATTTGGATGTATGCAAATTTATCCTGGCATGTTAATTATGTTGATGGATGTGTTTATGAAACGAGTACAAGTTTTTTAAAATTGTTATCACTTAAAGCGGTGAAATTGTTACAAGAACGGAAAAGAGTTAAAATATAATGTACGCTAAGCATATGTTGTTGACCTGCTAGGTGATATATTAGTTAAGCAAAATAAACCAATTATGCAAAGATGGGAGAGGCATTATATATATATATATATGCGAGAGTGAAGGTTATAGATTATGGGACCTCGTTATGCTTTAGGGTACCTTATACCACTGCATGCTCGTTATGGCAATTCTACAAATCAAGTTAGGCACGTTGATGCGGTGTAATGTTTATAAATATGTACCTTTCATATTTCGCGAGAAAAACAGCATAGCGTAAAGAAAAAGGTCACAAACTTGACAAAATAAAGTTTTCTCGTGAAAATATTGATGTTATTAAGATGAAAGAAGAAAGTATTTTTAATTATTTTTTGAAATTTTCAATCCTTTCTAACACGTTTAAAATTTTGGTGAAATTCTTGTTTTGTTTACGTCATAGCCGTGGCCAACTTTTAACATTGATTTTTAGTGCTTTTTTATTCTTAGAAAACACATTTATTTGGTAATTCTTGTAAAAATCAAATAATTGTCCGATTTTGATTAAATTTTGGTCTTATTCACAAATGAATGAAATGATTTTTTAAATGTTTTCTTTCAGAAAATATTAGTAAAAATGTTTCTTTTATATATGGTACCTCCACTTACTAAATTTCATGAAATTTTGCACATAACTTTCGTTTTCTCTGACAATTTTTTATTAACTGTAGGAGACTTTGAAGATTGTAAATCACCTACTTCTTTTTCAAATTAGTGCTATGTAAATGAAAATCTGCTCTGGATTGAAAAATAATCAATTTAATAAAACTATGACATTATTTAATTAGAAAAAGTTTTTTATTTCTTTTGTAAATAAGTAATATTAAGGAAATTATTGTCTGAAGAATTAAAATCTTTTTGATCAATAATGAATTTTTACAAGAAGTTTTTAAATTTTTTACATTTGAACTATAGTAATTTATAATAGTTTAAAATCGTTTAAAATTCTCTATTGGGCTATTTCCTGAAAGTTATATGATGATTAAGTAGAAACAAAATTTACAAGTCCGAAATTGCAAAGATTATTAAACGTAGTAGTGCTATCTATTTTAAAAATAATTTTTATTTAATTACTACGTTCCTTATTTTCATATATGGTTGACTAAAGTTGCCATTATTATGAAAAGTTGCGTAATTTAAGAGTTTTGCCCTTCCCTTACATTTATTAAAATTGCATTTGAGATCATGCAAAGCAGCTCTCGTCGTTTTGTCAGCAGTGCGTCAAACGTTCGATCAGATGAACACGACCAATCGTTAATAATTGGTTGTATATTACTGTTTTATGTTATAAGTAAGTAATATTTGTTTACAATCAGATTAATTTAATTTTCAGATTTTTAATTTTACTAAAATAAAGTGTCAGAAATCTTTTAAATATTTTTAAAATCGACGAATGCTTGTTTGTTTACAATTTTTTTAAAATTAAGAAACTGGCAAGATTAAAGAAAATTTTAAGAAATCAAAATTAAATGTGACATTCCAATCAATATAATTTCAATCTGAAATGCACTAGAATTTTTTATTTAATGGAAATAATAAATTTAATCTTTAAACTTTTAATTAAATCTAAAATGAAGTATTCAAGAATGTTTTTTTTATTTTAAAAATTCCATTTTAAACTTAGGTATCGAAAATAATGCCGAAATAGTGAAAGTACCTATTTATAAAAATTATCTTGCAAGAACCTATTACAACTGATTAATGAATTCGATTCATATTTGAGCGGTGCTTTGTAAATTAACTCTACAATTGAAGTATTTTTCAAACTATGTAACGTTCGGTAAATGTTGTAACTATAGAACTTTGCTAGTTGCAAAGTTACCGGCAAAAAAAAACTCTATAATTAACCTAGTTGTTTATCCAGTGAATTAAAGTGGCTGACGTGTATTTCAACCATGACTTGTTAATATTTCAACCATAGAAACAAAACAACATGCAATTTCTTCATTAGATTGTATAATCTTTCAGCTCCGAAGATAACATGAACTTTGGTTGTCAGTTTTCAATTTCTCCCTACTTTTAGTTATCCAAGCTTTCTCTTCACAAAGTAGCACTGCGCCAAATATATACACTTATTAATTGCAAACCAGTGCGCTTTCTTATCTCGCCCTCAGAAAACTATATCTGTTTCAACGCCCGTGATTTTGTAGGCTTGAGCATCTCAGACAGTTCTCTGATCAGACAAGTTAATTTGCGTTAGCCAGACGTTCGGTTTCATAATCTAAGCTGCAGGCCTTTAGCTTTGAGCTAAGCAAAGGTAATTAGATGCTTTTGCGATCGTTGCTGCTTAATCATCTCATAACTCAATCATTGTCTTAATCGGTTATTATTACTTGAGATTTATCTCGCTTTCTGCAATGCGCACCAGAGATAAAGCATAAATCCATTTTCCTCCGGGAGTTTCATTAGAAGAAAGATAAAGAGGAAATTCTAGATCTGCAATTTCTGAATCTCTGAAGGCGATTTAGAAGATAAATGAAATGGAAGTGCCGTTAGAATGAAAGTATATTTAATATTTCAACATGTTAAAGCAACATATTCAATCGGTGCTTTTAATATGTAACATATTTGTAACGAAAAGAATATCGCCTCTATCGAAAAAGGTTTCATAGTCTGCCTAATAAAAATTACAGAGAATTGTTGTAACACTGCAGGTCGGATGGCTGCCCTCAGGTCAGATCCTAGACTAGACGGCACCAATTGTGAGGACTCAGGCCGGGCTGGCCGTCTGTCTAATATGACGCTCATTCTCGCTGACGCTCGTGAGGATCCCAGTTGTGACACTGCCACCCGGTTGTACGGTTGGTTTGGTCGCTGTTGCTGGTCGTGACGATCTCGTTCGATGATGTCACCACAAAAGCTGGATTACAAGCCGTCTTTTGCAACAACGGGCCACTGTCCCACGTTGTGATTAGACCCCAGAGTTCTCGTCATGCAATTTTAATCGTCACTTTCTTGAGCCAGTCCAGGCACTGGTGTACACATGTGGTTTGCGAAAAAAAAAAAACTACGGCACCAAAGAAGAACTGCTATGATTATCAGAATCTACGTTAATTTTCTATCCTCCGTGCAATCAGAAAAAAATCGCTCGGTAAATAGGGACCGTTGTTTTTGATTTTTCAGAGAGAAAGTACGGTTTTTGTGCTTAGTGAGCGAAAGTGCATTTTCGATGTTTCGAGCGTAAGTCTGGATTTCTAACCCTTTTTTTTTGTTATTACGTTGCCTTCTGAACAGTTTACACAAGATCTACGATTAAACTTAGCGTTGGTGCACGAAATTTTCCTGTTTCCTTTACAATATTTAGATTTGCTTGTTGGTACGTTTCTGCTCGTTACTAAAATATGTACTTTAAGGGGTTGTAAATTATACTAGCATCTCGTATGAAGGTTCTGTTGAGAAAAACATAAGAAAAATAGAATATAGTATAAACATCATTCCTATTTTTTCACGTTAGATTTTATCAATATTTACGTTAAAATTTCTCTATTTTCCTCATTTAAGAGTCCAATATAGATTATTTAGAGGGAGGATACCATATTAAGCATTTTTTATTATTATGGAGCAAGCATTCCACTTCCTCTTTTCTATTCGCAAAACGAGATTATTCACATGTTTTCTAACTGGTTGAACAGCTTTTTCCTTTTATAATCATTTTCCTCATTTTCGAATCTAATTTTTTCGTCAATTTCAGTACATTGATCTTTTATATATCGCTAATGTATTCTATTTCATTTTGTAAAATTGCTTTGCATGAATTCTATCTACCTAATAATTTCACCATGACTTGTTTTTTTTCTGTTTGCAAATATGTCATGCTAATAACTTTCTCTAACTATAAATAAACTTGCTGTTATATTTATTTATTTACAAAATGATTAACAATCTCAGAATCGCAAAATTAAATCTCACGCCATCAACTCATATACCGTGATAATTTCAACTAAAATTATACATCGACATAATAGTTTATAATTCACATAATTAAAATTATTATTATTTTTTTAATCATATCACCACGAGCAAGGCGGTAACGCCACTGATGTGCAGGGGGCTACGTAAGAGTGACAAGAATGGAAAAGAGAAAACCCGAAACCACATCCTTTTTTTTTTTTAATCATATCACCCCGAGCAAGGCGGTAACGCCACTGATGTGCAGGGGGCTACACAAGATTTGGAAAAGAGAAAGCCGGAAACCACATCCTAAACAGGGAACAAGGGATGAGCCTCTACAGCTGTACAATAGATGTGAGTGGAGTGTGAACCGGGCGATAGTTTAGTCTATCTACTCCAATTGAAAAAAAATAAAAAATAAGAAAAAGAAAAGTGAAAAGATTGAAAAAAGAGAAAGCCGGAAACCACATCCTAAACAGGGAACAAGGGATGAGCCTCTACAGCTGTACAATAGATGTGAGTGGAGTGTGAACCGGGCGATAGTTTAGTCTATCTACTCCAATTGAAAAAAATAAAAAATAAGAAAAAGAAAAGTGAAAAGATTGAAAAAAGAGAAAGCCGGAAACCACATCCTAAACAGGGAACAAGGGATGAGCCTCTACAGCTGTACAATAGATATGAGTGGAGTGTGAACCGGGCGATAGTTTAGTCTATCTACTCCAATTGAAAAAAAATAAAAAATAAGAAAAAGAAAAGTGAAAAGATTGAAAAAAGAGAAAGCCGGAAACCACATCCTAAACAGGGAACAAGGGATGAGCCTCTACAGCTGTACAATAGATGTGAGTGGAGTGTGAACCGGGCGATAGTTTAGTCTATCTACTCCAATTGAAAAAAAATAAAAAATAAGAAAAAGAAAAGTGAAAAGATTGAAAAAAGAGAAAGCCGGAAACCACATCCTAAACAGGGAACAAGGGATGAGCCTCTACAGCTGTACAATAGATATGAGTGGAGTGTGAACCGGGCGATAGTTTAGTCTATCTACTCCAATTGAAAAAAAATAAAAAATAAGAAAAAGAAAAGCAGGGAACAAGCGAGGAGCCTCTTTATCTGTTCAATAGACGTGGGTGGAGTGTGAACCAGGCGATACTTTAGTCTATCTTCTCTACGGAAAATTTTACAAGTATGCGTTTATAAATCCTCTCTTTTTGTAAGATAAGCATCGTGGTGCAGTGAATATCGGATAGGAACTAGAAACCGGAGAGCCGAGTTCAAATTCCAGTTAAATTCGCTGCATTCACCTGCAATTGAGAAAGGTAATAATTGTTTCTTCATCATCTACCTATGGCTTAAATAGCAGCTCAGACTGGATTCTATAGCTTTGGGTGACAACCAGTCTTCCGCAGAAAGTAAAGGCAAACTGTTGGTGGAAAATTTTTGCTCAGTCAGTAGTATCGCTTTCGAGTCTTGATCGCCCGAGCATGTATCACGATGAAACTTAACTGACTGATTTATGCAGGTCGATGAACCCCGTCAAAAATAATATTTGTTAAGATTGCAATATCTGGATAATTTCAAAATCCACATTAAATAATTTAATTTTTTATGTCAAATGATTAAAAGTGTAATATATCTTGGTAGCAGACATAAATTCGAGCAGGTTTTTGTGTTTGAATTCACTTTTGATAACAAATTTAAAAGTCTAAGGACACTTAACGACTGTCTGTTCTCGTCTTGACGAAGCCATGCATTGCAGAAGGATTTAGACTTCGTTCAGCTTTCAAGCCATTAGAAAACAAGATATCGAGACCGAACAGTAATTACGATTCTATGCAACGTCCGATGAAAATAACCAGTACTTAAGTGACTAGAAGAAATCATTGCTGACCTGGGATATTTACTTTCACTTTAGCAAGATTTTATGGGCCAATTTTCGCAAATGTAAAAATAAGCCCAGGGCTGAGATAAAACTTATTTCCATTCTATTTACTTTTGTCCTTGAATTTCTATCAAATCGCTTCTGTCTCATACGCTTTATTTATTCACTCTTTTTACTCTTAGTTAAATTCGTTTTTACTTCCCTCTATATTCAACATTTCCTTTTTGCATTATTTACACTCTTTGGAGTGTTGAACTCATCTTTATTGTTGTTTACGTCGTTTCGACAGTTGTACGCTCCGGCCTTCTTCAGGAGTTAAGAATTTTTAACCGAACGTGAGAAAGTGAATGAAGCGTGAGACGCCAGATCAGGACCAATATTTTAAGGTTTTGAATCCCAATATTCTTTCAAGGCAACGTTACAGATAAAGAAACTGTAAGCATAGAGCTTACGGTTGCAGCTACCAATTTATTCAGTCAGTTGAGTGCCATACGTGATACACGCTTGGGCGTTCATGTCTTGACAGAGACATGACTGACTGGGTAGAAGATTATCCCGCAGTAGGTTGCCATTGCTTTCTGCGGTAGACTGGTTGCCGACCAAGGTTATAGAACCCAATCTGTCCTTTTATTTAACCCATAACTGGAAGGAATATGCGGATTAATACCTTTCCCAAGTGTATTTGCGCATAAGTGAATGCAATGAATTCAGCTGAAATTCGAACTCGGCTCCCCGATTTCTCGTTCCGAGCCGATATCCAATGCACCACAAAGCACATCCAATTTATTACTGTTCTTAAATTCACACAATTGAGCTACCAAAAAGAAAAGCATATCAGAACAATTATCATGAAATTATGTAGCGAAATAGCATAGGCATAATATATAAAGGTTGTATGAAAGTGACTGAAAACGAGATGCCAGGTCCGGAACTATAAAATGGCAGTTTCTTTAGATTTTATTAACATTATCTATATATATAGCAGGTACACCAGATCAGATATGAGAGTAATATTCAATGCATGGAAAACTGGTAGACTTATAACGATGTAACAATGCAAGAGCAATTATCTATCATGATACAGTAAACCAACTTTCTTTCGATCACTGGGGTATATCATTCTGATTCCATGTGCGATGCCACTTCCAGATGTCATGTAGTTATCTCCCTATTAAATCAACTCTTTAACTTAATTGTTCTTCACAGCTGTAGCCATTTTTCTTTTTTTTGCTTAATATTTAGACGAGTTTTTTTTCTTTTACTTTCTCTTTATCATGACCAAATTGACTTCTATTCTTTACTGAATATTATTTGTAGTCGAGCAACATTACGGTTATATCTCTTGCTCAATTGTTACGATTACTTTATTTTTGTTCGACTTTCAGTGTTCTTCCTGGCTTTCGTGCCTTATATTATTTCATTTCCCTTGTGTCTTCTAGTCTTTTATTATTAATTCCGATACTTTCAACCGCTTATTTACCAAAGCTTCGTTTTCGCGTCGATGCAATTTCACTATTTATTAGCTTTTTTTTAACCAAGACCTACTCATGGGCATCTTCAGGCAATACCATTATTATTGCTTCATGTTCTCAAGAAGGACAGTGTGAAATTTTTGGTAACCTATCTGACTGAATCATAGACTAATTAAAATCACTTATGAATACAAAGCAAGATGAATTACGTAATTTATTTTGTTTACTGATGTGGATTCCGGGTGAAGAACTGCACAAAATAATGAATAACAAAAACAGATATTGAGATAGAAAAGTAAGTTATATTAAACGTAATATATAAAATTGAACGCAGGTTAGTAAATCCAGAAATACTATTAGTAAGAAATAAATATATACAAGTCTTGAAGTGAAGTCGTTGGAAATAGTATTTCCGTGTATATTATTCTAGGTGACTGGAGCTCAGCGTTAGTCTGACTTCTGATGCGGTAGTCTCTGGGTAACTTCAGTATCTCTCGGTAACTTACGTCTCTGTTCCAGTACTCTCCGATACCTTGCATGGATACCTTTATAACTATATGGCAGCTCCCTTATCTACTAAGGCAGGAGTGTATATATACTCAAGTGGAGTCCCTTATCATATACAAAAGGGAGATCCCACAGTATTTACAAACAGATATATTTCTCATATGTACTCACGCTGACATGGTTGGTGTCTGGGATGTTTTAAATGATTTTTATTTAAAAAAAAGATAATGAGCGTTTTTCAATGCAGTCTTCAGTTTTTTTTTTAAAGAAAGATCACTGGGAAATAATGACGCCACTTTCATTATAAACGGCGTACACGTTTCCTCGAATTCTCATTTTACATAAACACAATAATCTAATTCCGAAATATGCAAGGTTCATACAAAAATTATTTTATTTTTCCCGCTAAAAATATTAAAAGCACTTTATATCAATTCTAAGTCCTCTTCTACCCCGTCAATAAATAATAACCTGATTGATTTCCGGGGACGCAGTTGAAACGCAGTGAAGAGCTGCGTCTCCATTGTCTAACGACAATGGAGACGCAGTGTAATTATACCCTTCGGATTTACAGTTCTATTTTGCTGACAACTCACACTTATCATTGTAAATATATTCTGTTATTCTAATACACTTGTTTGAACCCACCTTCTTGTTTCCGTATCTGACTTCCGGGATCTAAGAGGTCACAACAACATTGCGACGAAGATTTGCCGCAACAATAATCTTGACCAATATTTGAGCATTTATGTGTGTAAAACATTCAGAAATACCAAATTTCTCTTAAATTTTGCTTTCGAACTAACTTCATAATTCTA
Source organism: Ascarosepion bandense (assembly GCA_037127315.1). Lineage (NCBI taxonomy): Eukaryota > Metazoa > Mollusca > Cephalopoda > Sepiida > Sepiidae > Ascarosepion > Ascarosepion bandense. The sequence continues at coordinate 172,607 of JBBBDQ010028565.1, forward strand.
CTATTACAACAATAAATCCAAATAATTTTTTGTATTTGATACATTAAATGGAAAATATATTTAAATCAAAATTCTAATTATAAATCATTGTAAGCAAAATTTGCAATAATTTCTTATATCCAATAAGGGAAAAACCTGTAAGAAAATTGTAAAAATTACAGTTATGTAGACCTATTGAATAAAGTTTCGTAGACTATTTGTTTGATCATTTATTAAATCATGATTAATAAAAACCAAAATTAAATCAATAAATTAATAAAAGCGTATATATTACCATTATACTACTGAGTACAAATGTTGAGTAGAAATCTTTTAGATTAACATTGTCTACTGAAAATCACACTAAAACAGTTTCACTGTAAAACGTATTACATCATAATATAGCGACAATGTTCAGCATACTTTTCCTTCGAAGTAAATAGATTTCTTATTTTTTAGAACAATGACTTAGTAAAACTATGTTTGTGCCATGAGCCCTGTCCATATACATGAATCAATCATAAATGTTACAAAGATGCGCTATAAGTCGTTCACTAATTACCAGAATGAAAATCAAATACTAAGATATTGAACCAAAGCTTAATCTTGAAAATCGATCTACCCTTTAAATAAAATATTCCAGGTTGTGCCTGATTAACCTGTCATATATGAGTATCTGGTGTAACACTTAATAATTTCTATTTGAGTTTCCATCAAGATAACTCTAATATAGATGCTTGTAAAATCCTTGCCTTTACATATAATAATAAAAAAGGTAGCAGTTTATCAAGCTTTTGGCAGCCTTTTGGTGACAACATGTATGTGGTGATGTTGTCGCAGATATTTTCTGCGAGCCATGACTGCGTCTATTTTGTGTTTCCTAGTGCAGAGTTATTTTGCCAGATAGCCTTCTCACACCTGCCCTCTTAATCAAAGGCATCACTACTTCCGGAATGAACTTGATGTACGCCACCGTTTTGAGTTTTGTAGGAAAATTAATTTAGGCATAATGTTGCCATCACTAGTGATTACACACTCGTCAACACCATTTGACTAATCAATCTCTTTCTGGATATCTCTGCACTGTTTTCAGGTTGAGACTTAAACCCTCTGAAGTACCCGTATTAGAGCCTCCGGCGCGAATGCCAAGGGGTAAATTATGATGTTTAGATAATCGTCATAACGCTCTTTTTTTTCCACAGATGGGGTTCTAGTTGCCCTACTATAATTTACAGCCTGAAAAAAATATCAGCGCGTATGTGCAAAGTTAAACACATAAAATTGCATTAATTTTTCGATCGCCCCTCACACACGAAATATTCATTGTTAGGTTTTACTGTCAGGGACGAATATTTGCGTTATGGCACTGACTTGAAATTGGGTAGAAAAATTCAGCATAACACTTAAGTCTTACATGCCTATTGAAAAATACATTGCATTCTTGAGCGTTTACAGAAACCAAACAAAGCATATCATTACTGATATTCTTTCGGTAATTTGTTTCGGCTGTGCTGATATTGATAACGCAGACGTCAATTCAGTGCATTTGTGGATCAATGGTAAGCATTTCTGGCCAAAGATGGTGAGTATACGGATGTGTACTTTTTTGTAACAGGTAAGTTTCTTTTGTCGAGTCGCGTTGTTTGTTCCTTGTAGATGTCGTAATTTAGTTGTAAATTAAGTAGAACTGCAATTTTGAAGTGTTTCTCGCATCTATTCACACCTATACCTTTTTGCTATTCCCCTCTTTTTAAATTGGCAGCTTTGATCTTATTTCAACTGAGGTCTTCCACCAGACATTTTCATTTACTTAGGTAGACGAAAATTTGACGTATATTTATTTGTTCCAGACATTCCCATTTAGATTTCTCCGAATCCGATACAAACGGCGTATCCAATCATTACTTATTACAACTCCAATTTTCTTGGGGAAGTTTTCATAGAATATCTTCTTGCAAATTGGAAAAAAGCAGCAAATTCCGAATAGGCAAGCTGGCCTTTTTTTCCTTTTGATTAAAGTCAATTATTTCGATAAATTCCAATATTGCTTGATAAATTGACACTGTCCGTTTCTGTAGAACATAAATATGGAAAAAACTTAGGAAAAGGTTGAATTTATTATCCTAGGTTAATATTAAGCCATACTGAAAACCAAATCATGTATCAAAACTGTAATTTTATATCGTACTCATGGGATAAATTTATATCAAGTATTCTTTTCACATGAAGAGATTACTCGATGTTAGAATTAATTGTAAAATTCTCTTCAAACACAAGTTTTTAATGTTTTCAGTAACACAACCCAATGTGGATTTTAATTATAAATATTATTTTTAATTGATGGTGCTCCAAATATAGGTGGACAGTACGTGGAATAGGTTTGTGTATTAGTTATATATTTACTGGTATCGGAAGAACATGTATTTAACATTAGAACAAAAAGTAAGCTAGATTGATGGCACTGTTTGGGGTAGTATTAAAGTTTGTTTTTCTTTTTTTAGAACCGATATATTTATGCTATTGTCACAAACATAAGTATCTCAAAATTTTAATTAATCAAGTTGTTCCGCAGTTAAAACAGCAGCCAAATTCATATTACCTTTATTTTCAACACAACTGGGCTCCTACGCATTTATTAAAGGGCAGTTCTTAAAGATCTTGAAACATTTCTTGGAAAATTGATTGACCGAAGAGGTATAATTGATTGACCAACACGTGTCCCTGATAGAGCCTAATTGGTTTCTTCTTTTAGAAGTACTCAAGGACAAAGTTTATAGTCAAAAACTAAAAAAGTTGGTGATTTGGACAATTACGTAATTTGTGCATTTCAGGAAATTAATACATAAAGAGACTTGTGCTAATATGTTTATCAAAGTATCAGTGGTAGATTTCAAAGTAATGTAAATTATGTTGAACAATAGTTTCAGCACCTGCGTTAGAAAAATGTATAGTCTTTTGTATTAATGTACACAATAAAATTTAATTGCCAATTTAAGAATTTTATTAGAAAATGTGATTGCATATCTAATCATAAATGTTATAATTATCTGTCAACCCTGTTCATGTAATATTCTTCAGATATTTCTTATTTATAAAATTTTTCAAAGAACGATTAATGTACGAAAATAAATTATAAATTTTCTCAGTCATCGACAGGCTGGACAAACCAGACAAACAGTCAGTTATTAAAGGTTTATAGAGAAGTAAAAAAGAAGCCAAGAGAAATCCAATATAGATATCTTTTTGCTATAAAAATAGATTTATAGAATCAAAACAATGGTTTGGTGCCCCCAAAACCACTTCTTCTTTTTCTTCTTTTACTTTCTCTAAAATTTGGATTTAATAAATTGCCTTCACTATCAAATTATTTTGAATCAATTTTGTTGTTGTTGTTGCTTTTCTTCTTCTTCTTCTTCTTCTTCTTCTTCTTCTTCTTCTTCTTCTTCTTCTATATACCTTGTCACTTCAGGACGTAGGCAATCATGTCCTTCCACGGATCTCTATTCCTGCTGGCTCTGAGCACCCTTTCTTCTCTGACACCACACAACCCCCGTTCTGTCATTCACCTGCTCAGGCCCTTAAAATATGTTATCCGCTGCTTTTCTGTCTCTTTTTCCCCCATTTATCTGGCCTGTTAGTATCATTTTTCCAAAACCTCGTCATTGCTCACATGCTCGGTCCACGATATCCGCAGCATCTATCTGTACAAACTCATTTCAGTTGCTTCATATTTTTCCTTCATCTTTGATGATATTGTCCAGCATTCACTGCCATATTGAAGAACTGACATAACATAACAATCTAAAACTCTTATTTGTTTCTTGTGAAATACTTAATACTTTACTCAGCTTCTGGAACAGGTCCCTCGCCATGCCAATTAGCCTTCGGATCAAGGTGTCGCACTTCCGTCTTCTGTTAGAACACTTCCCAGGTATTTAAATTTCTGTACCAGCTTGATTTTAGTATCTGCCAACTGTATTTTGCATTCTGGGCTGCTCTTTTTGTTGATGACCATGTATTCGGTTTTCTTGCAGTTTATTTGTAGTCCTTTTTTGTCGCTCTCTTCAGCTATCTTCTGTAAGAGGTCTTGTCCCGTGTCGGCAATCAGCACTGTATCGTCTGTGTACCGTATATTATTCAAATTTTGGCTTCCTATTACTAATCCTGCCATAACATCTAGGGTCCGCAAAATAGTCTTGCTGTACAAGTTGAACAGATCCGGTGAAAAGACACATTCTTGTCTTACACCTGTTTCTATCTTTGTATATTTGCTGACTTCTTTACCTGTCCGTATGCAGGCGGCTTGCTGCCAGTAGAGATAATTGATCCCTGTCATGTCTATTGAACAGGTGAAGAGGCTCACCCCTTGTTTCCTCTTTAGGATGCGGTTTCCGGTTTTCTCTTTTTCAATCTTCTCACTTTTTTTTTCAATTGGAGTAGATAGATCTATCTATCGTCCGGTTCACACTCCACCCACGTCTATTGAACAGGTTAAGAGGCTCGTCCCTTGTTCCCTGTTTAGGATGTCGTTTCCGGCTTTCTCTTTTCCGATCTTTTCACTATTACGTAGCCCCCTGCACATCAGTGGCATTACCGCCTTGCTCGAGGTGATACGATTAAAAATATATGTATATATATGTATATATATACCTGGTGCGATGATTGAAAATCTCATTTTAAAAAATATATTTAACACAATTATGCAGAAAGGTCTAAAAATACTAAAGATTAAATATAATAAATAAAAACGCAATTTGCTTCACCCACAGCCTCCAGACGATTTCGAAAACTCCTGCATCTCTTCTGAATGGTCATTTTGTATAAGTTGGTGAATGCTGCTATAATGCCTGCCTTGTTCATCTTTGGTGTTACAAATACTTTTCTTGGTCTGTCGCTCAACTATGCCCAACACATTATCATCAAGAAGATTGCAGTCTGGGGAGTTAAGGAGCCAGATAACATACATTTGGACGAATGATACCAATAAGATACCGTTTAATTTTAACCGACCTAAGTGTTGTAATTTACAATGAGCTAAAATTTATGACGTCGGTGTATACATACATTGGAGGCTACTTCCAACATGACAGTGCAGCGTGTCACAAAATAAAACAATAGTGGCAGAATTGTTCCTGGGACACGTCAATAATCACATGGCAGCACTAATTATTTAAGTATATTGATGTAGGCCTCTATTTCGAGTCTGAAGCATTATGAGAAGATGAATGGGTGTATAACAACTGCATCACAATTGACCACTACAAACAAGTTGGTCGTTGGTGGTAGACGGGCGTGTTTTAGTATTTCAGAATAATTGATCTTCTAGAATATGCAAGTAGAATTATATCTTAGATTTAGAGCGCGTTGTAAACAACAACAAAAAAAATAAAACATCCATTGAACTCCAATTCTGTTGCTAGAAATGCGATGTCGACGAAAGAGGTTTGAAAAAATATCAAACGATCAAAGGGAAAAGGTAGCTAACATTAAAAATAATTTGCAAAGTAGTCAAACAAAATAGCATAACGTTTCGAAGCTTGAAGAAGATTGGCTAGAGAAAAACTATGCCGGGTGCTGGTCATTTTTTTTATTTAAAGATAGATAACTCAAGCCCCAATTAGTTAATAGTCATAAAATTTTTTTAGAAAAATCAGATTTGCTCTGATGACTAAATTTCTATTGTGATATTCAGACGGTAGGAAAAATGAACCGAACATGAAAATAAGTGTCCACATTGCTTTGTATTAATTATTCAGACTTTGTATCGTAATTGTATTCAGTCTTGTAATTACACGGGCAAGCAATATTTTCATAACATACATTTGGACGAATGATACCAATAAGATACCGTTTAATTTTAACCAACCTAAGTGTTGTAATTTACAATGAGCTAAAATTTATGACGTCGGTGTATACATACATGACAGTGCAGCGTGTCACAAAATAAAACAACAGTGGCAGAATTGTTCCTGGGACACGTCAATGGATTTTTCTTTTGTTGTTGTTATATTAACCACAATATTCACCGGATCTCAAACATATAGCACATTTGCGTTGTGAAGACAATCAATCTTTTTTTAATCATTTCACCCCAAGTATGGCGAATATGCCACTAAAACGCAAGGGGTTACTTGCTGTCACAGAAATGGAAAAACAAAGAACTTATAGCCATATTTCGAAGAATTAGTTACATATTTTCGTTGACTCGTTGAAAGAATAACTTGCGTTTCTACGGGCAAAAAGAGCTTTAATCCTGTAATTTCCATTTATACCGAATAAATTGATTTCACCTGCTTCCACTTTTGTATGCCGCGTTCCTTATAGAAGGTAGGCGATCTTGGCATTCTATATCTCCATATCCCTTGTGTCTTTTAGCACATTTTTCTTGTTATCCTACCTAAGCCACGCATTGACATTAACTTACTTAAGCCCATCAAGTATTTCATGCATAGCTTTCTCTCTCTCTCTCTGTCTATCTGACTTGTGAGTATCAGGTTCTCTAAGCCCTCTTTCTCACAGGAACCTCAGCTGTCATTTCTTGATGCCGTGTATTAGTTTTCTTTTAATTTCTATCTTGCTCATATGTTCGGTCCGTGGTATCTTCATCATCCTTACAAAGAACAATATTTTTGTTGCTTTATCTATTTTCTTCATCTTTGAGGATATTGTTCAACGAAATTTCCCTGTCTCTCAGTACTTTACTCATCATCTGCTATATGTTCTTGGCCTTGATAATTTGCTTTCGGATCTATGTATGGTATTTTCCATATAAGATGCCTGGTGAGTTTATATGCTATCGCGAAGCCAAACTGGAAATTGAGATATAAACTACCGTCCATAATTATTAGACCACGCCAGTTCTTTTTGTTTTAAAGAATTTCTAAGAAATGATCTACTTCAGACCATTTTTAAGAGGATAATTCCAAATGAAAATAGAATAGTTCTTTTGTTATTATTACTTTTTACAAATTTTACAAGGCAAGGAAACTAAAATGAACTAGTCAGAATGACCCTAAATTGTTTCATTTTTCATTGATGAAACTGCAATATAAGTAATTAATAAATATTTGTAAATTCATTTGATGCCCATGTTATTGTGCAGTATTAACAAAAGAACCATTCTATTTTCATTTACAGTTATTCACTTGTTAATAAATACTAAAAGTAGTATGAAATTCATAATTTTTTTTAAGACACTGGGGTGGCTTAATATTTATGTCAGGTAGTGTATATGATTGGAAATAGTCAGAATATTAAACGAAATTTTTAAGGAAGTAGCTTTGCTTCGCTCGCAGATTCTTTACTAACTCGACACCCCCTATAACTTACCACTCTTTCTCAAGAGTTTAAACTACATGTCCACACTGATTTCACCTGCGGCCCATATTTCAAATCGATGGTGTGACGTTTAAAAATCTTCCGTTATATGGTGAGTGGACTGTGTGTCAAAATTTGCTGGACGTTGGTAATGAATTGTTGTTTATGTCACAACGTCTGACGAATCGAGTTTGCCTGAAATGAATCAATTTGCATCTAAATAGATCTTTGCAAGAATTTATTTCCAAATTTGCATGGAAATCGATATTTACATGAATGGCTTTGTTACACTCGTTTGAATAGGTGGACACTTTTGAAAGCGGGCGTCTGTACGAGTCTGTCTAAGGGAAAAAAGCGTGGAAGTAGTTGAAATGTATATTAAGTACCTTTGTCTATTTAAGTATACAAACTTTTGCTCAGCATATGTGTCGAGTAAATTTTTATGCTTATCGTTAAAAAAATCAATTCATGCGCCTTGGTGTTCTTTTGAGTTCGATATCAATTTCTCCATTTCTTTAAAACCTCATTTATTCAGTTCGGAATTATCGAACACGTCAGAGAGTGTTAAATTCAGCTTTCAGTTGTGTCTATTCACAAGCGCATATTATATTTTAAAATATATCCATAGTGGTTCTGTTTTATTTTCATTGGTTTGTTTTCTCTTTAGATTGAAAGGGGATATATTTCTTTGTTTTAATGAATGCGACGTGTCTACTTCCTTTGCTTTCGACGACAGATATATTGACTTTGTCTACATGTGAGGTGTTCAATTAAATATACAATAGATAAGTGTTTCAAATAGACGAAATGCATGAAAGGAAAATGAAAAAATGTAAACATAATCTTTTCAAAAGTCAACTCGAAGATCGTCTAAATATTTTATCGCAATCAATCTTAAAACACAGACTAACGATACTTTTTTTTTTTTTTTAATCGTATCACCCCGAGCAAGGCGGTAACGCCACTGATGTGCAGGGGGCTACGTAATAGTGGAAAGATTGGAAAAGAGAAAGCCGGAAACCACATCCTAAACATTTTACGAGTGTTTTAAGCAAGATATAATTCGTATAACCAAACCACAAGCTACCACACTATTCTAGATATCAGCCAGACAAAAGTGTAAGATATATCTTTATTATTTTATTAGTATCACAAATGCTGATAGAGATATATACTAAGCAGGTTACTAAGATTATACCCCGATCAACAACATAACTCGAATTCTAATAGCATTTTACCATCCAAATATTCCAAATATACTTATTCTAATAGATTATATATATATATATATATATATATATATATATATATATATATATATATATGTGTGATTCAAATATTAATCATTTGTTTATTTTATTTTAATTTAATTTATAATCATATTGTCCCAAGCAAGGCATTTTACTGCCACTGTTTTGCAGAGAAAAAGTTCTGAAAAAGAGAGACAGGTTATAGTGGGTGTCAACAAGTGAGTAAGAGAAGGAAGAGAATACTGATGAGAGTGGAATGGACAGAGAAAGGAGCATGAGAGAGAGGATGCAGGTTAGTGAGATAGGAGAAGACTATTGACTTTACATTTAAATTCTGGGGTTTATAGTTGTCGGGAATGCAAATAAATGAAAGGGAATTGAACAGGCGGGAAGTGCGAGAAAAGAAGCTGTTGAAGTAGAATTTTCGTTTACATTATATTATTTTCACAGTAAAAGGGTGGGACCTAGTTGATAATTTTGTGATTCGAGTAAAATCATAAATAGGTGTAAATTCGTATATAAGGAACTCTAAAAAACGGATTTGAGGTCCTTACCTCTCTAAGAGACAAGGCTGAGTGCTTCGCTCGTAGATTCTTTACTAACTCGACACCCCCTATAAATTGTCACTATTTCTCATAACTTTTCTTCTATTTTAACCCCCTAAAATCTCTTGCTTGGGGCGATATGATTATAAAGCAAAATAAAATAAAGATTAATATTTGAATCTTAATAAAAATAAATAAAAAGTAAATAATATATGATTAAGTATCCATACAAAAAAATAGTGTATACTGGAAGTCAATGTTTGCATAGTGTTATAAAACGAAGTATTTACTCATAAAAAATATAGATAGATGCGTAAACAAAGATGGGGACAGTTATGGAAAATGAACAGCGAGGTAATCTTAATAAGACTACAAGACCTGTGAGGTTGTTTCCTTTGTTGTGCAAAACCACAACACCAAAATGTAGACATATTTTACATTGTTGATAGGTCAAACACAATTAAAACTGAATAAAACTTTGAGTAATAGTATGATGAATGCAAGTAAAAAAATCGTCAGTTGTAAGGAACCTGAATATACGAATGTTAAGTATAGGAAGAGACAAACATGCATTTCTATAATCAAACATAAAGAAATTTAACTATCGGAAAACTAATTTAACAGATAATGGAAAATGTGACATTGCAATCCGAGAGAGATCTGGAATAAAGAAGGATGAAAGATGCCGTAAGTTTTTAAGAGGAGAGAAAGATAGCGTAAATTTTGACACAAGAGAAACACGTTAGTATAAATTGAAAAAAAGCGTACTCAACTGTAATGCATCATTTAATTTTTCCTATAAAGTAGAACATACTGGATTTTTTAAAGGGATCTCATGACTTTCAGTTAAATCTTAGTATTTGTAGCAAGAGCCCAAACACTTCGCTAAGTGTCCTGAGAGGCTGCTCTGATCAACAATTGAATAATATCAGGGTTTCTTTTTGTTTCTTTTTGTCGCGGATGGGTGTTCTTGCAAGTGCTTCTGGTGGGCGGCAATTTTTTTCCTACAGATGTGACCTTGGACGACCGACTAATATTCTTATTCTAGGCCTCTTCTTACACAAAAAGTAAGTAAGAATTAAAACTAAATCAGCCAAACAAAAATTACCTAAACTTGTTAACAACTCTTACACGAACATCCGTGGTATCCGTACCACCAAATGCAGCGTTGAAACCTTCTCCACGTACCCTTCCGGCGATAATTATTAGACCACTCCATTTTTTTTTAAAGAAATGTATTTCATGCTATTTTTAGTATTTATTGCCAAGTAGATAATCCTAAATGAAAATAGAATGGTTCCTTTGTCATTATTATTTTGCAAGATTTTACAAGGCAAGTAAGCAAAGATGAACTCGTCCGAATCACCATCCATTTTCTTCTTACTTTCATTGATGAAACTGCAATATAAGTAATTATTTAATGTTTAGTAATTCATTTGATGCACATGTTATTGTGCAGTATTAATAAAAGAACCATTCGTTCTTGTTTCTGTAATCATCTAATGAATCTGATTTATTGCTAGATCTCTCTTGCACTTTTATCGCTAAATCTTGCCATGTCACTTGCAACTTTGTCTTCTTGGAAACACTCATCATAATCATTCTGCGGCCTCGGCCAAGATTCAAAATCTTGTCAGTAGAGCTACGAAGGGTCTTTTTATCGTGACGCCATCACTTAACGGCTTAAGAGAGGCCCATTCATCCTCACTGAGAGAAGGATATCCCGCGCTAGTTTCCCAACCTGGTATTTTTTACAACCTCGCGGCAAAAAAAGATATTATACATAAACTACTACTTGTAGAAAATAGTAATTTTTGAAAGATTTTTTTCTTATTATAACGTCGGTAGCAACGCCAGCACTAATCCTGCTGTGGTTTCCGTTAATATCTTCTGTTCTCACTCCCTGCAGGAACCTCCGGCTAGCAGAATATCTTGCTGCTACCAAAGAACACACTGAGAGCCGTTTCGCGATTTCCTGTATGATATCTCTCGGAACAAATGTTTTAGTTTTCCCGTTGAGGACTGTGAATCTGAGCTCTCCTCTTGGGTTAAAGCTGGTATCAATGCTTTTTTCCCAGGAAGAAAGTTACGTCTTAAAACCCATTCGTCCTTATGGTTTTTCCCTTCTTGATCGGGCGCTAATGCCCACAGTAATCACTTCTTCCGGTTTCCGGCCACGCGTCTGACCATAATAGGAGTCTTTTTGTCTCTGTTAATAATGACAGCAAGAGGATCGTAAATAATGCTAAATTGTTGTTTATGGACAGAATGAAGCAACGTATAGCATCCCGCAATTTTGGCTACAAGAGACTACTGGCAACTCTGCCAATATGTGTTGAACAACAGTAAGATATCACACTCATTTGAATAAAAAGATTTGAGGTTTTTCAGCAGACAAGGCCGAGTGTTCATCGCACATTCTCCGTTAACTCAACATTTGATGCGTCTGGGGTATCTACACCAGACTTCTCACCTAGAACTGAGGCTCAACTGAGTGACGTTCACATAATCCTCTCGCTGTTATCTAACATATTTTCCAAGCTTGTGTATATGCGTGTTCATAGTATGATGAATCAAATTCTCATTTCAAAGGAAATATTTAACAACATAAATCACAGATATCTAAGAAATACTCAACATTAAATATATTAAATAAAATCAGGATTGTCTTTTCTCAAATCTCCCATAAGGCGAGCGAAGGTGGCGGAATCACAATTAGTGTCCTGAAGAAGTGTGCTCCTGAACTCTCCTCTGTCACTTCCAACTACTGCCTTTGTGCTTCATGATTTCCTGCCTGCTGAAAGCACTGTGGTCCGTGTATTTAAGATGTCGGCAGAACTCTCAAGCCCCTCTAATTATAACCCTATCAGCCTCCTACAAATTTTGGCAAAGTATCAGTGCAGAAGTAGTTCAAAATCTCACAGCCCATAGACTCTTCTTCGATAAGCACTACGGTTTCCGCTTCATCAGGTCTACTGTTTATATTCTAACGACTATCAAAGAGTATATTTACCATGCTCTCGATAAGAATGGCGAAACTCGAGCTGTTGCCCTAGTATCATGTTCTTCTTCCTTTACACTCCACTCTCATGCAGAACTCGTCACATCTGTATTCTCATCTTGTTCTTACTCATTCTCTAGATTCCCTGTACCGTGTTCCTTTCTCATCTCACCTCTTCTGTAGCCCTCTTGAAACCAGTGGCAGTTCTGCTTTGCTTTGGGTGAAATTATTTTTAAAAAAACTACATTGTTTTTTTCGAACTTAAAAAGCTATCTGTGAATCTCTGCTTCGAGATAAAAAGCAAAAAAAAAAAAAAAAAAGCAAAGTCTTTCTCAGAAAAGGCATACGCAAATTCATGGGTGCGAAAATTATGATTTTGCAACGATATACTCTATTATCTTCCGTACATCCGGCAACTAAATATCTAAGATACGCGTTCGGGTGTATGAAAAGCGGAACACTCTACTCTCCATTACATTGTCTGCTTAAAAGCCAGGTCACTTTCAGGAAGTTGCCTTGCGGCGTCTAAAACATAGATGCTAATTTTGGTGGATGGTGTAATAAATAGTGTGATGTTCTAACCATCAATCATGTAGGACTTGTTTAAAGTCTGGTTTAGCTATTACCTAAACAATTATATATTACTATAATACTTGCTTATACAAATTCATTCTTTTTCATGCCGATTTTTGAAAAACAATAATGGTCTTTAAAATTTCGGGAAAATTTTATGTTTGAAATCTTTATTCGATTTATAATAAAACACATCTAATCTGATTAATAACTTGATAGATTATCGCTTGATAAACCTGGTGTTTTAGGCGTGGATGTGCGAGTGGATGATGGCTCGGAATATTCCATTAGATAGCGGGGATCCAATTCTCATTCTGTTGATTATAATCACTTTGGCGCAAACATTTTCGGGGAGGGTATGAAATCATTTATTCTCCGTAAGCATCTCTGGTTTAAGTTTGAGTTTTGTTTATCGGCATATCAATCTCTGCTGGTGATTTAATGCCTAAAACGTAACGTTTTAAGATATTTTTTAATGTTCAATTATAGCGAGAATTCCAGTTGAATTCGTTGCATTCACTTACGCACAATTACCCCTGGGAAAGGTATTAATCCATCTCTTCCATCTAGTTATGGGTTAAATAATAGGACAGATTGGGTTCTATAGTCTTGGCTGGCAACCAGTCTACCGCAGAAAGCAATGGCAAGCGTGAATCATATATGGCACTTAACTAAATGACTATAGTGAGAAGGTTGTAGTCAGATTTTGATATTTTTTTTATATATCTTTTATTTTAGAAAACTGAAGATGGCGTCTAGTTTTGTATTCAAAAACGTATTACTGGTAATTTTTTTTTCATTAGAAAATGTATTATGGCAATAATTTCTTCTTCAATAATGCATTGTCGTAATCTTTTTTCCCTTCAAAAATGTATTATTGGTAAATATTTTTCGTTCAAAAATATATACTTTTCTATAAAAGTCTATTTTTATGTATATATTTCTATAAAAGTCTCGTTTTATACTTTCATGGTGTTTTGACCCCACTTAAGGGTTAACTATTTACCCATAGTTGGGACCCTAACAGATGCTACTACTCCGGGTCCTGGTGGACCTGAGAACAACAGAAATTAATAGGTGGTTCCATTACTCCACATAAACTCCAAATCAGGGGCCTTGCTGCCTGATGCAGTTTACAGTCATACCCAGGAATTAGGAGCATCTATGAATTGATTAGTAAGTTATGTATTAATAAATCTTTATTATCTCCCCCACCAAAGAAAATTATAACAATCTAAAAATATATTCTGGTTTAAATAATCCTCAAAAAATGGATACCCCCCCCCAAAAAAAAAGAAAACGAATCAATCAATCAATACTCATGTTTGACGGGTTTTATTTGTTGAATATGACAGGAAATATCATATTCATGCAATGATGCAAGAATTTAAATGATTTCTTGCGAGGCTTTTGTTAAATGGTGTCTTAAGAAGTAGTTTTTACAGTGCATTTGAAATCAGTTTTCGAGTAAAACTGCAGCATTATTATCGATTGCATTAATCTCAAATGAATAACGTACATAAGCTCCATCTCTAAACATACTAGAAATATAGCTGTATCTTGTATTAGGTTGTTACAAAAATAATGACCATTTGCAATGTTCTTTTCACTGTATATATTAGGTAAATTCTAGTATAAATATTAATTAATGTGTACTCTGTAATAATTTTAACTTATTTGGACTTAAATAATCTTAAAACATAAATACATTAATTATAAACATGACAAAATATGATCTTCGCTTATTTTTCTTGCACGAGTTCAAACTTGGTCACCATTGCCAATATAACCGATGGTGAGGAGATATAATTCCAGAAATTCCGTACTGGTGATGAAAGCGTTGAAGATGAAAGTGGTAGAGGATGGTCATGCAATCCTCACAATGAAAAATTGCAAGCAGTTATTGCGCAAAACCCATGTCAAAGTGTCAAAGAAATGTCTCAAACACTTTGTGTCAGCACTGCAACAGTCTTATTCTACTTGGAGATTATTGGCAAGGTAAAAATGGGCTCTTTATGATTTCAATGAAAATCAAAATCTTAAACGTTTTGAAGTTTGCTTGATGCTCTTTCTGTGTAACACTAATGATCCCTTTCTTGAAAGAATAGTCACTTTTGATGAAAATGTATTCTTTAGGATAACCGCAAACGATCAAGTCAGAGACCTGTTCCTGATGAGTCCTAAAAACTTTTCTCAAACTAAAGTTCCATCAACAAAAGATTATGGTGACTGTCTGGTAATCTGCAATTGGTGCTATGGTTTGATATTCTTTGGGTCGGTATGAAATTTTGCCAAGAAATTTATTTTGCACTGAACGATGCAGTGGGGGTGTCACTTGTAGAAGGCAAGCCACAAGCTGGTTTTATTTTGACGAACAAAAATAAAACAAAACTCACCACCCGGGGTGGGACTGAGTTTAGCAGAAGTGGCAGGTGTCAATGAGACTATTTAAATGAAATCAGACAGCAGCATTAATCGTAAGTAAGTTTAGCTGGTTTCAGGCGGCAATTTAGTTGCGGACACAGAACACAGTTCGCTGCCCACGATTCGTGTGTTCTAATCCTCTGATCCGACCCACACACTCCATTTCTCAACCAATCACCGAAAAATCACGAATAAAAATAATTGTATAATGTGTATATGTGCTGATGTCTGTCATTTTGCAGAGTGAAGAAGCAATTCCATTTGAGTTCGATTTATGTTAAGTCGAATTTATCAGCGAAACATATTCATTTTGATTGCAGTACAGAGATCCGAAGGCGAATTGGCATGGCAAAGGAAGCATTCCAGAAATTGAGTAAAGTATTAAGAAACAGGACAATTTCACTAGAAGCAATGAAGAGAGTACTGGATTACTGTGTGCTGTCCGTTCTTTAATATAGTAGTGAATGCTGGACAATATCTTCGAAGATGAAGAAAAAACTTGAAGCAACTGAAATGTGGTTCTACAGAAGGATGCTACGAATATCATGGATCGAGCATGTGAGCAATGATGAGGTTTTAGAAATGAGGGAAACAAAAAAGAAATTAATGCTGAACATCAGGAAGAGATAGCTAAAATTCCTGGGACATGCAATGAGGAAGGAGGGCTTGGAGAACCTGGTACTAACAGGCTGGATAGAGGGAAAAAGAGGCAGGGGAAAGAAACGGATAACAAATTTGAAGGACCTAATCAGGTGGATTATCGAACGAGGGTTGCATGGTGCAACAGGAGAAGGTGTGCTAAGAGCCACCAGGGATAGTGAGATGTGGAAAGCCATAATTGCCTACATCCTGAAAGAACAGGGCACATAGAAGAAGAATATATATGCCAAGTGTTTATAAGAAATTTTAATGTGGGTATAAAATGGAGGATCAATTCTATATTATAATCAATATATAAACGGATCCCTCATTTTGTGGCCACGTTAGTTTCTATACATTTATATTCTAGATTTCTGGGCTTAAGCTAGTGGATGACAGAAAGAGGGTTGGATGGTGTAACAGGAGAAGGCGTGCTAAGAGCCACCAGGGATAGTGAGATGTGGAAAGCCATAATTGCCTACGTCCTGAAAGAACAGGGCACATAGAAGAAGACGATAATGTTACGTCATTTATTTTGTGAAAATATAATCAATATTAATGCAAACCCTTTTTGAAAATGTTTTTCGATGCAACTTTTAAATGCTGTTTTTCAATGACCAACCATTCCACAATACATCCACGTAATTGTACAACACATTTACATAATATAACTTATAAAAATGTAAATGATAACACATGCAAGAGTAATTAAATATATATCAATATCAAAAGTGACATATTTCTCTTCACATTGTGCGCATATATCTCTTGTTAATTCTCTGCACGAGACACTTTTCTTGATGCAAACTCTAAGCTACAATGCTTAGTTAGTTAAGTCATATACGTGATACACGCTTTGGGCGATTATGTCTCGAAAGCGAAATGACTGACTAGGCAGATTATTTACCCACAGTAGTTTGCCTTTGCTTCCTGTGGTATTATTCAACCCATAACTGGAGGGAATAGACAGATTAATACTTTTCCCAAGTGTATTTGTGAGTAAGTAAATGCAATAAATTTAACTGAAATACGAACTCAGCTCTCCGATTTGTCGTTTTGAGTCGATATCTACTGCACCACAACACACATCAGGGCAGAAGACGATTTACAGAAAAAATATATTTTACTTTTCTTCTTTTTTTTGTCCTTAAATTTTTTTAAAATTTTCACTGAATAGGTCGCCCGTCCACACATATTGAGGCGCGTTGGGTATACCGACGTGGAACAATAGCTAATGCCAGAAAATTATGGCCGCATAGTAACCTTGAACCTCCCTAGGTACTCTACAACTTCTACTTTACGCCACATCTAAACTGCCCTTAGAAAATCAACATTCCAAGATGGGTGATTACATAACTTGTAATTTATATGAGAGATTTTACCTTCCAAATATACATTTGTCAAATTCCAAAGTTTTCTGTAAATCTTAAATTCAACATTTCACCAATGACTCGTTTTTGTTCCCTTTTGTTTATTTATTTATTTATTAAATCTGTTATTCAAGCGCTAATCATAACCTGCATACTGTAAAACTAAACGATTGATTTGCTTCAGTTATTCTTTGCTCTTTTATTTTTCATTTTTCTAGCAAGTTAGTTATGAACCTTGTGTCACCAACCAAATCTTTCTGATACCCTAAAGAAAAAACTTACACCAGTGAAAAAATTAAAAAAATACTTTTTTCTGTCACAATTATTATTTTTTTTGTTTTTCCTTTTTTCTTTTATTTTTCTTTTATTTTATTTTCCTTTTTAAAACACAATATTTAGAAAGTTCTGCAATGTTTGAAAAGTTTTCTTTTTCATTTCCTTTCGAAGAACCACACACAAAAAAATTACTATAATGTTTAAAGAGTTCGTTTTCCGTTTTCTTTACGAAGAACACACATCACAAAGTCCCACAATGTTCAACATGATACGGTTTTGCTTTCGTTTTGGAGAACATACACATAAATACAATGTTATACTCTTCACAAGTTCGTTTGTTCTGGTATTTCTTTCTGCCTTGCACCACACACAAAGACATGCTAACGCCCGACAATTATCGAAGACGTTAACTATTCAAGGGATTATTAGAAAATGTCATCACGTGACGTTGCACACATGTTCTGATTACAAAAGAAAACATTAAAGTATTAGAAGCCCAAAATTAAACCTGTTGCATATCGAATAATGGATTAACATCATGCGTTAAGTGAAGCCAACTGAAAATCGTCAATAGTAGAAAAGTATATTAAAGGCCTGAGAAAATTAGACAAACCAGATAAAAATCATAGAATATTCAAATCTTAATGAAATAAAAATGAATACTGAATTTTTTAATATTTAATAGAATGTTTAATGTAATAAGAATAGTTAATGGAATATTTAGTGTTTGAGTGAAGGATATTATAAAATTTAATGAAATGAGAACTTGAAATAACTTGAAATATCTGTGTAACGAGTAATTCTAAATTCTGAAATTAAAAACCAGTTTGCATCGTTTTTGTTATGGGGAAACACAACTATTCCTCAGATAATGGACTCTTCCTCCTATATTAATAAGAGTTAACAGGAAGTTTTGGGAAGTTCATGCGAGTTCTTGTTGACTAGTTGTGTTCATTTTCAGACTTCCCTGACTCTTGCTTTGACGAGTGTTGGACTTTTTGTTGGAAAAAAAAGAAAAAAAAACTTAATCCCTTATTTGGACTTTATTTTAAAAGAAAGTCCAAGGCATTCGATAGGGTTGACCATCGGTTTTTGGAGTCTGTTCTTTCCGCCGCCGGTTTCGGGCCGTAATTTCGCTCCTGGATCCGACTGCTGTATGAGTCCCTCGGTGCGCTGGTGGAAGTGAATGGGGTAAGATCAAAGCCTTTCACATTATCTCGCTCCATTCGTCAAGGTTGTCCACTTTCGCCTTTGCTTTACGTCCTTGCGTTGGAGCCTTTCCTTCGCAATTTAAAGGCGAATCCGGTCCTTCGCGGAATTTCCCTACCTGGTGCTACCACCTCGGCCAGGTACTCCGCCTATGCTGACGACGTTTCGGTTTTTGTGTCGAGCAAAGCCGAGATTGACGAAGTTAGCAAAGAAATCAGATGCTATGAGACAGTGACAGGGGCAAAGATCAATCGCGATAAGTCTGTCGGCTTGCGATTGGGTGCGTGGAAGGGAGTTTCTCTTCCTGGACCTTTCCTCTGAACGGACGGGCCGATCAAGATTCTCGGCGTCTTTTTCGGTTGGAAATGAATTGGTCGGAGGTTCGAGAGAAGGCCGACCGCGCAGTTCGTCTGTGGACTCGGGGGAATCTTTCCTTAAAGGGGATGGCGGAAGTATGTGCCTCGCACATCCACCCGATTCTCCTTTACCGACTTTCGGTACTTCCTCTCCTATGTGCCATCCGTTTGGGACTAATACAGATCTTGTTCTCCTTCCTTTGGGGAGAAGGCAAGGCTCCCAATGTGCGTCGCGAGATCTGTTACCTTCATCCTTCTGAGGGCGGTCTGGGCATGCTTAGCGTTGAGATTCGTCAACACACGCTTCGAATTAGATTCCTGGATCGAATGTGTATGCTGGCGGATGAGAACGGCGCCCTCGTTAAAGAGGACGTCCATAAAAACTTTTCATCCTTGAGAAGTGTGCATTTGTCAGAGGAGGAGGCCGGCCGTACTCCTTGTGGCTAGTGCTCCTTCTATAAAGAATGTCGTTTGGCTCTTCAGTTTCTCTTGCGGGCTACGGATGGCCTCTCCAACGCCCAAGCGTTGTATCTTAAGGCATTATATCGGGTGTTAGTTAGGGGGGCCGTTCAAGATGAACTAATTGGCGAGCTCGGGTTTACGAAGCAGGAGGCTTGTTCCATATGGCTTTGGGTGCCTGGGTTGAAATGTCTCACTAGCGATGAGGCATCACTCACCTGCCTGATGATTCGGAAGGCTCTCTGTGTTGGCAAGAAGCTTAATGCAGCGGGCCTAACAACGAAATCAACCTGCGTGCGTTGTGGGCTGTCGGCAGAAACCGTCGATCATGCCTTCTTCCACTGTGTGTTGTTGCTCCGTTGTGTAAGTTTCTTGAAGATCTCATGTTTCGTATGCTGCGCGGAAAGTTCTTTGTCCTTGAGGCTAGTTCTGTTTGTAGCAATGTCGTACCTCCGTTATCTAGGGCTGAACACTATGTGCGCTTTTGCTTACTAGGTGTTATGCGAATCGTGATTTGGACGACGCGACAGAAGAAATTCTGTGATGATAAGTTTACCTCTTCCTAACTGATCTTGTTCTCTAAGCATCAGCTTAAAGTCAAGATCAGGACGGAAAGGAAACGAATGGGTGAGTGATTGTGTGAGTAATTGCTGATCGGATAAGTGTTTTTTATAATATTCATAAAGTCACGCATTATTTTTCGTCCGGGGAACTGACTTTGCTGTCACAATATTAGAGTAGTGGGGAGACTTTTATTACTTATACGATTTTATGTAGTTTCTTGTATATATCGTTTATACATTGTATAAAATCATTGGGAATATTTTAATGTTGTTATTTTCTGCCCATGACCTCCACTGAAAATTGTACATATGGGAGTTAAGTAGGACTACATAGAGCAGCTGAGGTATTATGGTGGACGTGGTAAGAATGGTAAGTAAAAATTGAAGTTCAGTAGAACTACTAGGCAGGTGATATTAGTTAGCAGTTAGCCGAATACTAAGGAGTCAGCTTTCAGTGGAAGATTACCAAGTTCCTAACATATTGGGAATGTTAAGTCGATTAGCAACCGACATAGCACGAATATTACTCCACAACAGTAATTTATATTGACGTTCATCAAAATCTTCGTCTTGGGGCCACACAATGTTGGTTACAGAATGAGATGAGCGTGATATGAACGTAATTAGAGCTTAATGGAAGTGAAGTTTATAACAAGATAATTTATTGTGTCATTGACTAAGTCTGCGGGCAATACTGTTAGTTAAATATGGCGTGCTATACTATGTTTCTCGAAGAAAAAGTGACCCTTTATCAAGACAAGGAACCGTGTCAAAAGTCGATCTCAATATTGGCAAAACTATATGAATTGCACTTCGAATTGTTTCTGCATTAGACTTATTCTCCAGATCTGGTTCTCAGCAACTACTTGCTATAGACAGACGTCAAAAGAATGCTCCAGCGAAAGAGATGTGGCTGCAGTGAAGAAGTGATATCAGAAACTGTGGACTATTTTGAGGCCAAAGACAAATCACTCTACAGGAAATTGTTAGAGAGGCGTTAGAATATATATATATATATACATAAACATATATATATATTGTGTGTATTAGCCATTATAAAAAAATCTATTATATCGTGCAAAACCTAATTCGTCTACAAAACAGATCTTTCACAGTGAACTAAAAAAGCATAAAACAGACACTAATCAACAATAATTTTCCCAACTACATAGTTGATGAACAAATATGATATTTTTTTAAAAACCTTAACACGGAAAAAACAACACATGATACTAGCCCAACCAATCCCAAACATATCTCTCTCTTATTTCGCAGGCAGATGCACTCCAACTACCAACTAGATGAAAATATCCTAAAAAAAACTCATAAACACTAATATTTCTCCGACAGACCCTAACAAAAGAATTAAGTTTATCATATATTACGCTAAATCTACTACATCCAATTCATTCGTCTACAATGACTCTTCCCTCAACGTTAGCGATTTGCAAAAAAACAATGTAGTTTATAAATTCAAATATCCATTTCGAGAATGTATCTCTAACAAACTAATAATATCTACATTGGCCATACTACAAATTCGCTCTCACGGCGTCTGACGTTGCACTTAAATGACAATTCAAATATATTTCGACATTTAAGAGAACACGGTTATCAACGCACACTTCTGAGAAAAACGCTAGTTGAAAACACATATATACTTAGACAAGAAAATAATAAGCAGAAACTCAAAATCCTGGAAGCTATCTACATTAAACAACTTAAACTTGGTTTGAATACGATAAATTTTGATATTTCAACTCACATACTCAAATGCCTGTAATCGGATCAGGGACCACAACGCCACCATTTTGTCACTGTCTTCGGCCATCCGCCACGGTAGGGATGTTCTTGTATCTTCTATTTAATTCTCTTTATTGTTAATAACTTAAATATTCTATGTTTATTGTGTGTTAATATTTATTCTTTGATAATGGCTTATGTGAGCCGAAAACTTAGACCCGATAAAAAATCAACAATTTCTGTGATTTTTCGTTGTCTTGCAACGACATCATCATCAAGTATATCAGACGGTACGAACGGATCCTACATAAAATTAATAGACAAAACGTGTCTATATTATTCATTGAAGTCTGCATTTATATATATATATATATATATATATATATATATATATATAATAATGCTAATACTAATAATTGTTATAATATATTTCAGTTCGTCTTGACTTACCCTGACGATCCCTTAGGTGAAACCTAGATAGGTCTGTTGACTCTTACTTAGATTCATTCTTATATAATATTTACGCTCTCACACTCTGATTGAGCACTCTGGAAGCATGGGAGACTTTGTAAACAGTAGCAACTCCGGCATATACGCATCGCTCATTCAATAATGAATTAGAGCACCATCGCTATTGGGCGTGTTTGTATGCGCTAAAAAGCCTACCTTCTTCTACCGGACGCTCGTGGCCTAGGGGTAGAATCGCCGACTGACACCGATTCGGTCGGGTTTCAGTCCTGGGTTAAGAAGCGATCGGAGTGTAAGCCGTACTGATGAACTGTGATACAGCGAAACAGATGTGTCTGCGGATGACTATACACGAAATAACGAAAATTAGAAAAAACGTAAAGGATAACCCCAAACATATATCTAATTAATATAAAATATTAAATAGATAAATTTAAGGAGCTCAATTAATATTATCTCGAGCAATATAATATATAAAAATCTCAAACATAATTAAAAGCTCATAAATCCAGAAAATATTTCGACAGTCATGTGTGGGTGTTTATTTAATATTGTGAATTAAATTTCACTATATGATTTTTCGGGTCTCACGAGACAGTTGTTCTACTCGACTGACATAATAATTTTTGGATTTATAAGCTTTTAATTATGTGTTGAGATTTCTTTTATATATATATATATATATATATATATATATAAATGAGAGAGAGACAGAGTGTGTGTGTGTGGTCGGTCATTTTGGTTTTCGTCAGTGGCATATAAACAAGTATCGGTTATTCAATCCCGAGATTTAAATATTGTATACAGAATATTTGTTGTAGTTAATAATGGTTGTAGTAATATAAGTTTTAATTATCAACTCAAGGCTTAATGTTTATACATTAGCACTAATCTTCCATTTCCAATGATATTTGCATGTAACTAAATATATGGAATTCAACCGAAACTGGAACTCTTATCCTTAATTTACAATTCCGATATATCATCAGGTACACCACCCACACATGCAAGTATATATAATATGGTATTATCTTTCAGTACTGACCAGGATCGACGTGGTTTATCTTCGGTGATCGTCTGGGTACCACTATTTTAATGTGATGTGGCAGTAGGCCAGATAAATACATATGAACGTATAGAAAAAGATATGAAAGTAAAATAGTTATTTTTATCTATAAACGGTGATACATAAAAAAAGAGAGAAATGGGGGAGAGAAAGAGAAATAGAAAGATAGACTGACAAATCGATTGATAGTTATGAACTAACAGAAAATATATAAAATGAGTTAAATGTATATACATATATGACGAGACAAGAAATATATATATATATATATATACATATATATATATATATATATATATATATATATATATATGAACTTACAGAAACGGATATAAAGAGATTAAAATAGAAATGCTTATATGACGAAAACAAATTAGATAATTACCTTTGAACAGAATTAGAACTAACTAGCGTGCTAGATAGTAATTAGAAAACTTCCATAAAATGATATATATAGATAGATACAAATATTTTGTAAAAGATAGACAGATAGATAGATATAAATATTCTGTAAAAGATAGATAGATAAATATAAATATTCTGTAAAAGATTGATAGACAGATATAAATATGCTGTAAAAGATAGATAGATATAACTATTCTGTAAAAGATAGATAGATAGATAGATAGATAGATATAAATATTCTGTAAAAAATAGATAGATAGATAGATAGATATAAATATTCTGTAAAAAATAGATAGATAGATAGATATGAATATTCTGTAAAAAATAGATAGATATAAATATACTGTAAAAGATACATAGATAGATATAAATATTCTGTAAAAGATAGATAGGTAGATATAAATAATCTGTAAAAGATAGATAGATAGATAGATATAAATATTCTGTAAAAGATAGAGAGATAGATAGATATAAATATTCTGTAAAAGATAGATAGATAGATAGATAGATATAAATATTCTGTAAAAGATAGATAGATATATAGATAGATAGATAGATAGATATCAATATTCTGTAAAAGATAGATACATAGATATAAATATTCTCTAAAAGATAGATACATAGATAGATATAAATATTCTGTAAACCATAGATATGAATATTCTGTAAAAGATAAATACATATAAATATTTTGTAAAAGATAAATACATATAAATATTCTGTAAAAGATAGATAGATAGATATAAATATTCTGTAAAAGATAGATAGATACAAATATTCTGTAAAAGATAGATAGATACAAATATTCTGTAAAAGATAGATAGATAGATATAAATATTCTATAAAGGAAAGATAGATATAAATATTCTGTAAAAGACTGATAGATATAAATATTCTGTAAAAGATAGATAGATAGACATGACTATTCTGTAATAGATAGATAGATAGATAGATAGATAGATAGATAGATAGATAGATAGATAGATAGATAGATAGATATGACTATTCTGTAATAGAATGATAGATATATAGATAGATATGACTTTCCTGTAATAGATAGATAGATAGCAATATTCTGAGATAGATAGATAGATAGATAGATAGATAGATAGATAGATATATAGATAGATAGATAGATAGATAGAAATATTCTGGAATAGATAGATAGATAGAAATATTCTGTAATAGATAGATAGATAGAAATATTCTGTAATAGATAGATAGAAAGAAATATTCTGTAATAGATGGATATATAGATAGATATGACTAATCTGTAATATATAGCTATAAATTGACTTAGATTGACAGAGATGCAGATAAACACACATATATGAATAGACATAGAGAAATCATTATAGAAATATATATATATATATATATATATAGATAGATAGATAGATAGATAGATAGATATGAACAGACTAGCATAGATAGATAGATAGATAGATAGATAGATAGATAGATATGAACAGACTAGCATAGATAGATAGATAGATAGATAGATAGATAGATAGATAGATAGATAGATAGATAGAATGAGATAGATAGATAGTTAGACAGATAGATAGATAGATAGATAGATAGATAGATAGATAGATAGATAGATAGATAGATAGATAGATAGATGTGGCACCTTCCCTTAGTATGAAAATGAAGGAAGCAATCAAAACGAATTGATGGAGCGAAAAATTTATGAAATTACAAGCGAGAAGGTAAATGAAAAACAACGCCAAAATTCAGTCAGTGAAAAAAGAAGACAAAAATTAGAAAGTGAAGGCGTCAATAAATTGAAACAGCACGAACTAAACTTTATTTTCAGGAGAGCTTCAACAATGTTCCCGCCTTTCTGAATAAACAGAGGACGACAAATGGATAACAATAGATTTATGCTTCATTAAAACACTGTTTCCTCCGCTGGGAGATAATTATATGCATTTCGCCGATTTTATTTTGACTGATTAAGCATAAACCCCCGAGCCTAAATGAAAGCTTGCATTGCCCAGAATAGAAATGCAGTATGGAAGCGGAGGCATTTATCATCGATACCGTTTTATACTTAATTTGTCATCATATGCGGAAAACAATAATTATACGAGAGAGACACGTTATTCTGATAGATAGTTAACGCATGGATATTTTGGAATGGCATGAAATTGAAAATACATTCACACACGTCACTAGAAGCGGTGTGACTTAGACAGAGAAACAGAAATCTGCTTAATGAAATTTTTAACAATTTAGCGGCTGATAAAAACAAAATTCTACAAATCGAAAACTGAAATGAGTTTAACTTTCGTTTGAAAATCATCTTTTGAAAACAAGAATTTTGGTGGGAAAAAAATGGTTTTTGCAATACTAGATATTATTGGAAAATTTCTGTCGTGCCGGAATGTAGTCAACAGGAATGTGCGCGCAAGCAATATTCATGAAACATGCCTGTAAAATCCGCTTTTTAATAATCTTCGTGCAATGGACTTATGTTAATTATTTCGGTTAACTTTTTCTTGGAAAATTGATTTTCTATGCGCCGCTTAGATGTGGCACAAGGCCAAAAGTATGGATTACCCAGTGAGGATCGAACTCAATAGTCACTTCTAATAGGTTCTAGCAAGACAAGCTTGTTATCCATTACACCAAGCTAAGTTGCCCACGATTTATTGGATAGTTTATCGTAGGATGTGTGTTGTGGTGCAGTGGAAAGAGAGCCAAGTTCGAATTCCAGCTGAATCCATGGAATTCACTAATGGTCAAATACCCATGGGAAAAGAAATTAGCGATATCTTCTCTCTCCAGCTATGGACATGACAGACTTGGTTCTATCGCCTTGGTTGGCAATCAATCTAAAACAGAAATAACGGCAACTTAACGTGGAAAAATGTTCTGCCAAGTCAGTCAAAAGTCTTTCATGACATGAAACCCCAAGCGTGTATCACAAATGGCATTTAACTGAGTGACTATCAAAATCACAATAAAATTAGTGTAAAGAACAAGCATTAAAACACAGTTTAAAAAATATTTGGCAAAAGAGTGAATATGGCAAAAGAGTGAATTCATATCTAAGTCAATTCTGTTTCGTTTCTGTTGAATGAAGAAAAAGGATGATTCCATCTCCTTTCAGCAATGGGTAAAACAATTTAGAAGTCTTGGTTAATTGCTTTGAGGAGATGATCCGTCTAGTCGAAGAAGAAGCAGAAATTCAAAACTCATCCTGAAGAGGGATGGTATCCGCCAGGATAACTTGCTAAAGGCGCATTATTGCTGCTTTGATTGCAGTCAAGTACGGGGCTGACTTATGATGAATTACACGAAAGTCTCGGCAAATTTTCAAAGATCCTCAAAATGTTTCGTCAGTCTTTTGGTAAAAGAAATTCAGTTTAAGAAAACTTTTATATTTAAGTAGTGGTTCTATACGATGATTGTTCTGAGTCATCAATGAAGAGCCAACAAATGTTTGTGAATGAATCGATGGCATCACCCGATGCACAATCCATTCATATAATTAAAAATCAGCTATGGTGTCTGTAAAGGGATCCACAGGGAAAGCCTGGACACACATTGCGTTACTTCGATTTGTGTGCTGTGACAGGGTCCAGTGTGTATAAATTTAGACGTAGAATAGGGTGTTGGCCATCATATGAAGATTCTGTAAGACTGTATGGCTCATAACAAGAAATGGATTTTCTTTAATTTCATTTTCGTGCAAACATCATTCAGGTGTTATGAATTCACCTTTATACAGTCAGCTTTAGGTTAAATAGGAGTAAAAAATTGGGATTTTCAAACATGGTTGTAAATTAGTCAAAGAAAAAGACAATTCTAACGCTAAAACACGTAGGGGAAGGATCTGGAAGATCCAGCCTTAATTGCTAACCGAACCACAATTCCAAATGCTAAGGTTATAAGTTGGTGGACAGTACGGAGAAAACAAAATTTAGCAAGAACAATTCAGTGTGTCAAAGTTTTATGTAATATCAGTTCTATTATATCTAAGTGAAAGTTAATTAGGATAATCAGAACTTTTTTGTTTTTCTCATCTTGGTTTATATAGGTGTTATAATAGACACAACGTTTTGGCCAATACC
The DNA here is from genome assembly GCA_037127315.1 of Ascarosepion bandense. Classification (NCBI taxonomy): domain Eukaryota; kingdom Metazoa; phylum Mollusca; class Cephalopoda; order Sepiida; family Sepiidae; genus Ascarosepion; species Ascarosepion bandense. The sequence goes on from JBBBDQ010028565.1 coordinate 200,332, forward strand.
CTCTGGTCATCATCAGGTGTCCATACATCAGCCAATCTATGGACATCTGATGATGACCAGAGGTTACTTGGTCGAAACGTTGCGTCTATTATAACACCTATATCATCATAGCATCATCCACATTATAAAAATAGACTTAAAATAATGTAGGTGTTATTAATAAAAAAGAAAAACCCAACACACAATAATATCAACTACGAACATACTTACACCGTGATTAATGTTTTCTGGACATAAAACTTACATACTACCCTACAAACATGCATAACCCTACATACATTCTTTTTTAAGTAAAATAAAATCTATCCTCAATAATGGCTAAAAGTATAGCCGAAAGGTTTCAGATAAACAAACACTCGGACAATTTTTATGTGCTAACAAAGAAATCATGTGAAATTACATAAAAAAAGACACTTTTTAATGAAACTTGCATAAAAGGGATATTACTGCCTATAAAAGAGAGACTTCCTTGTGCCTCTTCTACAAGTACTTTCATGGATTCTGCTCCGATGAGCTTAGATTACTGGTATCGCCTAAGCACGAATTTACACGAGATACTAGATTAGCAATTAGGTCCCACCCTTATACAGTTAAACAAATAAGATGTAACCGTAAATTCTACTCCAACAGCTTCCTTTCTCGCGCTTCCCGCCTGTGGAACTCCCTTCAACAAGTCTGCTTTCCCGACAGCTACAATCTCCAGGTGTTTAAATGTAGGGTCAATAGACACCTCCTATCACACTATCTCCCAATTATTCTCAGAACACTCTCATCTACCCAACCCTCATTCTCGGTATCCTTACCCGCATATCACCCACCCTCTGACATTCCTATATTTAATCATCCTTTCGCCACTCTATGTAGCCCCCTGCGCAGTAGTGGCAGTGACATGCCTTGCTCGGGGTGAAACGCTTTAAAAAAACTTTTACTTTTCTTTCTTCCTCTAACGTAACGGCAGCAACGGATAAAAGTATATTTTTGTACATATGTAAATAAATTATGCATTTGTTTACCCAAAATCAGATGAATTCTTTTTTTTTTTCTGAATTTATGATTGCTGAGGCGAAGAAGTTATTAACCCTTACAGCAGTAACGGCAACTGCTACAGTTCTACATTTTAGGGTACCCATTCCTTCACTTCCGCAATCATACATGGTTTTCATAAGTCTAGTGTCCATATTCATTATAGCTTTAGTGCAATAATTTAATCAGAAATGCTGACTATTCTAATGAAATATATAAAACGAACATTGTGGTAACTAATTCACGTGATTTCTGAATATTAGGAACGGGAAAAATATAACCCGAACAGATAGGATATTTATTATCAGGAGAAGAAAGCAACTAAAGTGCAAAGGGTTATTAATTATTTGTCTAACTTACCCCCCCCCCCCCCACACACACACTGGAGAGAGATGGAACAGAATGTCCGTTTTTAATGTGGGGGAAAACGAACGCTAGGTCCACTGGTCAAGAGATTACCCAGCCCAAACTGACGCGGTAAATGGGTATAAAGCTTGTTTTAGCTTTCAAGATAGGTCACAGCATGTCAAAGCTTGCCAAAGTGTTATTCAGTGTGTGAGATATGAAAAAATACTCTATTGTGGGGAGAGAAAAAGAATTAAGGCAAAACACAAAAAATGTAGATCAAAGATGACTGGAAAGCAAGATGTGAGTTCCACAAGTGAAAAGAGCAAGAGAAGAAACGGTTAGCATAGAACTTCCGGCTATATTTAGCATTTCAACTGAAAAATGATGAACTTTTGCCGCCAATGTAGTCAGTTAAGCGGCATACGTGACGCATTTTGGATGGTCATGTTTCGAAAGAGACATGACTTACTGAGGATTATCTCATAATAGGTTTATTTTACTTTACCAACTAAGGTTATAGAACCCAGTTAGCCTTGCTAATTAATCCATATCTAGGTGGAGAAGCGACAGACTAATACTTTTCCAAAAGCTATATGAATGTAAGTGAATGCAACTAGAATCCGAAATCGCTCCTCGATCTATCGTTCCAAGTCGATATCCACTGCACCATAATGCACATCCGATGAAGTCAGTCAGTTAAGTGCCATACGTGAAAAGAAAAATGTACGACAATAATTGTTCAGTCAGTTTAGTGCCATATGTGAAACACGCTTTGAGCGATCATATCTGGAAAGAGATATTACTGACTGGGCAGAAAATTATCCCGCAGTAGGTTTCCATTGCTTTCTGCGTTAGACTGGTTGCCAGCCAAGGCTGTAGAACCCAATATTTCCTGTTATTTAACCCATAACTGGAAGGAAGAGACGGATTAATACCTTTCCCAAGGGTATTTGCGCGTAAGTGAATGCAATGAATTCAACTGGAATTCGAACTCGGCTCCCCGATTTCTCGTTCCGAGCCGATATCCACTGCATCATAACGCACATACGATGAAGTACTCTGCTTAAATTCATAAAGTCTAGGTGCCATATAAAAATGTTCATCAGAAGAACTACCATGAAAGAATTTATAGAAAAGGCGAAGTAAGTTACCCTGACCAATACTCGCCAGTTACGAGGAGCATAAAAATTCATGGGAGAATCTTCGGAGTAACAAATTTCTGCAGACCTGCTGTTTCTACGAAGCTTGAAATCCTCAATGTCTTATTTTGGATTTTAAAAAATACTTTTTTTATCAAATTGAAAATACCTGGCTTCCCTAATTGCTGATTCATCAAATCATGAACCAATGGAAAGGCAACATGCCGTCCAGCGTCTCTTCTCAGTGTTTCTTGTGAGACATGTGACCATCAACTGACCCTATCAAATATATCGTATTTTAGAAATACTAGATAGTTCTAATAACTTGTGTGTTCTAGGTCTGATGACAGACTTCATCCGATATCAGAGTCTCTTATCTGGAGTTTTCTGTAGCCTAAATCCACGTTTTAATTGATTTTATACTCGGTTCACCTTGGCATGGCTAGGCAATACCTGTTAGGGTCGCAGCTACTGACAAATAATTAATCCACAGACTGGGACCGAAAGAATATGAAAGTATAAAATAATTATAATAGTAATACCAGCAATATATTTTCTAAAGAAAATTTTACCATTTGACTCTTGACAGAAATCCTCTTACATAAATATATTAATGAAACCTGATCTAGACCTATAGTGGGTTATCTGTCATAGTGAAGGCTATTTATGTGTTGAAATAGATTGAATTTTGCCTAGTTAGTAGATTGCCTACTATAAAAGGAGTATAAAACAAGAAAATCTTATTATGTATAGAAACAAAATTTATATATATATATATATATATATATATATATATATCAATTAAGATCTTTTCCAAATAAAAGTAATGTCTGTTGGTTGGTACAAAGGTCGTTAAAATGTTCATAGTAATAATTGCCGAATAGAGTTTGTGCGTATGTTTGTGTGAATGTTCGTTTGTTAGGAGTGTCTTTGAAGTCTCCGCTCAGTCCTTCGGGTTGTTGGCTCAGTGAACAGTGACGGAAAATATGAGAGTGAAAGGAGAGGCAACATAATACGATCGCTTGACAAGGGACGTGTTAAATATGCTCGCATTTTCTCAACTGGCGATTGTTTCAAGTGTCGTCCTTTTATTTCGTCTTCGGGAATCCAAACAAGTCATTTAGGAATTCGCACCTGGATTTAATTCTGAGCTTCCCATTGAATGATAAACAAAATTCAAGTCGGCTCACGAAAAGGGTCAGTGGAAGGAATTTGATATTTATTTATAGTTTTCCACCGGAAAATCTGCGTGGATGCGCAAAGACCAGTTTTGGTCATTTGCTATCTGGATCTCAGAGGGCAAACATCCGGTCCCTCACTTGCTCGGTATCAACACAGACTGATTTCTTACAAATATACTTATTCTATTCATAAGAACTTATCCTAAAAATCTCGTTGGCATTAAATAACCCAATGGTGTTCGGTGTTCCGTAAAACAAAATAAACCAAACTAATGAAACAAAAAATATATATGATTTTTTTTTTTTGATAGGATATCTATTTTATATTATTCTCCTTTATTTTGGACACAAAACGTCCCAAAATAAATCATTCGAACGGATTTAAATCCTAACCCAAACGTTAATATTATAGTACTGAAAACATTCCTAAGAAAGGACGCCAGTGACATTGTCGTGTTTTGAAACAAACTAAAGGCAAACATGAACACATTCTGAAGAAGAAAAATAATCACCAAATATTATTTCTTCATTCGATTCTAATGCTGTTCATTTTCTTTGCGACGGAAGGAAAACAAGTTTATTGATTATCGATTTCAAATTCTGTAGGCCAGTTATAATTATTAAACGCATAAGTTTACCCAACCAATCGGAAATGATTTTGCTTTTCAATTGAAAACAAATAAACAAGTGAAAAATGTCAAAAACAAATGCGATTATTCATAGACTCCCCGTAAAGCCGGAAATTTGGATATGCGCTTGGAATATAAATCAGATTTTGGAAAAAGTCTTAAGGAACGAAAAAGAAAATCCCGAAATAGAGGATTCATTGAAATTCTGATTCACTCACACATTCAAAAATATATAAATGATAAATTTTCCTCCTTACATGTTTCTCTCTTTATATATATATATATATATATATATATATATATATATATATATATACATATATATATATATACACACAAATAGGTAAAT
>JBBBDQ010028565.1:207500-327500 GCA_037127315.1 Ascarosepion bandense
AGAAAAGAAACTCCGAGAATTCCAACAAAAGATAGTGGAGAAAAGTGAGACGAAAAGACTAAATATTTGTTGTAAATGAAACAATCAAGCGTGCGTAGAGTTACCAACACTAAACAAATAGGGCGTTTTAATAATCTGGGAAGCAATTATCATAGGACTAGACACTTCACAGTGAAAATCGAAGGTGTTTTGGATAGCGACAGATACCTTCCAAATGTTAAGCTCTTAAGAAACAGGAATATTACTTTATTAACACAAAAAAAGTACTGCAATTTTACTTAATTTCAGGGCTTCTATATGGCAGTGAGTACTTGAAAATCTGATAAAAATTTGATAAAACCATGTACTGATCATTGGAGCACCCACAAATAAGATATTTAAATAGGAACAAAATAAGACATTTTTTTAATCATATCACCCGAGCAAAGCGGTAACGCCACTGATGTGCCAGGGGCTACGTAAGAGTGAAAAGATTAAAGGAGAGAAAACCGGAAACCACATCCTAAGCAGGGAACAAGGGATGAGCCTCTACACCTGTTCAATAGACGTGGGTGGAGTGTGAACTGGGTGATAGTTTAGTCTATGTACTCTAATTGAAAAAAAAAGAAAAGTGAAAAGATTGGAAAAGAGAAAACCGGAAACCACATCCTAAACAGGGAACAAAGGATGAGCCTCTTAACCTGTTCAATAGACGTGGGTGGAGTGTGAACCGGGTGATAGTTTAGACTATCTACTCCAATTGAAGAAGAAGAAAAGAAAGTTAACGGTGGTGAGTTAACTAAGTTTTAACTTAATGTCCGGTCAAAGAAATTTCTTTGAAAAAAGGTAAACACTCGTTCAAATAACCATTAAACTATTTTAAAATTAGCCACAAAAATTAAAGCTACTAAGAATGAGTTATATTTAATAAAAAAAAGAATTCAATTTTCTAGGGCAGATGTGGTAAGAATGCATAGAAATTTGATATTCACATGACAGACTTCAGACAAGCGGAAAGGTTGAAACATTCGATAAACTACCAAGCAAATGCGTTAAAATAAATGAAAATATAGGGTTTTAAAGAGATAAAAGACATAATTTATTTAGATCAGATAAGATATAAATTGTAATTATGTACGATGGCCTGCATCTTGTAACGACGGTTCATGAAAAAGAAGAAAAATTGTAATCTATTCCATAGACTTCCTGACGAAAAAATTGGCTATATACATCATGTACTTCGGACATTTACTTTCTGATAAACTTTCTTATTCTGTTTTAACTGCTTAACCAGTAATTTTCTCACCGACGAAATGGGGATTACCTCTGTCTTTTCTACAAATATTTCCACGTCTCTGATCTGACGGTCTTCTTCTTTCCCTGGTGTCTTGATCACCAGAATTTACTCCTGCTACTAGAGTAGCATTTATGGCTCCACTCTCTTACCGTCAAAATTGTCAAATGTAACCGCCACTTTTAGACAATCAGTTTCTTTTCTTGCCCTTCCAGCCTGTTTGCTTGAGTCCCTGATAGTTACAATTTTTAAAAGTATAAACGCAAATTTAATTGCCATCTTCCTAAACCCTATTCACCTGGTTAAATTCCATCCACTCTTTTCTTCAGTATCAATTCTAACCTATTTCTTCTCTTACTTTAACTTCCAGCGTACCAAAAAGATCCAGCCTTTTCTAGTCTTAAAAGGTTATATATATATGTATATATATATATATTATGCCATTTATTAAAAGTGCACTATGTTTCTTTTAAAAATCGTTTATGAATTTCAGGTCCATTTAGGATAAATATTGGACATAAGAATTCCAAGTCAGGGAATGACTATCCATGTAATTTTCTGATTAAATTCTTACTTCCTTTACACATAGTAGTAGAGAAAACATACTTTAGAAAGGAAAGAATATTGCGACATGGGGAAATATCATGAAATATAAAAAACAACAACAATGCTGGCCTTCTAGGTGTTAGAAAAACTTCCACGTGATAGTGGAAAACTAGATAAAAGAGATAATTAACAATTTTGAGAAGTGGCTCTAATATTAATGCTACTAATATACAGAAGATGAGCGTTTCAAGGAAAATAGCAACAACAAGGAAACGGATACTCAGAACCGGAAAGGGATATGTGAATATCGGCCTCTACTAATTCGTTGAAAAAAGAGCATATCATGATAAAAAATTACCAAACATAACTTTTATGTTTAAATTCTTTGTTAATATTGAAAGGAATGGTCAACATATTTTTTATTATTTTTAATCCTAGAAAGGATTTAGAAATTAATTAAATAATCAATTCTCCAAAATTTTGGGCAAAATTATGTTTAGGGTGGTTAGCGAGGGACGGAAGACATTTGTACAAGAAATTGTAGCATTTTATTGCTTTGAAAAATACATTTATTTGGAAATTCACTTAAAATCAAATAATTCACAAATATTAATGTAGTTTTCATGTCTACTTCGAAAAAATTTGAATTATTATAGAAATATGCTTTTATAAAATTTTTGTTTATATTTGTTTCTAATTGTTCATATTTTGCAAATACTTGTTTATATTTGTTTCGCCCTCATTTCAAGAACTAAACTTTCACACCCTTTTTATTTTGATCAGTTGAAAGCAAAAGACCTTGGAAAATGTCAATCATGAAATTTATTTTCTATTTTTATTTTATTTTATTTTATTTTATTTTATTTTGTAAAACAGAAACGCCGTTTATCAAACATCTGCTCTGAAACGTAAAAACATGCCATAAAATTAAGAGCGGATTTTTATTAGAAAAACTTGTCTTTTAGATATAAAATCTATTAAAGACACTATTTTCGTAAGAAAAATGTTTCTGTGAATTGTTATTTTTTTAAGAATTGTTTTAATATTTTAATTAAAATATGTTAGAGATTCTTGAAAATTTTGTATTAATTTAACCCTTTTAAATATTTTTGTAAGTAGTATTTACTAATTTAAGTAGAAAAACTTAGTATAAATCACCAAAAAACGAATGTGTTTAAACGGATTTAGAATTTTACTGTCATATGTATAAACGTGTATGTTTTTGTAGACACACGATATCATGAGAAAATATGAGTGATATCTACAGGAAATTTAAAACGTAAGTGTTGTGGATATTCGTCACCAATTTGTTGTGTAGTTTTGGCGTAAAATCGCCGCAGAATTATAGTGACCGGTTTATGCGGGAAGTAAGACACGGAACAAGGAGGTAGGTTCAAAAGAGCGTATTAGTATAACCAGAAAGAAGATATACAAAAGAAGAGTTAATAAATAATAATATAGAAATAAAGTCAGAAGGTATTATTATGCTGCCTGACTAGTAGCTGTCGTTGACTGCTATTGTTAACTGCTGTACTTGACTTCTCAACTGTTCCTGTTGACTGCTCTCTACTCCTCTTCCCTGCTCTGTAGAAGTCACGCAGGTATATAGCAAAAGGAAGAGTTCATTCCTCGTAGGAGCGTACCATGAATTAAGTATATATAATTTAATAAAACATTAAGTTATAAGGAATAGTTTCCTAATTCATTCATTTTTCTGAGTGCGTAGTAATTATACGAAAACAATGGCGATCCCGTTATTTATTTCAATTTTTTCTTACAGATAAACCGCCATAGAGCAATATCAGCTCTGTCTTTACGTTGTCAATATGTTAATACCTTAAGTAAACAGCTACTGTCGGGTTAAAAAGGGATTTCTACAATATTTTTAAATTAAATTAAATAATATTTGTTTCAAATCAGATTAATTATACTTTAAATCAGCTAATAACCTACAAATACACTTTCAGAAAAATATAATTAATTTTTGGGATTTTTTTTAATATAGAGAATGAAATAGCAAACAACGGAGGCTAAACAATGGCTCTAAACCAATTTTTTAAGTAAAAAGAAAAAGTATTCAAGTCCATTTAAATTAGTTTTGAAATAGGACTAATAGATTGCTTACTTAAAATATTACATTTCATCTATTACCTTGAAAATTAAAACTAAAATAAAAGCTTATGGAAAGATTTTCAATTTTTTAAAAATTAATTTTAAAACTTAGGCATCTGGAATTTCTGTACGTACCTATATTTGCAATTTCTGTTATATACAAGGTAGAAAGTTTATCGAGAGGTTTTAGTACTCACTAAACAAGTGAGAATCAATGTGTAACTTCGTTATTGCTTTAGTGATAAAACATTAAAAAGTTACAAATTACTTAGATCAGCCTGTAGTTTTGGAGAGCCATATTTGCCTTCACCCTTATGTAACAGGACAGCGTAAATAATAGCCAAACCGTGTTTGTAATTTTAACTTCAATCATATTTTCTTTAATCTTATTGTTGTGGATCCCGGGAATGGGATCCGCACAAATAAATGAACAACGAACAGTAATTGAGATAGAAAATAAGTGTATTAACGTGAGGATACAGACTTGAATGAAAATTAGTAATCCAGGACTGCGGGTGAGTAAAAATATATATACAAGTCTCTGGAGGTGAAGCTGTAGTATATTGCGTATTCCGCCTCGGAAGCTGACGGGTACTGTGTAATAATCTTGATGAGTGTAGCACAAAGCTACTTTGAACTACTGTGTACTGACTGCTAATCTCTCTCGCTGGATTCTCGTATTCTTCTGTTAACTGTCTCTGGAACTGCAGTATTCGCCAGTCTCGCTTCTATAGCAGTAGTATAAGTATACTCTGAACCAGTCCATCTTTATGAAAAGGGAGAACCGTACAATACATATTATTCAAGTATTTATTTGATATTATATAATCTTATTTTTCATTTTGAGTTATTGAATTTTTTGCATTGTCTAAATTTCATAGCTCTAATTCCTGAACATTGACAAAGACTCCATCCATGATGCGAGGCCAAAAAATATTCCATGCATAATCGATCAAATTCCTCAAAGCGTATAAAGCAGAATTGGATAAAGGACAGACACGAGATATTGCGGAATAACCGAAGCAGTAAATCAACGGCAGTTGACGGCATCGCCCAGAAAGCGTGGTTCGGCCTCTACAGACGAATATTTGTGAGATCCAAGGCCTGCTGGGAACGGGTCAAACTACCCTAGGAATTCAAATTCTCGGTCATGAAAATTCTTTCCATAAACTACTGCGTATAAAGGGGTACTTACACTACCGCAGTAACCTTTTACTTTTGATCGAAGGCAGAATGCCTATAAGGCCATCGCTAAATAAATTATTAATCGAGCTAACTGAGGTTCAGCCCACACGGTTTTATAGCACCAATATATCCAAGAAACATATCGTAAATAGAAACAACAGTTGATCTGACAAAAGCAATTAGCACTTAAGCTGGATATCTTTGGCAATTCTATTTATACCCAAATGTTTTTTTAATATTGTCATCCATCTCTGTAGGCAACATCTTGTCGATTCGGGTCTAACATTTTATCTGCTTTAAGCACTCCCTATTTTAAACAATACCAAGAAAGTTTATGTGCCTGATTAATCCAACGGTTTGCTATTTAAGTGATGGCTGATATGGACAACCTGCATATTTACACAGAACATTGGAAACATCTGGCTACATTGACCTAAAGAGATGAAGACTATGTATCAGTACAACATACATCGGGATTGTGTGGAATAGTGTAAGAATGAATTATCAGAAGGTTTTCATCGGAATTGTGTGGAATAGTGTAAGAATGAATTATCAGAAGGTTTTCATCGGAATTGTGTGGAATAGTGTAAGAATGAATTATCAGGTTTTCATCAGAATTGTGTGGAATAGTGTAAGAATGAATTATCAGAAGGTTTTCATCAGAATTGTGTGGAATAGTGTAAGAATAAAAATATACATTTTTCGTGTTAAAAGAGAAATTTATTAAAAGAAAAGAATAACAAGCATTCGTAGAAGTTAAAGTTCAATTAAAAAGTTAAGGGTATCAAGAGTTGTAGCAAATCTTCATAGTAGTAATTGTTGAGTATATGCGTACGTATGTATATATGTATGTATTCAGTAGGAATGTCTTTGGATGAAGAAGAAGTAGAATGAATCATCACTCGAGAAGGAAAGTGAAAGAGAACAAGGTGCGACCTGACCTTATCTCCGGGACTATTTGAAGTTGAAGTTACATTTTAGTTGTTTCGTCTTGCGGCTCCTATCAGACTGACTGACTACCACTGACCAGGGTCTTTATCGTATTCAGATTTTTTGCACTTGATTACGAAGACACTTTTGGTCTTGCAAGTCGCTCTCATCTGTCAGCTAATCGGTTTAACAACTACTTACGAAATCTGGTCTCGAATTTTCCTTACTCACATGGTCAATCATTTTTCTATTTGGGAAAAAAATAAAATTTCACACATCATTGTGAATTTTTGTAAAAGTGAAGAAGAAGGCTGATTCCTAATGTCTTATCTCATAACAATCTTACAGGAACATGTTTTTTCATCATGGTTTAGCTATAAGACTAGCGAAGATCAAAAGACACTTTTTTTTTTTAATCATTTCACCCCGAGCAAGGCAGAAACGCCACTGATGTGCAGGGGGTTACATAAATGTAGAAAGATTAATTAGAAAAGATTGAGGAGTACAAGCTAGTTAGAAAGGAACAATAGAAAGCTGAGAAAGCAGGTGCAATGACAGATACATGGGCGGATAGAAAGTGAAGATTATACAGGGGAGGGGAGAGAGCTAGAGTCCAGTGGTTAGTAGGTGAGTATTAACTTTGCATTTAAATTTCTGGAGGTCGTAGCCGTCAGGAAAGCAAGAATACGGGAGTGAGTTCCACAGGCGGGAAGTGCGAGAGAGGAAGCTGCAGGAGTAGAATTGTCGTCTGCATTTGGTTAACCTGACTGTGAATGGGTGGGACCCAGTTGCCAGACTGGTTGCACGGGTAAACACCTGTTGAGGAGGCATCAGTGACTTAAGCTCATCCGAGCAGAAGCCATGAAAGTTATTTATAGAAGAGACATGGGAGGCCACATTTCGACGATGGGAAAGTGGCTGCAGTCGAGTCGCCAGATCAGTACCTATCACATTACAGACTCTCCTTTGGAGCTTGTCAAGAACACTGAGGAGAACGGCAGGGGCACCTGACCATAAATGGCAGCAGTACTCCATGCACGGACGGATGGTTGACTTGTATATATGCAGGATGGATTCAGGTGGAAAAAACATCCTGGATTGACATAGTGACCCAATCTTCCTAGCAGTAGATTTTGCTATGATTCTAATTTGGCATCAATTCATTGTGTAAATACAATGAAGCAGCTTTCTCATTCAAGCTGAATCTGCAGTCGGTTTCGGTAATATGCCCTTTAATTCCGTTTCAAGAATACAATTTCTGTTAACAACTATCACCAAATAATGTCTTCTAAAAACACTCGTGTTAGCAGATCTTGACATTGACTCGGGGAAAAGTCAATAAAAGGATTTATATCTATAAAAGTGACGAGGGTGGACGTTGTGTAAGTATTTGTTTGATTGATAGATTCGACTTAGTGTTTACATTTTGCGGTCTAAGTCGACTAGAGTTGCGGTCAGATGTAGATCAAAATTTTAGAACGCTAACGACACCTTGAGATTTTTCAAGAAGCCAAAATTAGGGGTAGAAAAACATATATTATCATCCCACAAAATCAGGGATCAGTTTATGTATTAATTATAATATAGAATCGATCACCCCACTTTATATTATTGATATCTATATATGTTGCCCCTCCCCCTCCCACTCTAATCCAATGGAGACATTCTACATTATCTATATCTATAAAAGTGACGAGGGTGGACATTGTGAAAGTATTTGCTATGTAAAATCATTATATGTTTTTTTTAATTCTCATTATTCCTTAAACTACCCGAGTGGAACCGGGCTAAACACCTAGTTGTTGAATAATTGTTGGCAGAGTAAAGGCAAAGGTCTACAAAGATGAATTCAAATCAATCCAGCAATACGTAACCTTTCTATAGATAACAGACGAGGAAAAAAAAGAGATATAGCAAACTAAGCAGAGATTATCACGCGATTAAAGGATGTTTTTCCTGAAACATATATCAACACACTTGCTTTTTTCACATGGGTCATAACGGCAACAGAAGCGAATCTAGCAGACTTGAGTTTTCTACTCGGATTGAATTCGAAAATAAATATATATATATATTTTAAAAGATATAAAAACGTACTTAAATCATTAAACGTATAAATGCTAGCTTGTGTGTGTGAGAGGTTTCTGCACACGCAAGAACCCAATCTCATCAAAACACGCGCACACACGCGCACACACACACACACGCACACACACACACACACACACACACACACACACACATACATACATATATATATATATATATATATATATATATACTGTTAAATATAAGAGACAATGAATGTCGATTATGTTTAATCATGAGCCGTTCTAAACATCGTATTTGGGCTTTAATTTCAGATGAAAATAAATATAAAAAGTCTCAATCTGGATAATTTTTTATTAAGTTGGTTCTAAGTTTTCGGCTCACATGAGCCATCATCAGAGAGGTTACAAGGAGGTTATCATAAAAACATCCACCATCAAAGAAGATTTTATCATGGGTTGACATACAACTGTGCTAAGCAACAATAACAGTTACAATAAATAGCAAATGCAGTTCGTAAATTTGTAATGAGGTTCTATGATGTCACACAGCGTGAGAGCTCAAAAAAGAAGAGAAGCATATATTTAAATGCAATGTAATGTGCTATAACCAAATGTAAACGTGATTTTATAAAGTGTGGGTTGTTTGGATTTAATGTACATGACCTCCATTATCTGAAGGTACTTTTTACTGTGTATATGAGTGGAGATTATTGAAATTAAAGCCAAAATGCGATGTTTAGAACGGCTCATGATTAAACCTTATAGACATACATTGTCTCTCATATTAACAGTATATGTTTAGAAAATTATCTGTTGACTCAATTCGCTAAATATATATATATATATATATATATATATATATATATATATATTGATGTAAGAAGTTTTCTTTCCGTAGATTAATGTCATCCATGACAGATTTTCTTTTTAATAATTTTTCCGCGTTTACAGATTTGACGAGAGGGCACGCAACCGTTCGTCTGGTGCTTTTGTTTTAATATTTATCATGCCCAATTATAGTAAGAATATTCTTGTTTGCAACACTATAATACGATTTTGTACCATGAAAAGTATATTGAAATACTTGAAGAAAACTTACACCCATGATTTAATTAAAATATTTTTAAAATATTTACAGATGAGGTCTAAAATTGAAACATTGAAGGCTAAAACAACTTCTTACACTCTTATCTTCAACAACAGGTTTGTCCACCTTCTATTTCCTTTCAGATTAGGCACGCAGATTAGTTGTTTGGTTGGAAGAAAGAGAAATATTTTATTAAGTATTTTGTCTTGCAATTTTTAGCCAGAGTTTTGGCCTACAAAGATGATATAATGTGTTCTGGCGTGTGACATGTAATTTTTTTTTTTTTGTGGGGGGATATTATCCGTTTTTCCCGTTATGTAGGTCTGATAATTTCGCTCTTTAGTTCTAAGACGGGTTGCAGTTTTCTGTTAATGAAAACGTCTAATCTCCAAGAGATTTGACTGTATGGTTGAACCCTATGCGACCAAAGTTTTCTTCTTATTGTATTTCGGAGTTTGCGTTTGCTTTTTTGGCCCATGGCCTAGACTTTATGATTTATTTTACTTCTATTGATAAGGAACAAACATTTTCATAGTTTGACATATGTTATACCCAAAGCTTCAACCTGTATCTATCAATAAATCTAGCGACTTAAGACCGTCTAGCTTCATTTGTCCCCGCCTTTATACATTACCCAAGAATTAAAAGGAAGGTGAACCCTACTCTTTACGACTGAGTCTTTTCAACAAAACGTCGCAAAGTAGCTGGCTATAATGTTTCAACCAGTTTTGTAGCATTATATTTCCTTTTGCATTAAAAATTCCTTTTCCTTTTCCCAATTGTTTCGGAATTGTGATGCCACTGATAGATTTATGTGTTCGTTTGACATCTGCAGCCTCCTTACTTGTGTTCCTTTGTCGTATACTATCGATATTTGCAATGTTGTGCTATATCGCTGTAATATGAATCTCCCGATTATACCTGAATATCTTTTTGTTAAAGTGATGAAATTTGTTACCATTTCTGTCGATTTTATTTTTGATAATATAATGTATCGTCAGATTGATAGTGTAGCGATGGATTCCCCTCTAGACCCTGTCTTGGCTAATATTTTTATGGGATTTTATGAGGTGAGCCTAATTTTAGTTTCTTCCCGCTTCGCGGTTTATTTCCATTATTTGAATCACAATTTTTTTTATTTCAAACAATGAATAGGAAGTTGACAAATTCTTCTCCTTACTCAATGGTGTTCAACCGGCCCTTAAATTTACGATAGTTAAGGAGGTTCATTGTTTATTGATCCTCTTAGATATTCTGATTCATAGAACACTTTACTCATTTATTACTTCAATTCATAGAAAGTCTACCTTTACGGGTCTCTGTACTACATGGGATTCCATTTGACCTAAATATCAAAAGATTAACCTGATTAAGACTGTGACACACAGCACGCTAACCATTTGTTCAGATGACTCCTTTAATTAGTTGTTTAACTAATATATTTGTGAACAATGGTTATCCGTCGGACATTGTTCAATCGGTTATTCAGGATAAGATTCTTAAGTTTAATAAAATTATATGTCCTTCCATCTATGTGCAAAAGCATTTTAACCCACCTCCATAATATTACATATGTTATTTATTAATTTAAATGTAGTTGTGAACACGACTACATAGATAGAACTACGCAGCCTCGGAATTGTTGGATTTAACATTATGTGCCTGCTAAAATAATCCATAAACATTTTTTGTCTGATGACATCATTCGAAATGCACGCGGGTCTTCAATTGCGGATCATTTAATAAATAAAACTTGTACTTATTCGGATGTTATAGTAAAATGGTTTCTCTTTTGGATTGAGCACAATCGTTGCTCCAACTGAAGGTGTTAGAGACGCTGTTTATCAGGTCCGGGGGACGCTCTCTTTGGAAAGAAAGGGGCTGTTTGATTGGCTATCTCTGCAGGATCTTTCAGTCAGTTAAGTGGCACTGCTGAAACACGCCTGGGCCATCATGTCTCGAAAGAGAGATGACTGACTGGGCAGAAGATTATCCCGCAGTAGGTTACCATTGCTTTCTGCGGTAGACTGGTTGCCAGCCAAGGCTATAGAACCCAATCTGCCCCGTTATTTAACCCATAACTGGAAGGAAGAGACAGATTAATACCTTTCCCAAGGGTATTTGCGCGTAAGTGAATGCAATGAATTCAACTGAAATTCGAACTCTGCTCCCCGATTTCTCGTTCCGAGTCGATATCCACTGCACTACAACGCACATCCTAGGATATTTAGATGAAATAAATTTTATGTTTTCGCTTTCCGTTCATTCATTTCATCCATGACAGATTTTATTTTACTAAAATTTTCCCCCGTTTACAGATTTGACGAGAGAGAAACAAAACCAGTCAACGGGTGTTTTTGGTTTAAAATGTATCATGGTCTATTATAGTAAAACTTTGCTTTTCTTCAACGCCATAATAGAACTTTGTACCGGCAAATATATATATATATATTCGACAATTATGATATATATACATTTATAATATCTGCGACAATTTTGAGATAATACAGCCCAATATCAAAGATGTCGACTAAGTAGATAGAGAAAACTACATGGCGACATTCACTTCGCTTCCTATGTAATCAACGTGCTCGGTTTGGCTTGAAGATCAGAATAGAAATATATATATATATATATATATATATATATATATATATATATATATATATATATATATATATATTCCGTTTCAAAGATCGAGTTTAGATTCATTTTGCTAATTCTCTTTGTTTTCTCTCGCCTCCTACCCTCTGATAAAGCTTTAGATGCCTGTCCTTTAAAATAATCTCCCCTACCTTTATTTTAACTCCCCATCTACTTTCATTTTTTATTTCTTTTCTTTCCCTTCTTTTAATCTGAAATTTCGTGCATGAAAAACTCTTTGGATTATTCAATAGTAAAAAGATTGCTGATGAAACGAACGTACTTCTTAGAATTTATCATACGGAACGTGCACATTTTGAAGTTTGATTTGTAAAAATAAACATATTTACACTCTGTAAATAGATAATTTTATTTACATCGATCCCTTTGGCTGGATGAGTTTTAATATTCTTATTAAAGATCTTCCTTAGGATTTTACACACCTGCCACTGTTTCGATTTTATATATATATATATATATATATATATATATATATATATATATATATATATATAAGCGAAATGTTTACTTGCTACGCAGGTTGCATGTAATTAGTGAATGTTTTGTTTTGTAACATATTGCTGGCTCTGCCTATTCTGTTCTTCGTATTTTGCACTGAGTACTTTTTTAAATAACCAATTACTGTTGTAACTGATATAGTTATATCTTTTACTTTTGTGCATATATATATATATATATATATATATATATATATAAAGTAGTAGGAAAATGTGTATTTATCTATGTTTCATTTGACAAGTTTCTTCAGAGATTTCCGTCTTTAAATATCTCTGAGGACGTTTGTGAAAGTGAATCATGTTAGTTTAAATACACTTTTTCTTAGCTGCTATACACTTATTATATTCATCTTCTTGTATGTCAATCTCTCTCTTTCTCTTTATATATATATATATATATATATATATATATATATATGAATTGGAAGTTGACGGATTCTTCTCCCTACTCAATGGTATTTAACCAGTCCTTAAATTTACGATAGATAAGGAGGTCTTTTGTTCTTGCCCCTCTTAGATATTTTGTTTCATAAAACACTTTCCTCTTTTATTGTTTCAGTTTATAGGACGTCTACTTTTGCGGGTTTCTACACTCGATGGGATTATAATTATATATATAGCTAGCTGAATTTAAATTTTGTAAAGAAGGCTTAGTTATTTGCAATCCAAGTACTTTCGATCAACACCGGGATCATCCTCAAGATTTAATTTCAAAAATAAACAAAATGTAACTGTGCTCGAAGTGATGGTTATTTTTTTATAAACACATGTGAACGCGCTGTTATAATTATTTAAAAACGAACCTTTGCCTTTACGATGCTTTTTTAAACGAACTTTCATGAGATATTAGGGTTAACCACAGATTGGAAAATGTAACATGGCGTTAAATGTTAGTGGAATTCATTTTAAAACATTCCTATTAAGATTTCAATAAATGTTGCTTTTGTTGGTTGGTTTCTTTTGATATAAAAGGCCTCAAGAATTTGAAGTTTTTAATAATTTTTATGATTTAGTATATTGGTATTGTCAACATTTATTTTGTTGTGTCTTGAAGGTGAACAAGAATTTGTCTTTAAATGCTCGATAAAACTCATATCCGACAAATGGAGAGTGAAACATTTTGATAATGTTGTTCTCTCCAAGTCAACATATGCATTTATTTTTTGTCAGTGATTCAAGAATATTTCCACTTATCTACAATATTGTTTTTCGAAAGCACTAGAGAAGTGTTATTGAGAAAGATTAAGATGATTGTGTTTAATTTAATATAGTATATAATTAGTTCGTTTTTTTATTGGAATTATAAGGGATCAAATTAGTACTTATGAATTTTTTTAAAAGTTCGCATTTTTTAATATTTTTTATGAAAGACTGTTAGTCAAAATTAGTCAGTACGAAAACAATAATAGGCTAAAACTGTAAGGAGGAAATTACTGTAATGTCTGTAATAACTGACACAAATTAAAGATATACAAGGATATTAAATAAGAGAATATATGAACACACCACAAAAAGAACATTTTATAGAAATTTCGTTAAAGAACATTTTATATAAACTTCGTTCTAGCTGCTCACTGTAACGAGACTGACACAATTTTAATATGAAAACTATTCCTCTGCTCAAAGAAAGCGAAGAATAAACAATTCACTAGAATTTAAATGTATAGTGAGTGCTTTAATCAAAAGTTCAGGTAAATTAAATTATCGCCTTGGATCTGGCAATATTTCACCATTGCTGGCAGATCTTCTATCATCACAGTGTTTGATGCTTACTAAAAAAGGTTATAGAAAGAAAAAGAAATAACTCATAAAATGGGCTAGATAAAAACAAAAAAATATATAAAAAAACTGAAAATTTCCCATCACGCCTCGTTTTTGCGCATGCATTACAAGATACAAAGAAAAACAGAAAAATTCAATGAAAAAAAACGATGCTAAGCTGTTGTGTAATAGAAATTCTTTTAACCCTCTAGGGCCATTCGTATCATATTTGATACAGTATTTCCCTATAAGGAAACATTTGGTATTTTCCTATAAGGAAACATTTGGTATTCATTGACTGAGCAGTCAGTACTGCTTTCATTTGAAATTTATAAAATATTTCTCTTAAAAAAATGTTCAGGAAAATATTTCTTTCAAGGCTTGTTTTCATACTGTATCGAATATGATACGAATGGCCCTAGAGGGTTAAATATTGACCAATGTCTTTAGTGATAATGTTCAGTTATTTTGCATAAAACTGCCCAGAAGAATAACGATCTTTGATTTGACAGTGCTTATTTGTTTCAATAATTTTCTTCTTTTCTTTCTGCACCGTAATTTTTTATTTAATATGCATTTTCTTCAATTCTTTATTTCAAAAATATTGGTAATTTAACTTTTTATGGAAAAAATCCTGTATTTTTTTCTGGATAAACTTTATTCTTTATTTTTGCATTTACTTTGAAAAAGTATTTTCAAATCTGTTACACTTCTTAAGGAAGAATCACGTAATTATGATAAACTGACTGGCATAAATAATAACTCCGATATTATTAAATTAATGTTAACTCGCACACAATCTTCTCACTTTTTTACGTTTCATATTTTAATAAAACCTGTAATTGTTATTAGATTATGAACACATAATTAACACAGGCTGTATTTATAAAACTAATATTTTACATTGGATGTTTAATTCTAATTTTTATAATCAACAATAAAAAATTATGTTGGACATCAGCGGATTAAATAATTCGTTCCACATTCTTATATAATTTCTTAAATAAGTTTGAAACTCAAAGTGAACTTTTAATAAGAAAAATAAATAACTCATCACATTCTATACCGTTGGAAATTAAGCATCGCCATAAAAATATTTTGGCAGGATAACGGTTTTCTTTTATTCGTTTTCTGTTGCATTTTTATAAAGTGGTTGCATTCTTCTTTGAGAGATAACAATCTTTAATTGACTTGACTTTCATGTTTTCTTAATTTTTTCACCAATCTTGTCATCTTCTCATTCAGCATTGTACATTATTCCTTCAAGATACATGCTCTTTTATTGCTTTTAATTCTAATTTCACAATTAATTCTTTTCTTTAATATATGAAAAGAATTTTGTATTTTTATTGGATAAATTTTATTCTCCGTCACGTTCTTGTCCAAGTTCCTCAACATTTCATATCAACTTGATAATTCTTTTTTTAGATGCATGGAACCACGCACATACAAACAGATATATAGTGTTGTCTCATAAATACGCCCAGTTTTACATTTTCGACTAACATTACGCGAAACTAATTTTACAGTATCTTTTTGAAGCTATATTCTTCTTTTACAGCTTATTAATTTTTTTTCCTGACCGGATCTTGTGTTCAAACATATGACTACGGAGAACCAAGAATACTTAAATCAGGAATATCGACGCCTGCTTTATTTTGGTTTAAATAAATTCCTATAAGAGCTTGGTTCGAAATTTCTGTTATATCCCGCTATATTCTTCTTACTGGTTGCCTTCAGTTTAACAAATATTTTCGTCGCTTTCCAACAGTCTGCGAGACGCTACATTTATTACTGTAAAACGTGTCTTTCGGAATCATTCTAGTCAAAACCCGGATAATTCAAACTTCAAGGCTCTAGCAGACTTGGGGAACCTTGTGGAGAATTCGGGGATAAAGAAAAATCATATATTATTGACTGAATATTGATGGGTAATAAAATAAAAATAATAGATATAACTAAGGAATTGATATCATAACATATACATACATACATGCACACATCTAACTATCTATCTATCTATCTATCTATCTATCTATCTACCTATGTATATATATATATATATATATATATATGTGGGGGGGTGAGTGTGAGTGTATGTGTGTGTGTGTGTGTGTGAGATTAAATAAATTGCAAACATTGTGTCTGGTTATTTTTAATAAAATCCGTTCATAATCACGGATAATCTTTCGTGTATTATAGTTGAAAGATGTAAAAAATGAGCTGTAATATTGACAGATGTGATTTTCATTCATTTCTGAAGGTACGCAAGTACTTTCAATCTCTTTCCGAGATCATCTTCAGATTAAACAAAATTTAACAGCAAAATGTGTTGAAAAACATTGCTGTAATGTTGCTTCAAATATAATGGTTGACAAATTGCTTAGCTTTTGTTAGAACGTGACAATTGCCAAAAATGAAATTGTTTTTTTATGTTGTAATGTCATAGTCATGAACGTGTTAAATCACGAAAAAGCTCTTCTTTCTATAAGCATGTTAGAATAATGCTACAGTATCCATAATTGATTCTGTTAATTGATGGTTTAAGTTTTAAATGCATATTGCCTCTAGGGTCTTTAATTTGATTTTGTTGGTTTGTTCGTGTAGGATAGTTGTCTTAGCGATCATTATCTTTTTTATATTGTGAATGTAGACAGGAATGTTGTTGTAGATATCTCGAAATGGACGAATGGTCAGTCATGTGTCATGTAAGGCGTCTTGTTAATGTACTTGTTGTATATCCAACTTATATATTTTTATTTTTGTCTACCAACAAGACGACACATTTTTTGACATTTTCATGAGAATGAAAGTGCTGCTCAGTCAGGCATGTGCCATCGATCAGAAGAAATAATAATCGAACGGGGCAGAATCCGGTAAATACGGCGAGTGTCGTAAGACTTTCCATTTAAGCTTTCCAAAACAGGATTTCACCTGTTTTGCAACATATGTGGGCTAGCGTTGTCATGTTGAAAAATCATTTTATCGTATCTTTGCTGATATAGCGGTGGTTTCTTTTTCTTCCAATGAATCAATTCTAGTCGATGCCAAATTTCTGTGATGGTTTTGGTCGGTTTGAGCAGTTAATAAATAACAATACCCAGCTGATCCCAGCAAATGCCGTGCAGAAACATAGAACTATGGATATTCGGCTTTGCCACCGATGTTGATACTTGGCCGAGCTGACCCCATGAGCTTCTGCGCCTAATCTTATCGTAAAGTACCCATTTTCCATCGTCAGTCACGATACAATGAAAAAGAAATTCTTTTCTATTGTTGAAGCAGCTGTTCCCTCGTGACAAGTCGCCCGTCGACATCTGTAATTTTCAGCACGTACGGCACCCAATGTGCTAAAGCTTTAAACGTTTCGAAACTGTTATGTGATCAACTAGTAATCATTCTACACGGTCAGCGTGTGCTTGACAGGAGTCTTCATGATGTAATGCCTCCAATACTTCGCCTTTTACACTTTTTCGGTGAGCCAAATAATTTCTTTTATTTTCAACATCAAAACAGTTATTTTTAAGTGTCTAAATCAATATCTTCATGCTATTTCCAATGGACCATTTTCTCACCGTTTCTCGCCGTAAGTCTCAACACGTATACATATGTGCTTCAGCTGCCGATTTATTTTGAAAAAGTAATGCAGTAACATTCCCCGCAAATACACTTAGGTACGAAATCTCACAATTATAAGGCTATGAAAAACGAAGAAGGTTTTATCTTCGGCCAAATTACTTACACTAGATTTCAAGCTTCAATTTATCTTAGATGCGTTAACGTCTGTAATTACACGCACGCAGAGTTGGTAACGCCATTTGTTGGAAACCAGCGAGGATTTATTCAAGATCCTAATATTTATATATTCGTGTGCGTGAGTGTGTGTTTGTGGGAATGCGCAGTCATGTAATAAGTAGCAGAATGAAGTTTTGGACAAGTGATTTCGAATCATAGTGGAGTTTATTATATTTCCTTATTTGAATATGTGTTAATTCAATTCTTCTTCCAGTCAGTTCAGTGTCATAAGTGATAGACGCTTGGGCGATCATGTCCCAAAAGAGACATCACGGACTGGGCAGAAGATTATCCCGCAGTAGGTTGCCATTGCTTTCTGCGGTACACTAGTTGCCAGCTAAGCCTGTCCTGTTATTTGATTCATAGCTAGAGGAAGAAGAGATATATTATATAATTAAGTAGTAATAAGTGGGGGATCAGTTTGCTAGAACATAATAATATAAAACTGATCCCCCACTTTATGCCCAATAGAAGCCTTATTCATGTTTCCAACTATCATATTCAGTCAGTTAAGTGCCATGCGTGATACACAAATGAGACATGACTGACTGGGCAGAAGATTATCCTGCAGTAGGTTGCCATTGCTTTCTACTGTAGACTGGTTGCCAACTAAGGCTATAGAACCCCATCTGTCCTATTATTTAACCCATAACTGGAGGGAAAAGACGGATTAGTACATATCCCAATGGTATTTGCGCGTAAGTGAATGCAAGGAATTCAAATGGAATTCGAACTCAGCCTCGAACCAATATCCACTGCATCACAACGCACATCTCTTCTTCCATCTTGTTTAAATAGCAGGAGAAGCAATGCTGTATAGTTTGGGCTAGAAAAGTCTATGAAAAAACATCTCTGAATTCAAATATTTTGGAACTTTTTCTTAAAATTTTGTGGCATATTATATATCCTAGTTTATTGTCTTCAATTTTATCAAAAAAGTATGTAATGTTAGGTTCAAGAAAATACCAACATAATAAAATCACATCTATCAATAGTCTGAGAGTTCGGTTATTAGAATTGAACTACTGGACTCATACACACACGCAAACACACGCATAGATAGATAGATAGATAGATAGATAGATAGATAGATAGATAGATAGATAGATAGATAGATAGACGCATACTGTTCATTTAGAGAGTAAAAGTTCCTTAAGGCATATATTATAAAAAAAGTTCTCATTATGTGTCTGTCAGTTTTAATGAAAAACTTTTCTAAGTAATATATTGATAATCAACGTGTTAATAAACAGCATAAATTTCATATTAACATTCGAGAACTAATTCCAAAGAATACTAAACTATAAGCAAAACAAATAGTAAAAACAGATTTATTATTTTTTAAGAAAAGCCCCTAAAACAATAATCATTAAAATTAAAACATTTATATCTTAAGAGCACGCCTCCTTAAATGTAAACACTTCATCTTAATTCACAGTACATATTAGACACATTCAGTCAGTCAGTTGTCATGGGCGACCATGTCTCGAAATAGACATGACTGACTTGGCAGATTATCCCGCAGTAGTTTGCCATTACTTTCTTCGGTAGACAGGTTGCCAGTCAAGGCTATAGAACCCAATCTGTCCTGTTATTTGACTCATAGGTAGAGGGGGAAGAGATGAATTATATTATTAAATAGTAATTAGTGGAGGATCAGTTTATTACTTCATAACAATATGAAACTGATCTCCATATTTATGCCCAGTAAAAGCCTTAATCATGTTTTCAACTATTATATTCAGTCAGTAATTTCAGTGCTATACGTGATACATGCTTGGGCGATCATGTCTCGAAAGAGACATGTCTGACTGGGCAGAAGATTATGTCGCATTAGGTTTCCATTACTTTATACGGTAGACCGGTTGCCAGCCAAGGCTATAGAACCAATTATATCCTGTTATTTAATCCATAACTGGAAAGAAGAGACGGATTAAAACCTTTCCCAAGAGTATTTGCGCGTAAGTGAATGCAACGAATTCGAACTCGGTTCCACAATTTCTCGTCCCGATCTTATATCCGCTGCACCACAACGCCCACACTAGCCCAACTAAACTCATCATTTGTCTCTATTTACCCTGATCATGACTTAAAAAGTGTTTCTAACAAATTCCTTGTATTTCCGAAGTTAAATTTGAATAATTTGTAACGGTATTTCCTTCTCGTCTGTGAAGTATTATTCGAAATTTGGAAGAGTATATCATTAAAGTTCATCAGAAAGAAATATTTATCATTCTTAATATATATATATTGGGTAACAAAAATAGTCTTACAAACTGTAATGTCCGGTTCTACACACCAATACAATTACAAATATCCTGCAAACATATGTTCTCAAATTTTTCGATTTTGATTTGAATTTAAAGATTGCAGCAGGCTTTGTTAAATGAACCTATTATAGAATCCAAATATATATTTTAGAAAATTTGAGGGGTGATTCCTGACAACAAAACAGATTAAATTATCTATATTAAAATATGTCTTTTATTTACTTCTATACACGCATGCACCGGTTGCTTTATCGACGGGCGGACGCTTTGAAATACTTCCACATAGTGTCGAATGATTTCGGTGGTTTCTTTGGTGATAGAGAGTCACTAATGTTTTCTGCATAAATCAATTGTTTTAAGTGTCACCTAACATATAACATCAAAGGATTGAGGTCGAGAAACCTGCAGGAAACAGAATCTGTCCTTCTCTACCCATACATTTTCGTGCAAGATATCAGTCAGAGTATCGGGAACATTGTGATTAAAATGAGTTAAGCCTTATCAGGCATGAACCACATTCATTTAGCAGAAGCTTAACCTCTGTTAGTGTGTTCGAATTATAGTCCCTGTAGACCGCTACTGTAAGAAGTTTTGAGTAAAAATATGAACCTTCGTGACAGTCATCTACAATTACAGTTAACACATTAATCTTAAATGATGATAGTGTTAGTATTTGCTATATTCTATAGTTTTCAGTCAAACCACAAATACTGGTTTTATAAATTTGTTAATCCATCTCTTCCAAATGTTGCCTCATCGGTAAACTAGACTGAATAGACAAACAACGGATTTTTAGTTTGTGTAATAATCCAGCAGCTAAAAGTCTCCCGTGGTGACTGACCAGAGATGGAAAGTTTTTGCACACATTGTAATGATACGCATTCAGGAGCTTCACTTGAAGTACCGCCCAAGCGGTACTATGAGATGTACAACATGCTTACCACTTAAAGGTGGGCTGATATATGGATCGTTTCCCACAGACTGTTGAATGTAGTCTTCCGTGCCAGGCATCAACGTCTTCCCCCATCTAAAGTTTGTGGTACCATAGACCATGTCTTACTAATTAAAAGATCTGTTAACTCACTATTACCAATGTTACACGTTAAAAACAGAATGACCACAAATGCACTCAATGATAAATGCAACTTACTATATATGGCAAAAGAAGGACACCTACTGTAAAGTTCCTTCAAATATACAAACTCAGAATTGGAGGATTCGTGAAAACTTTTCTGTGAACATATGTTTCAACTTAATTTGAAGAACTAGCACCCAAAGTTTGTAAAAGTATTTTTGACATGCCATAAATTGGCATATATATTTATATATACATTGAAACGCCATATACATATAAATATACGATTTTACGTTAATAATATGAATGATCAATTAGATAGAGATAGAGAGCTCGGGGATATTATCCAGAGTAAATAAATTGAGAAAAAACTCAACACATAATTAAACGGTTATAAATCAAGAAATTATATCATCAGTCCTTCATGAATAAATCTCTCTCTATCTTTATCCCCCTCTCACTCTCTCTCTCTCTCTCTCTCTCTCTCTCTATATATATATATATATATATATATATATATATATATAACCTAAATCCAAAGGAAAAGCAGGTAGGTAAATTCCAAAAATCCGATCCTAATAAATATTAATTATATTAATATTAAAATTGATCAAGGTGGAGGGCTCAATGCAATTTGTATTCAAATTACAGAGATAATTATAAAATAAAAAAATTCATATGTTCAAATTCGTTGTATGGCCATTTCTACGAGAAATTTCTATGAGAAATTCCTCGTACCAGTAGCAACGAATTTTTTATTACAAAAAGGCAAATTACAAAATGAACAAATATATTTTACCGGCGGAAGTTAAAAAAAATATTCATCACGAAAAATTAAAGGGGTGGGATTAGTAAGAACGTAGACAGAAATCTATGTCTATTTTTATTTTTAGATTTTTAGAAAACTCCTCAGTCTCCCCCACCTCTCTCTCTCTCTCTCTCTCTATATATATATATATATATATATATATATATATATATATATATATATATATATAATGAAGAAGGCATTTAAGGACATTTCGAATATTTGATCCATCAATGAGATTTTGTAATATAGAATCATTTAATCAATTCACCCGAAGCAAAGCTATAATTCTACTTTGGTACAAGCAGCAACCAGAGTTGTTTGATACTGAACAGATTTTTGAAAGAACTGGAACCCAATCCTAAGCAGGAAATAATAGATAAACATCTATTTATCCGTAAAAAAATCAGAAGTGTGTGAACCTGGCGATAGATGAACTTATGTAATACTTACTGAAGAGAAACGAAATATTTAAATAAATGCATAAATAAGTATATGTATCTTTAAAAATATTCTAAACAACATCATAATATGATGAAATATGTCCCCAATTTGATGAAAAATGCTTCATCGACAAAATTATTATGTCATTTTTCATCATATTTCGATTTCTGCTATGGTTGCACTACCAACCAAGTCTGAGCTAAGACCCAAGATACGTCGTGTTCTGTTGTTATGGCTCCATTTCATGTTTTTTCTATCTACCCAACATCCCTGGCGTTACATAGACAAAGTTCTCCCCAGTGTGTGGGCTGCAACTAACAACACAATTTTTTATATATCTCTTAAGCTGGAGTTTCCAAAAATTCTTTCAATGCGTTGTTTTGTTCCATTTTTTATCATTCCAAGTGCATCTACTATCACTGGCACGATTCTTGTTATCAATTTCCATTTTTTTCTATTTCAATTTCCAGGTTTTTATATTTTGAGAGTTTTTCGAATTCCTTGGTTGCTATGTTACAATCTGCTGGACAAGCCATATCGATTAATAGGCAAGATTTTCTTTCTGGTTTTGAACAATAATGTCCAACCCATTTGTTTCAATCCCTCTGCTTGTGCAGATGGCGCAATCCCATAGAATGGTGACATTTTCTATTTCCGCAACCGGAGCTTGGCGATGCTCACACCAGTGTTTGTTCACATATTTTCCATAGTGTTTGCACATTGTCCAATGTAAATATTGCCCCACATATCGTGACGATCCTGATATTCATTTGGGGCAATTACAAAACATCCTGAGATTAGATGCTCTATTGTTTCTTGGTATTTATCACAGAACCCGCACCCTGGATCCACATTTTTATGTATAATACTTGCCTGAAAGTTCCTAGTGAAAAGACTTTGGTCTTATCCTACAAGAATATAGCCTTCAGTCTCAGACTTTAATCCAGATGCACGTAATCATATTGGCACGTTCTGGATATTGGCCATGCAGAGGTTTGTCTTGCCAGAGTTGTTTCTTCTGTTCAAGAGCTTTACAAGTGAAAGAAATTATATTGAAAATATTTTATTTTCGAAAATCTTGTTATTTTTTTTAATTTTTTAACATCCACTTATATAATTTTAAGAAAATTAAAAACATTAAAATTTTAGCCTTCGTTTTTGTATTAGTTAAAAGCAGGACTCATTAGATTTATGAAATCCTCAATATGATTTTCTCAAACGCAAACACCACTTGCTCTGAACCGTAAAATAAAAAAATAAAATAAAGAAATGATATATTTTATTAGAAAAGCTTTCAATAGCTTTATATATAAGATATCATAAGGACACAATTCTTTTAATTAAAAAATTCGATGAGTAATAAATGTTTTTAAAAATTGATTTCATATTTAAAATTCTAATGGGAAAAATATAAGTTGTAAATCTTTAAATTCTGTACATTTGATTTTGAAATAGTATTTTAAACTGAAAACGATATTTACTAATCGTAATTAGAAAAGCTTACTGCAACTCATCAAATACTAATATTTAGAAAAACAAATTGATATTTTTGTAATGCTAAACGTCTACCACGTAACCGGTCAATTCCATCATAATTCCCAAAATTGGTATTACCTCGTCCGGTTAGCAATATTCGTAAATATTATCTTAAATAAATATAATACCACTGTATCATACGAAATATTTATAAAACTGAATCAAAATGCTTCATCATGGTTAACATCCGAAATTAATCAACAGTGGAATCATGAATTTAAATCAACAAAATAAAGTAGAGGATTCAAAATATTCAGTAAAATAATTTACAAGGAATCTTGTTTTAACCAAGAAGGTTCATTCTTGAAGTTATCGCCCTGGAGTTTGGGATCCCAACAGGCAAAACTTTTGGAACTTGCTTCAAAATGATTCCATGCGCTGATCCTAGCTTTTCGATAGAAAATTTGTCAAGGGAACTATTTGAAAGGCGTCAACAGTTGTGCTAATATGAAGTCGCAAGTCATTGTTACCGACAATTTGACCGTGCTAGCCTTGATCAGTAATTGGTACGTTAGATGTTGCCTTCTTTCCCAGAAACTGCAACTATGGTCTGCTCAACATAGTTTCATTATAGAGCAAATAAAACATAAGCTCTTTGGATGTTGATAATACACATGTGCCCGAGCAAACGTCTTCAAATGTGATTGGCTAGACAGGTATACAAGCAGACAAACGGCCAGTCATTAGATATATTATTAATAGTATTTTTGCAAAGTGTGGAGCATGGCTGCTAAAGCTGAATAAAATCTAAACATTTACCTCCAGTTTTTTACGCAAAAGAAAAATGTACGAGAATAATTGATCAGTCAGTTTAGTGCCATATGTGAAACACGCTTTGAGTGATCATATCTCGTAAGAGATATTACTGACTGGGCAGAAAATTATCCCGCAATAGGTTGCCATTGCTTTCTGCCGTAGAGTGGTTGCCAGCCAAGGATATAGAACCCAATCTTTCCTATTATTTAACCCATAACTGGAGGGAAGAGGGGGATTAGTACCTTTCCCAAGGATATTTGTGCATAAGTGAATGGAAGGAGTTCAACTGGAATTCGAAATCAGCACCCCGATTTGTACATCCGTAATACATGATAAGTAGATTAATTAAAGAGTCGGATCGAAATTCCAACAAATATGAACTGAAGAAGGCCGCTGCGTACAACGGCTGAAATTCATGAATTTGTAATGAGGACAACAGCCCGAACAATGCAAATATTTTAATTTTTGATAATATTTGTCGTTGAAAATCTTTTGCTTTCCTTGGAATATTGTTTTGAAATTCTGGTTTTAATGTAGCATTATATAACAACTGGCACCATTGAATTATCTAACCTTTTACAAATGTATCTATTTTTTCTCTCTTTATACTGCAATACATTTTCATTCCTTTATTTTTAGTATTTTGTTAAGTTTATTTCTGGTAGGATCTCTTGTTTCGTTTATTCGATACCTGATTCTTCTTGTCGCTTATATTTCTTTCATATTTTTTCTCTTCTTTGTTGCTTTCTTTATTACGCTCTACGTGACCCCTTGCTATCTTCTCCACTCCTTCACCTTCTGTGTAGATTTTCACTTTTCCATTTTCTCCGCTCGAAGACAAAAATCCTCACAACCCGAGCCTCTACTCTACACCATGTCATGACCAGACGGCCAATTTTCCAGTGTTACTATACTACATGCTTAATTCTCCAAGAACGAATTAATATACCGTTCTTTTGCAATATCCAATAAGGGATGCCAAATCTAGCCCGAGGCGAACATCCTCGGCAGAGAACCAACACAGTTAACTGCAAGGACAGGATCTTTATAAACGTATGATCTAACGTCGATTTTCTGATACGATACATTAGGAATGAAATTCGCAGACAGAGATCTCCACCCCACTCTTCATCCTTCTCTGCTTCCGACATGACCGACGTCGCCAGATGTAGAACTTACTCTGTTAAAGAAAAAAATTGCGAAAACTTTATTTCGCTAAATCAGACAAAAGAAGAAAATTAGTTTCAAAATAAAATTAGTCAATATCTGACAGAAAAAAGCTAGCATTTTTTATTTATTGAATAAAAATAAGCGAAAAAAAAAAGGCAGATGTTCGGAGCCTAAAGTATTTTTTTCTTCTTCAACCGATCTTAGCAGATTAGAAATAACACCAAGTAGTGCCTTACAGAAACAAAAGCTTTTAAATATGCTCAATTGTATAAATTGCAAACCACTTATTCTGAGTGACATTTTGAAACTTCCCGTTGACGTACTCACTGAAATTTAAAATAAAAGCTAAGGAGAGATCCAATCTTTACTCATATAACTTAACGTTAGCTACCCCCCACAAAAATATGCATCAAATTATACTATCTAATATATTGCTATAAAATGATTTATAATTTTTGAATATTTACTAATAATTGTTTCACAAAATACGAGTTGATTTGAATGGAGTTTTTTTCTTGCCCTTCATGCGCTTTTTAAAATACATTCTCTCTTCGAGGCGAGATATTATAATTTATTTATTCTGCAACCCAAACATTTCCCAATTGACCTCTTAAGAATGAAATTAGAATATGACGATCATAGCATAAAGTAATAAAAAAATACGGCATTTAGAAATTACACTTTTTAAAAAAAATACCACCATTGAATAAAATAACTCGTGGCCAATGCAATCCACAACTTTGAGAATAGGCACTTATCTTTCACATTTGAAAACAACGCTGGAGTGTAGTTTTCTATTGTCTTACGCACACATACATTTAGGAAATGTATGCCTTAGTGATAATAGCAAACACGGAAATGAAACTACAAGACCTCCCACATAATGTAGCTGAAGAGAGTGACAAAAAAGGACTAAAACTAAACTGCAAGAAAACCGAATGCATGGTCATCAGTAAAAATGGCCGCCCAATATGCCAAATACAGGTCAGAGATACTAGAATTAAGCAGGTACAAAAATTTAAATACCTTGCAAGTGTTCTAAAACAAGACAGAAAAAGCGACACACAGATCCGAAAGTGCGAATTGACAAGGCGAATGAAGCATTAAAGAAGTTAAGTAACGTATTAAGAAACAGAACAATTTTGCTAGAAACAAAGACAAGAATACTGGATTGCTATGTGATGGCAGCTATTCAATATAGCAGTGAATGCTAGACAATATCATCGAAGATGAAGGAAAAACTTCAAGCAAGTGAAATGTGCTTCTACAGAAGGATACTGCGGATATCATGGACCGAGCAATGATGAGGTTTTGGAAAGGATGGAAACGAATATGAAATTAATATTGAGCATCAGGACGAGACAGCTGAAGTTCCTGGGACATGTAATGAGGAAAGAGGGCTTGAAGAATCTAGCAGGGAAGAGAGAGGGAAAAAGAGACAGGGGAAAGCTGCGTATAACTTATTTGAACGACTTGATCAGGTGGATGACGGAATGAAGGTTGCGTATTGTAACAGATAAAAGCGTGCTAAGAGCCACCAGGGATAAGGAGATGTGGAAAGCCATGATCGTCTACGTCCTAAAAGGACAGGGCACATAGAATAAGAAGAAGATGACTTCAACACTTTTCCTTTAACTATCAGTTATATAACTGGCCACAATTGCCTCTTTAACCATGTTTGATAAACAATCTCTAAGAAGGCCATTTCGGATTGCTTCTTTTTATGTAGCCGGAGCGAAGCATGATTTAAACCTAACTGCGTTCTACTTAGCAGTGGTCAAATATGAACCACGGCTTGTTTCTGTGGTTTTTGAAAGAAATGCCGATCGAACTGAGTAGAAGGGTAAGCAAGAAAACTAGTATCCATACTAAAGATGAGAATATATACTGTGGTAACTATTCTGATGATGTAAGAAAATGTAAAGTTTTGTAAGTTAATTATCTTATTAGCAAGCATCGTTATCAAAGCAAACAATATTACAATTCAGTAGATATGGATATATATTAAACTAGGCTACATTTATAGTAATTTAGACGCGTGGCCAAGTTGTAGATCTGAGAACTTGAACCAGTATTCGAATCTCACAAGGAACAATTTTTTCAATGCAGTCAATTCCTGAAAATTTTAAAATGATTATAATACTGATTCCAGTGTAGAAATGTGCTCTGGGAAGAAAATTGGGCTATGCTGGCAAGTAGTTCTAATTCATCCTGTCCCTGGGATTGTGTACACAGTGATTGTTCAATAGTTGATCACGCATGCTATTGGTGGTGTTATAATTGTAGTTTAGATGTTGCACAAATCCGGGATAATATGGTGTCCAGAGAAGATAGAAATCTATTCAGTCTTAATTAATCTATCGAGACTATCTTGGTAAATATTACACCACGTCAAAGTGTACTTGGTCAGGTAAGATGGAGTGTGGTCTTTATTAGAAATAAAAACAGAGGTTTGGCGAATATTGTGTAAAAACCACATTCCTGTGTGGTTATCTGGTAAACTTCCCTGTGTCTAGATATTGATAAACTATACTGACGATTGAACCGAACAATTGCAAAAACGTTATTCTACGAAACTCAGGAGAAGTGGTGTCGAATATAATATCATTCAGCTATGAGACATGTTGTATTTGTATTAATCACACACGTATATGTGTGGTTGCATGTGTGCAAGATCATGTTAAGTATATATACTCATAGATATTATTGAACATATTGGACAATAAATATTTATATAAATCTGCTTTTTAATCTACATTTTCGAGATGCAGTTTATATAGCGATATATATATACATAACATGTTTATTTGAATATAAATATATATATGTGTGTATGTCTGCGTGTACATGTGTGTGTGTGTGTGTGTGTGTGTAAACATCGGAAGGGAGAAATTTATTTTAATACTGCCATCGCCTCTCGTATCTGAATGTTTATTTCTCAGCAGGCGAATTCTTATCTACCTTCGACTAGAAGAAAATTACACAACGTGAATGTAAATAATATTAGTAACAAAAAAGGAGCTTCAAGTTAGCATGATTGACTTCATAGTGAAACCTGTTTTTCATAATTTAAATACTGTTATATATAAGAAAAAAAAATGTAAGTGAAAAGTAGGCTAAAGTAGGCATAGTAATTGTGTTCCCATGCCATTTTAAGTTCGTTCAAAAATTCTCAAAATATGAAATTCTATTAAGATTTGTTACTTTTTTGCATAAAATTTTCTCATTTCCAAGTCGTTTAAACCTTGAGAATTGTATCATAAAATTCTTTTGAAACGTTGTTACGCAAAGAGAACATGAAACATTAAACAACAGTTTAAAGTCCCACAGTGTAAAATAAAATCACCTGATTTTGAAAAAAGACCCTATCTATACCTGAAAAAGTGCCAGCTTTTAATGAACACGAGAAAATTATATTTCTGATAGAATATTTTATAGAGATTTTTATAAATCCCAACCAAATTTAATAGTGCAAGCATAGACAGTGAATGCAGAATTGTTTTTTTAAACGAAACAAATAATGTTGTTACCATTAGGCGAACAGACACTTCACTTTTATCCTAATATCATAGCCATGGAGTAAATCAAAAAGATTAATTTCTGTCTCACTGGTTTCTCGATCCATGAATGAGGAAGGATTCCTTATGTAGAAAAGGTTAATATACAATGACACCATTTTTGACACATTTCGTAATATTTATTTAACTCTACACTATGAAGAATGGTCCTGAATATTCAAGAGTTATTTTCTTGGAATACTCGACCGTGCAATTCGAAAATATTTAAAAATAAGTATAAAATTTATTCAACTATATGACACGTATGCAATTTTCATAAAACTGAACCAATAAAATATCGACCGTCTTCTCTCAAGAAATGACAGCAAAGCAGATGGTCATTTTCTCTACTTGAAAATAAAAGGTAAAAGCTTCCCTTTTCGTGCTTTTCTCGAGAGCAGAGAACATGTAATGATTATATCAATGTCATTGATTATTTTTATGATTACTGAGGAAATTTTGAAAAGTACGCAGAAAATTCACTGGAATAGCAAAAGTTGCATTTCAAGGGTTAAAAATGTCCTAAAGAATAGGAAATAAATTTTTAGCAAAAAAAGTGTTTAGCTGATAAATAAAATCAATGCTCTTTTCTGAAACTTAATGCTGAGCCGATAGATTGAGAAAACGTTTCAAGTAACAAAAATGTGATTGTAATAAAAAAAAATATTCCGCATAAGCAAAGACAAAGTTACAAAAAACTGAGAAGAAAATAACTATTATGCACCAAACAGGAAAGAAGTGATGGTATCATTTTGGAACATAATGAGGAAAGTGAGCTTAGAAAATTTGACACACAGAGAATATCAATGGCACGTATGTATTGCGGGTTCAGAGACGAGTCTGCGTAAGTGCCTATAGGAAAAGGTTTTAAGCGAGGACAAAATTAAAAACAAAGTTACTAATGCATTTCACACACTCCCTTCAAACATAAAGGAACAGTGATAAAGAAATGTGATATTTTTTTTATTAATGAAAACCTTGCTTTCACAGAAATTAAATGTTTAGCCGAGAAAAAAGAAAAGATAGTAGCTAGCTAACCCGAATTTATTTTCGATATAAAATGAGTTACTAATGCATTTCACACACTCCCTTCAAACATAAAGGAACATTGACAAAGAAATGTGATATTTTTTTTTATTAATGAAAACCTTGCTTTCACAGAAATTAAATGTTTAGCCGAGAAAAAAGAAAAGACAGTAGCTAGCTAACCCGAATTTATTTTCGATATAAAATGAGGAGAAAAATCAAATAAATCAGAGAAATTTTTCGGAAATTATGTGAAAATTTTTGTTTCTGTATCTCGCGACCAGAACTGAATTACTCTCCAATGTAAAATGACTTGCTTGTTATACCATTGCTTGTTATACCATTGTTATACATTGTTATACCATTGTTATACCATTGTTATACCATTGGTCTCTAAAACCAAACACGCGGCAATTCACATAATCTTCTCGCAACAACTCAGGATAGTTAAGTATTTCAAATTATCTCTCCTTGGAACTTATGCAAATCATATAGCCTTTCGTTGAGCAACAAACTCATCTTTGCCTTAAACATTTTTTTAAATATTATTTTCTGTCAGATTATTTAATCTATTGTATAAACAATTCCTCTTCATGACAATTCGTTAAGTCTAAGAACTTGATTAATTCTGATTTATCTCCCTGAAATGAGATATTGAAACTAAAGTGTAAATTCGTGAATAAATTCTTCATTTGGCTTTGTTAAAATTGCCTGGGTGTTTACTCGTTATTATCATCTTTCATTAATCTTCTTGGCATGGGTAAATAAACTGTTCATTTTAACCGCTAAGACCCGCACCACTATAACCTTCAAGAGAGATGAAATTTGGAGATTTATGATCATCAAAGTCCTGATGAAAGATTCTTTGTAGTTGTTCAGCATCTTCCCAAGTTACCCATTCAATTCCGATAAATAGGATTAATATATTCTGATCAGATGGTTTTATCAGCCCGTTTAACGGTTACCTTTGAACGCCTTGTACAATAATGGCTTTATAAAGCACGGCATATCGAGTATGTAACAGTAAGAATTAACCGAAGTGTCATAAGTGATACCCGGGGTGGCTCCGTTAAACGAAACACTAGATTTCAGCGTACAACAAACCATACACAAGCGTCTTTGCTTTCATCCGCTTCCCTAACATGTAAAAAGAATATGACGTTATTCTTGTCTTCTTCAACATAGCAGGTGCTGGAAGTCTCTTAAATAGAGCAGCAATATCACCGACATAGCCTCTGATTTCTCTAGCAAAAACAAAAAAAAGTCATTTTCGAGCCGAAGTTAATTATTTGATCACTCAATAAACGTTCCTACATTGCAAAAAGTGATGTTAAGTAAGGATTTAATTAGCATTTATTTTTTATTTCTTTCCCATGATAGGATCTCTGCTAGCAGAGCTAACCTGACCGAACTTAATTAGTGTCACAGAATATTTTAGCCATATTTTCTAAACATATTCAAACATCTATTAAGCAGAGCTATCCTTAAACACTACTACTCACTTATCCTTGGAATAACTGAGTGCTTCCTCTGCATCTGAAGGGAGGCCAATGGCTTTATATCTACCAAAGGCGGACGTTGTTTAATTCGGCAGCAATATAGTCCCACTCTGTCCATCCTGTCGGCGTTTTTTCTTCAGTATACCTAGTGTTCTTGAAAAACGAGAGTAAAACTTTTGTTAAGATTTTAGGAATACTCGTGTTGAGAATTATAGTCGTGTAGATTTACTGCAACGACACACATCACCAATGTTAATAAACTGGCATATCTATGATAGCCTGCGTTATATTGAGTTTGCCATTTACCTAAATGAACATTACAGCAAATGCTTATAGTTAATCACACCCAATGTTCTCACAGGGTGTCTGTCCCACTAGACCAAGTATTTTTACGTCTTTTTTAATTGTATCACCCCGAACAAGGCGGTAACGCCACTGATGTGCAGGGGGCTACATAAGAGTAAAAAGATTAGATAGAAGAGAGTGAAGAGAAAGACGAACCAGTTCGAAAGGAGCAAGAGAAGGATGGGAATACAGGTGGAATGAAAGTTGCAAAGGTGGAGTGAAAGAAAAGGCTATACAGGGTGGTGAAGAAAGAAGTAGTGTCAAGTGGTTAAAAGATGAGTATTGGAATTGCATTTAAATTCCTGGAGGTTGCAGCCGTCTGAAAAGCAAGAATATAAAAGCGAGTTCCACAGGCAGGAAGTGTGTGAAAAGAAGGTGAAGGAGTAGAATTGTCCTCTGCATTTGGTTGATCTAATTGTCAATGGGTGAGATCTAGTTGCCAGTCTGGTTGCACGACTAAATACCGGTTGCAGAGGCACCAGTGGCTTAAGTTCTTTGAAGCAGAAGCCATGAAAACATTTATAGAACAGCCAAAGAGAAGCTATATCCCGTCGGTGGGGAAGTAGCTGGAGCCGGGCCGCCAAGTCGGTACCTATTACATTACTGATTCTCCTTTGGAGCCTGTCAAGGTCACTGAGATGAACAACAGGGGCGCCTGACCATATATGGCAGCATTACTCCATGCACGGACGAATGGCTGACTTGTACATATGCAGGATGGATTCAGGCCGGAAAAACCTTCTGGCCCGACAGGTTGACCTAATCTTTCTAGCAGTTGATTTCTCTGTGCATAAATATATATTGTTATAAACACACACACACACACACACACACACACACACACACACACACACACACACACACACACACAGATATCTATGTTATTTAATTGTGAGAATTTTCAGCGCCAAGATTGGTGTTTGTAATGAAGATAGAGTATTAACAAGTACAAAATTTTATTTCTTTCAGTGAGCAGATTCATTCCGACGTCAAGTTTCGTTATTTTCTTAGTTAACGTGCATTGACCTTTTAGGACGTAGGCGATCATGGCTTTCCACATATCCCTGGTGACTCTTAGCACGCTTTCTCCTGTTGCACCATGCAACCTTCGTTCAGTCATTAACCTGATCAGGTCCTTCAAATATGTTATCCGCTGCTTTCCTCTGTCTCTTTCTCCCTCTATTTGGCCTGTTAGTAACAGGTTCTCCAAGCCATCCTTCCTCATTGCATGTCCCAGGAACTTTAGTTGTCTCTTCATGATGCTCAGTATTCATTTCCTTTTCGTCTCCATTTTTTTCAAAATCTCATCATTGCTCACATGCTCGGTCCAGGATATCCGCAGCATTCTTCTGTAGAACCATATTTCAGCTGCTTCAATTTTTTCCTTCATCTTCGAAAGTTTTGTTAAGACACCGTAATGATGTTCTCACTTGAGAAATAGCCCTGATGAGTGAGAATATCGTATATATATGTCTATCGTTTCACCCCAAGCAAGGCAATACTACCACTGATGCGCAGTGGCCTACATAGGAGGAGAATGAATGGTTACGTAAGAAAAGGGAGGAGAATGATGAACTGGTTTCAGGTGTTGTCAGAGAAAAGTTAGGAGAAGGCTTGGGATACTAGTGTGAAAAGTGATGCGTGAGAGTAGAATTAAAAAGGAGAAGAGATAGGATCATGTGGTGCTGAGGTAAAATAAGAGAATAATGCAAGTCAGAGGAATAAGAGATTGCAATTGACGTTACATTTAAACTTATGAAGATTGTAGCTATCAGAGAAGCATGTATACGGAAGAGTGTTCTACAGGCGGGAAGTGCGACAAAAGTTGTGGGAGTAGAAGTTGCGGCTGCATTTGATTTTATTTACTGTAAAAGGGTGGAACAGTGTGGTCAGTCTGGTTGCTCGAATGAATTCTTTTGATATGGGCACCAGGGATCTAAGTTCGACGTAACAGTATCCATGAAAATATTTGTAGAAGAGACGGAGGGAAGCCACATGCCATCGGCAAGAAAATGGCTGGAGTCGAACTGCCAGGTCGGGATCGATTATATTGCAGATTCTCCTCTGGATCCTGTCGAGAACCCAGAGATTGATAGCAGTGGCGACCGACCAGATACAGATATGACTACAGCATTCGATGCATGAGCGGATGGTTGATTTGTACATATGCAAGATGGGTTCAGGCGAGAAATTATTCCTGGTCTGATGCAATGAGACAAACTTCCTAACAGTAGATTTACCTCTTGTTTCAATGAAGTTGTTCGACTTGAGGTCGGTTGAGAGGATTCTAAAGAAAAGTCGCAGAGTATTGCCTTCAGGAAGACTAGCTAGATCCGTTTTAATGGAGGAAGCAGGAGGAACTGTGGCTATTGAGAAATAGCGGCGTCGTTTTGAAAGCATTAAAGTTTACGAGCCATTTCTTAACCCAGTCCACTATAGATTAGAGGTTCTTCTCAAGAGTTTATCTTTGTCCACCTTGGTAGGTTTTGACTGAGGCGGGAGTAACTGGTGGCATCGTCAGCGTAAATGCCTACTTGGGGTTTGATCATATCAGAAAAATGGTTGATGGATATCAGAAATATTGTCGGGCCTAGGATGGGGCGCTAGGAACGCCTGCGTTCGTGTGATAGGATCTGGAGGCTTTCCTGTTCAAGTCGACCTTCATTATGTGGTTTGATAGAAACGATTGGATCAAACCAAGCAAGAGTCTAGTGATGCCATAGCCCTGTAGCTTGCTGAGAAGGCTGTCATGCCTGAACCAATCAAATGCTTTAGAGATATCCAGGACAACAGTTCGAGCTTAGCCGTTCTTATTGATTGCCTGCTACATTTACTCAGTGATGGTATTAAGTATATAAGCAGTATACCTGGTGAAGCGGAAATCATACTGTCTGCTTATGGGCAGTGAGATGTTGAATTATTTCAGAATTGATGATATCGTCGAACAATTTGTAGAAACTCGGTAGGAGGTTGTTGGAGCAATAATTAAAGTAGTGCAATGGTTTTCCAGTGTTCTTAAATACAGTTACTACAGAAGAAGACTTTCAGGTAGGCAGGGAAAGAGAAAGCAGAGTATAGTTTAGGGGCACATTTCTTCAAAACAATAACCTGGATTCCGTCACATCCGCTCGGCTTACGGAGTTATAGCTTTGAAACTATGATAAAAGAGTGGCTCATTTAAGTATCTCTCAGTTGAGCCTCAGTTTTAGGATAGAAGTCGGATGCGGATACTCAACATGAGTCAAATGCAGAGTTGGAGGAAAATCTGCTTGAAAAGCAATCACTCTTTCCCGCTGTGGCTATAAAGACGTCAAATTAATTGATTAAAGGAGGGAGGGCGGATTTGCTGTTTTTCAACATACATTTGCACAGTCACCAGTAGTCTTTGGAGCCAAACTTGCAGCCTGCTATACGCAGCTTCATTCTGTTAGTAAACAGCAGTTTAGCGTCACTTAAGATCCTCTTATACTCCTTTCGAGGAGAGGCAAATAAGCACCTATAACGGTCAGACGTGTGGTTCCGATATAGCCGGAAAAAGAGATTCCTGTGGGAAGCAACGACCGATCACGCAGGAGAAAAATCATAGGTACAAATAAGGTTTAGAGCGGAAACTCCTGGCCGGTATGAATGCATTGATTGCAGCTTCACATAACAGGAAACCTCGGAGGTGGTTTCTTAGACAGGGAGTCTAAACACTTGAACAAGTGATGTTACATAGAAAATCAAGAAGTGACTCCCAATCTGCTGTTTGGTAGCAGTAAGAAATTGTGTTGGTTGGGCTGAAATTCTATTGGTAGGAACGATAGCATGATATATGTATATATATCATGCTATCGTTTCGATTTATATTTTCTCTCCACTCCCACTCTCTCTCTCTCTCTCTATATATATATATATATATATAACATTATGTAAAAATTTGATGATGAAGTATTTACTCAGGACTTCGAATTATATATATATATATATATATATATATATATATAGATAGATAGATAGATAGATAGATAGATACATATTACATTCGATGTCCTGAGTAAATAGCGAGTTACCAAAAGTTCTCTTTAGTATAACGTCATGAAATCTAACATTATAGAAGTGCCGACAAAAATGCTAACGTTATAACACATAGATGTAACCGTAATTTCTACTCCAACAGCTTCTTTTCTCGCGCTTCTCGCCAGTGGAATTCCCTTCCACAACTCTGCCTTCCCGACAATTACAATATCCAGGTGTTTAAATGTAGGGTCAATAGACACCTCCTATCACTAACTTACAATTATTCTCAGAACACTCTCATCTACCCAACCCTCATTCTCGGTGTCCTTACCCGCCTATCACCCACCCTCTGACATTTCCTGTATATAACCATCCTTCCTCCACTCTGTTGTAGCCCCCCGCCCGGGCAGTAGTGGCAGTGAAATGCCTTGCTCGGGGTGAAACGCTTATAAAAAAAACAAAAAAAAAATAACACTCTCCTGTGAAATTCAAACTATACAATAACATTTTTTTATGAATTCAAATATCAATCGGACAATAGCTGAATATATGCTTATATTAAATAATATGAAAAATTAGAATTTGTGCTGTTATGTACTCTTAGGATATCATATTGAAAGATGAGAAAATCCGCTTATTCCTCTTTTGCCTATAGCTCAGTAAAGCTAGCCTCCTTAGTTTTCAAATAGATCTATTTAATTATGGATGAAC
Source organism: Ascarosepion bandense (assembly GCA_037127315.1). Lineage (NCBI taxonomy): Eukaryota > Metazoa > Mollusca > Cephalopoda > Sepiida > Sepiidae > Ascarosepion > Ascarosepion bandense. Next base: position 244,598 of record JBBBDQ010028565.1, read on the forward strand.
ATCTAAAACCGAGGTTCCTAAAAATTTTTACGCAATGCATCCTTTTCCCAATATACTAAAATATCATTCCTCGCTTACAAGACTGTCCGACTAAAATGTGCATTTCAGATAATATTTTACTGTTATGAAGTGTGATTTCATTCGTATTGTATCAGTCTCGCTGTAGTCATTACCCAATGTGAGAAAAGCTCAGTTTAAATTGAGTTTAAAGGCTATACCGTAAAAAAGTTCTAAAACCACCTCAACACATCGCTAATTTTGGGTATGTTTCAGGTGACGAGCAAGTTGTTGCCTGGGGAAATGCTCCCCTGGGGCTTGACCGATTATTATTGAGAGAGAAGCGAATAATCCTGCAGGCAAGCAAATGATACACGCATACCGAAAACGTCTCAACTATTGCTGCTTGGACATTTATTTACTTTATCACTCAGCTATGATAATTATGTTAATAGATTACTTCCAAGTTATTATATCCATAAAGACCTTTAAAAGCCGTGAAACGCCTCAAGGGAGAAGATATAGATTGTCAAATCATTTGACATCTTGAAGACTGTACCTGCGCAGTCAGTCATGTCTCTTTCGAGACATGATCGCCCAAATGGTGTATCACGTATGACACTTAACTGAAGGTGCCAGATAAGCAAAAAATTGAGAGTTCTCGGTTGAGAAATGTGAGCATTTTCAACAGTAAATCAATGTGACATAATTGCCAATCCTATAATATGCTAAAGTTTATGCGTTCGTGGTACTAAGAGGCAGATTTCATGAGAACAATTGCCACGAACATATTTATAGAAAAATCAGAGGACAGATACTTTACAACGATGGGACAGTGACTAAATATAGCATGCCATGTCATTTTACATAGAGGTCCGATATATGTTGAATAGAGAATATGTTAAATATAGTTGAGATATTTTAGTTAGACAGAAAAATATAGATATATCTGAAGAGGCATGTGTTTATGAGAACAGGATTAGACAGATAGATTGATTCAGAGATAGATAGATAGATAGATAGATAGATAGATAGATAGATATGAATAAGCTGAAATAGATAGATAGATAGATAGATAGATAGATATGAATAAGCTAATATATATATATATAGAGAGAGAGAGAGAGAGAGAGATAGAGAGATATGAATAAGCTGAGATAGATCTAAACATATTTATAAATGGAACTTTGCGTGTGTGTGTGTGTGTGTGTGTGTGTGTGTGTTCTTTACCTTTAGACTCCGAAACGGCTGAACCGATTTCCTTGAAAATTTACAGTTGTACTATAAGCGTCTGCGAGTGTTCTTAGCTAGGTTTTGTGTCGAGGTACCTTTGATAAATTTCGAAAATCGATAATCGAAAAAATCGGGTTATAAAAAGAGTTGTCCGATTTTAATCAAATTTGATACACTCATAGACAAAGACATGAGAAACGATATTCAGACGTTTCATGGTTGCAGTTCTTACAATAGTGCAGAAAATCGATAATATATGTATATACGAAAGGCAAGATGTTTGTGTGTGTGTCTGTTTATCTGCCTGTATATCTGTATTTTTTCAGCCCTTTTATTTTAATTTTTGCTTCGGGTTTGGCTCTAATAGGTATAATTGTAGTTCTTAGTCTCAGCCATGATTCCATTTACTCAGAGGACTTATTTAGCCTTCAAAATTCAGTTTACGACGAAAAAATCTTATTTGATATCGATAGCAGAAAATCAAAATTTGACTTACATCCATTCATTTTTCTTTCAATCTACGGTTTCACTTTAACTGGAAACAACTATTGGTTTTAGTCTTTCGTGTCAACGTCAAAAAGTCTGAGCTCCAGGATCATGGATTAGTTTTAAAGGTTTCATTACACCAGAGCAACGCCGGGCTATACTGCAAGTAGATAGATAGATAGATAGATAGATAGATAGATAGATAGATAGATAGATATGAAAAGGCTGAATATATTAGTTTATTTTCATTTTGCAAATGAACAAAGTGAATGCTACGACGATTCTAATGAGAATATTTTTAAATTACAGCGTGTGGTAGGAAATAATTTAAAATTTTATATTAAATATTTAATATTGGCTCAAAATCTCGCGTGTAATATTAAAAATTGTTCATTATTCGAAAAATGAAATATGTTTAATCCTCTTGGTTAGTTAAAACTCTACCGGAAAAATTGCATGCGTGCCTAAATGTGTTCACGCACGCAAACATACATACATACAGACAGACAGACAGACAGACAGACCGACACCGACACAAGCACACACACTCATACATATATATTGAATTACACATGTTTACGTTTGATTGAATGAGGCGTTGTTGGTGTGTACGTGTGTGAAAATATGTTTGATTAATTGCTTCAATGTTGAAACATATTCACAATACGAATTTATTAAGCATCGCTTCATAAGTAATTTAGCTCTTCTGCACTTGCAGGCATTTATCTATTTATTTTTTCTTTTTATCTATCTCTCTATCTATCTATCTATCTATCTATCTATCTATCTATCTAGCTAGCTAGCTATCTTCCTTTTCTTATTATGTAACTTCTTTTTCTTTTATCTATCTATCTATCTATCTAGTAAAAGACAATAAGAACAACGGAGTCAAACCTGCAATATTCACGTTTTGGTGTTATATATAGTGCTTTGAGATGTAATTTTCTTTGTGTATGTATGTTTTTGTGTGATAAAGTGTGCACGTGTTTATGTGTTTGTGTGTGTATGTGTTCGTGATTGCGTTTTTGTATTTTGACATATTCTCCTTGAATCACAATGTAAAGTAAAAAATGCACCCCACATATTATCAATAAAACCCCAAATTAAAACGATTACAATTCACGTTTTGCATAACCTAAAATATAACAGGATAGGTGTTCCAATCAAAACATGCATATATTCATATATATGAGTCCATTCATAATGGCTACAATTCCGAATAATGCTATTGCTTGATTGATCCACAAATATGATTCAGCGGGTTTATTGGCTTTAATCCTGCTGTTTCTAACAAGATAAATACAAACCAAAACACCCACTTACCATAACTGAAAAATAGAAGGAGAAACAGTTTAATATTTAAAGCGTTTATAACATAAAATAGTTATCCTCTATTTATGTCGTGGATCCGAGTAAAGTTTCGGTAAGAATAACGCTAAAACAACCAAATAGGAAAATACGTATATATATATATATATATATATATATATATATATACGTATATAGACTCTCGGCTGGTTTCGGCCTGCTCTTCTCAGGCCACTCTTCTCTCACCTCTTGTGAGGGGAGGTATAATTAATGGTTGGGAAATTCCATTCAGTCTGTCGGTGATGCTGCCATGACAATTAGAACAATCGTGGAAAGAATGGAATCGTGTTATTTTTGTTGATAACTATCATTTCATAATCTCACTCACGCATATGCACGTATTATATATATATATATATGTGTGTGTGTGTGTGTGTGTGTGTGTATGTGTGTGTGTGTGTGTGATAGTGTTTGTGTGTGTGTGTGCGTATATATATATATATATATATTATTAGTAAATTCGTTAATTTACATTTAGGGAATACACTTTTAAATAGGTTCAGAATAAACTTTTCAAACAGATTTATTCAGCCCCAACCGGAAGTCCGTCTGGGCTTAGAAAAAATCCTCCAAAAAACCCACTTAATTGTCTGGACATAATAAACATTGAGTTGTTTTTACATTTCTATACATCAGTATTACTAACAAACTAATATTTCACTGCCTGACGAGGTGCTAATACGATAATACCGAAACACAACGGCTCTTTTGTTCCAGTAAACTATCTTTTTATTATAAAATTATTATAATAATGTTACCATATATAATTCTCTACTAAGTATCGAGCACACTTTTTAAAGTAAATCACTACAAAGAGTGGATTGCCAACCCATTAGTTTGTACTAATTCTAATATTTATGTATTTTGCGTGTGTATATATATATATATATATATATGTGTGTGTGTGTGTGTGTGTGTGTGTGTGTGTGTGCATGTTACATTACCGACGAAAATCAAGTTGCTATAATTTTTTTACTTAAATATTCCGTGTGCTGTTACATGTATTTTCTCTTGCATAATAGACTATCCGAATGTTCCTATGTATCATAAAACTTTCGGCTATTTCATAAGTCTTATATTTTTATGTTTGTATGTCTATTGTGATGAGAATATTTTGATTTTACTAAACATGGTCAGCAAATTGAGACCAAGTTCATAATTAATATTATTATTGAGTGCTGTCTTTTTTTTAAATATTAATGTTTTTATTCGTTTATCTTTTATTATCTGGTCGATACTGCATTTATAGTCGTATTTTCTACGATTACTTTGGTCGGAGTCCAGTAAAATGACCATTTAGATCTAAAATAGTTGCTATTAAATATTCCTCCAGAGTGCAAACAAATTCCAGCACAATCTTATTTAGAAGTGTTCACCCAGTTACATCTTATATATAATCAAATCAAACTATTCATTTTACTAAAGTAACCAATAAGAACACTAAAAATAGAAATAAAAAAACTATATTAATTATATTTTCTTTACGACAAAATTACACGTTTATTATGAGCAGAATTAATGTTCCCTTTTAAACATTATGGAGAAATGTGCAAACTCCGTATAACAAAACAAGAAAATAAATGAATTATACCCAATAAAAAATTAAATCAGCTAACCTTACGTTTTTCAAATATCTGCAGTTTGCATGGACCATGGTAACAATCAGATGGTATATTAATTAACTTCCGAGAAGAACCATTTTCTCATGTCTTTTTCGAGCTTGGCATTTAGACGTTATTAAGTGACCATGTGTAATGTGTGTAATGATCTCCCCATTGTGAAGCTGCGTGCAAATTTTTAGACAAAAATTTGCATACTTCAGTCACATTACACTCTAAATTGGACATCCAGTGAATTCTGATATCCCAGAAGTTAAAATTGCTTATGAATATTTTTAGATTGTGTTTGAATCCTAAAGAAATTTAAACGAATCAGTTGATGCCAATCCTCAAAGAAGACATTGTAGAACGTCTGGAGAAACGAAAGTATCGTGGAGGTGAATATGTGACACCTGAAAAGAACAACATGTAAATAATAATAATAATAATAATAATAATAAGAAGAAGAAGAAGAAGAAGAAGAAACCTGAATCTTTTCAATCCCTTTGGATCATTATCACGGAATCTTTAAATGTATTTTTGTGACCTAAATCCCTTTAGAAGTAAGCTATTATGACGCTTCAAAGATGTTTCTTGATTATATTAGAATAGCAGTTTTGTTTATGCCTTTGCACTTGTGACGGCTTGTAATTCCGATTTTCTTTACTTAAACTGTTAATAATCTATGTTGCGAACCGAAAAAAAAAACGGATGTGAGAGAAATGAGAGTTTATTGCTTTGCTAAGGAATATATGCGAATCTGAACGCAGTAGTACCTACGTGAATTTTAACTCACCACACCGATTCCATAATCTTTACCAGTATGCTTAACACTTTCAACAGTTTTAGAAATATTAGATTTCCAACAATAGACGGATTTCTAATACTAAAGTGAAATTATTTTATTTTCATGCACTTATTTGTCAAGTGCTTTTATTCGTACACCTTATTTATGGCGTCTAATTTAACAGTAGCAGAAAGTTAATAACATTCTTTAATGGACTTCCAATGACAGTTCTGTTCTGACCGATGAGAAAAATATGGTTTCAAACGAATAATATCATTTTAACCCAAAATAAATCGATTATGTACCAGAATATAAACTCAGGTGCCGCCTAATCACAAAGTGCAATTCAAAATAACAAAATAAATAAATAAATAAAAACATATTACTTAAAATGGCTAATTTGTATAAATCTCAAGTGTCATTGAAACGAATTATGAAAGTTTCTTGTATGAAAACGGCTCTTCTCATAATTCACCAGAAAATGTTTAAATGGAATATTGGGAATGTTATATTTAAATGGTTTGGGTAAGAATTGTGAATTTTAAATGTTTTTAATTGAATGTGAAATTGGAGGAAAATATACTTTTGTAATTTGTTGGTCTTTTATTTTGAGCAATGAAAAAAAATCTCAAAAAATAATGAATGCAATTGATGGAAAAGTTTCCATAGATGTAAGTAATTCTCGTAGTGCCGTTTCTTTACCTTACTTCATATGAACATTTTATGACATATAAAAGCTCTTAGATAAGAACTATTGATTGGCTAACATGGTCGGGTGCCTCAAAATCTGAAAGAAAAAATAACAGAGCGCATGCTTTTCTCTGCTTAGTGAGTTGTGGTGCAGGAGATATTGGCTCGGAAAGAGAAATCAGAGACCCAAGTTCGAATTCCAGTTGAATTTGTAGCATTCACTTACGCTCAAATGCCACTGGGAAAAAGTATTAATCCGTTACATCCCCCTCTAGCTATAAGTTAAATAATAGAACTAATTGATGTCAGCAGTCTTGTTTGACACCCAGTCTACCACAAAAAGTAATGGCAACCTACTGCGGGAAATCTAGTTCCCATTCAGTCATGTCGCTTTCGAGGCATGATCGCCCAAGCGTGTTTCACGTATATAACTTAACTGATTCTTAAACGATTGATGGCGATGGAGAATTTCTTTTTTACTATAATGAGAAATGAAAAACCGCTGTAGAAAATGAAAGGATCTTCTGTTTACTACTTGAAAAGCAGGTTTGCCTCCGAAAAAATATAATACTCTGTGGCTGATAGACATTTTTAAAAATGTCAGCTTCTTTCACAAAATCAGACATTGAATTCAGAAAATTTTTCTGAACATATTAAATGCAGAAATCGATGAATTGCGTTCTGAATGGCTCAACAAAAATGCTTGCCTACATCAGGATAACGCCAATCCTCACTTCCCTTTTCCCTCCTTGCAAATACGGATACAGCTTTGTGTGCGCTTTTTGTAAATTTGTACTAAAAATTCAAAACATTGTATTTATATAGATTCATAAATCACTTCACACACGAACTACAGAAACATATCTGACCCTGCCGCCGTTATTAAAATTATTTATATTGCTTTTGAACATTTTTTAATTTTCAACTTCAATATGGATTATTTACTTGAATTTAAAAAAAAATAGTGTATTGTCTTAAAAAACGAAACTCTATTTTTTACTATACATAGAAAAAATGAGTCCATTTATTAACTTTCGCCATATTTTTATCCCCCCCTGTGGACACAAGACTGATGTCTACACGTTAGAGCAAACCATCCGTCTACTTTGCTTCCTTGTCAAACTAGAAAAAAATTTTCCTTCGAAAGCCAGCACGCATCGAGTCTGAGGAGAAAAAGCTTATCAATCATTTTCCGTCGGCTACTAAGATAGGATCAATATCGACAAAGAAATTCTTGGTTGGATGTTACCGAATACCTTTAAACAGTTACAGACATAAACAAAACCATATTTTCGCATGGTTCTTTATTAGTATACTATTGCTGTAAAATGATAACGTCTACGAAAGGGATTCATCCTTACCGTTTGTCTCGTAGGTTAGTTAATTAAGTTTGGTGGCATATCAGTATCTCTGGGTTATTTAATGTCGAAATCTAAATATTTTGAAAATAGATTTATGGCATCCTCTACTGATACTTTTAAAAGAATTTTTAGATTAATATTTTTTCTTTAAATTATATTCCTAGTATTTCTCCTTTAAAAATTTTCTGTTGGTAGTTTTACTGTAACAGGTATTGTTGGTAATTATTTATATAAAAAGTATTGCTGTCATTTATATTTAATATTTTAATTATTTTATTTTCATGCACTTATTTGTCAAGTGCTTTTATTCGTACACCTTATTTATGGCTTCTAATTTAACAGTAACAGAAAGTTAATAACATTCTTTAATGCACTTCTAATGACAGTTCTGTTCTGACCGATGAGAAAAATATGGTTTCAAACGAATAATATCATTTTAACCCAAAATAAATCGATTATGTACCAGAATATAAACTCAGGTGCCGCCTAATCACAAAGTGCAATTCAAAATAACAAAATAAATAAATAAATAAAAACATATTACTTAAAATGGCTAATTTGTATAAATCTCAAGTGTCATTGAAACGAATTATGAAAGTTTCTTGTATGAAAACGGCTCTTCTCATAATTCACCAGAAAATGTTTAAATGGAATATTGGGAATGTTATAGTTAAATGGTTTGGGTAAGAATTGTGAATTTTAAATGTTTTTAATTGAATGTGAAATTGGAGGAAAATATACTTTTGTAATTTCTGGTCTTTTATTTTGAGTAATGAAAACAAATTTGGAGGGGTGTTTACTATTTGCTTTTAGCTGAGGACCATAGTAGGTGCTACAACACTAGGTCAAGATGGAACTGTGAAGAACAGGAAATAAGAGGTGGTCTCATGTTCCTAAAATCTCCAAACTCTCGAACAGAAGCTTTGCCGCCAAATGTCATTTATCGTAATATGCAGGACTAACTACAAAATATGTAGCAATGATAAAGATTAAAATAATCATTAAAATATTTATGCTAAGATGAACAGTTTTTTAGATAAAATTCAACATTATTTGACGGAGCAGCAACTGCACTCGTCGTTTAATGAAAAATTATTTTTAAAACAAATCTTCAGTAAATTAGGTTTCTCAAGTCTCATAGCAGTTATCGTTCTTTCTAGTTTTAGAGTTTCCTTCCTAAATATTTCTTTACAATAGGGCTATAAATCAAAATAATCATTGTCATTATTTTCTCTTCGAATTATACGCAATCTATTTAAGTTTTTGATGTTATTGAGAGTTCTCAATTTATGAACTTTCTGTTAGATGGTACAAACATGTTTTGTAGTTCTCTATCGCCTGTCCACGAACTTCGAAGAACAATAGTTCTCACTACTACCTACTGATCTCATTCATTCTAAACCATATTTAATCATCGATCTGAGAAATCAGTTTTATACGGATGACAGTTTAAATAATTCTGAATGCATTTGTCACCATATAAGGCAGCGATATGAATGTCTAAAATGCCTCATAAATTTTCAGAGGCCAAGATTTTCAATTTTTTTAATGATTACTACTCACTTCTCATGTGTACTTTTGTATGGTGATGATTAACTGGATATATCGATTCTCCTCAAAAATCATATTTTCTTAGACGTTTGCTAAGCAACGCCGTTCACTATTTCTCTCGTGGATTAACCCGTTTTAGAGCAATATATTATATATTTATCCGTCATCTTATTCTGTCGTGTCCTTTCCGGATGTAGTAGATTATGGACATTTGAAAACGTTGGGTGCGGAGTAATGTATCTTGGTTCAGGCCTTGTGTCATACATAACTGAACTCCATACTGCTTACAAGTTTTATACAGAAGTATCACCAGAAAGTTATTATCAGAAGTTTGGTTGTCATCAGGTTGGAATGTGGGGGATAGTTTAGGATGACGTAAGAATAAAATATACATTTGGTCTGTTAAAATAGAAATTTATCAAAAGAAATGAATAAAAATATTCGTAAAATATCAATGTGTAATTAGAAACATTATTAAGAATTTAATGGTAGAGTTCGCGTTCACTGAGAAAGTTAAAGGTATTAAGAGTTGAAGACATTGTTTGTAGTAGTAATAGTTGAAAGTGTATATGCGTACGTGCGTACGTATGTATGTGTTTGTTTGGTAGGAATGTCTTGGGATAGAGAAAAAAGTAGAATGAATCAGCACACGAGAAGGAAAGAGAAAGAGGACAAATGTCTGGGTTACATGAATCTTGTCCCGTTACATTTTATCTTGTCGTCTTTGCTGCTTCCATTCTTGTTTAATTTCGCACTAGATGGCTAAATCATCAAGTCCTGCAAGTCACTCTCATTGGTCAAAAATCAATTTAACACCTACTTGCGAAATCCGGTTTAGAATTTTTCTTTAAGCATATGGTCAATCCTTTATCTATTTGGGAAAAACCAGGAAATTCACACGTCGTTGTGATATTTTGTAAAAGTGAAGAAAAAGGTTGATTTTAATTCTTAATTTTCTATCCCTACATATTCACTTGTGTCTGTCTCGTGTCGCTCTTAATATATTTTCCTCTTGGAACAGGCATAATATTACTTTTCAAGGATATGAAATGTTTTACTCCCTAACATTATTGTCATCATCATCAAATATGAATTGAATTAACCTCCTATATTTTTTAAGTGAATAATAAATTCAACAACTTTTAATTTTTTTAAGAATATTATCAACAATCAATTAGTTTTTTACAATAATATATAACGTAAAATATCATGGGAAAATCGAAATAAAATCACAGTGAACGATATCAAAACGGGATTGCCATAAGAAATGATCCAGCTTACTTTTTGGATTTGAAGAGGATTGTGTCTTAAAAGCGCTTTCCGCAAATTAATATGATTTTTAGATATTTGAGATGAGATCACAAACTATTTTATCAGCAATAAGAACAGCCCAAAAGGTAAACTATCATTTAGAGTTGTCTAATATTTTTAGGATGTGCCTTGTGGTGCATTGGATATCGGCTCAGAACGAGAAATCGCGGGGCCGAGTTCGAATTCCAGCTGAATTCATTGCATTCACTTGCGCACAAATACCCTAGGGAAAGGTATTAATCCGTCTATTCCTTCCAGTTATGGGTTAAATAACAAGGAGAGATTGGGTTCTATAGCCTTGGTCGGCAACCAGTCTACCGCAGAAAGCAATGGCTACCTACTACGGGATAATCTTCTGCCCAGTCAGTCATGTCTCTTTCGAGACATGATCGCCCAAGCGTGTATCACGTATGGCACTTACTTGACTGAATATTTTAACATATTACAAAAGATTTGACACCGCTATACGAAGTCTTATTGGAATGTAGAAATATATAAATATATCAAAGAATAGGAATACTTCGTTAGAAACAAAGACAAATTGCGGAAATTCGACATAGTATTAACTTTTGGGGTAGAAATGAAAAAGTGATAATATTCGACAGCAAAAAGGAGTTTTTCCAAACGTATGTTTAAAATCGGCATTCATTATTTTATCTTAAAATAAATAAATTCTCCTATACTTGATATTTATAAAAGAGAGATAAGATCAAGATTGCTGGTAAATATATAATTGCTGGTGTTACATAATCTTAATAATCTGTGATAGAATTCAAAAGTGGGTAGATAAATTATTTTTCATCCAAAAACCTCTCCCCTTATATCAATATCGCTATTAATATGGCAAACGTTCCAATTAGTTTAATTCCCCAGTCACTTGATCACAGACATTCACCGCTAGTACCCGGCATGTCATATTCAATCGTCCCCATTCTCTAAGTGTTTCCATGACAGAGTTTCTTCAGAAATGAAGAACAGTCACGCCAAATATAAAATACCGAATTTATATGCGATATAAATATACATATATATATATATATATATATATATATACATATATATATATATATAAGTATTATGTTTCAATTATTTTCTTCGTTGCTTATTCATTTGTGAATATATATATATATATATATATATACAGAGAGAGGGTGAGAGAGAGAATTATATATATATATAGAGAGAGAGACAGACAGAGAGACAGAGAGAGAGAGAGTAAAAAGATGTAAATATGAACATAATAATATTTCAATAAAGGCAAATATTGATACAGGATTGGGCGCTCATATTTCATTCGATACATGACAAACAAAGAAAATTCCCAGTAGTAGCAGTGTTTATTTTTGTATTAGACTAGTTGCCAATCAAGGCAATACACACCTGACTACGCTGCTATGGACGAGAGGAGAAGTAAAACCAGACTGGAATTCGGATTCGGCTTTCCGATGTTAGCATTCCGACTCATTATCCACCGAACTATTTTTTGATTTCCATTCTGCATTAAATTATTTTTTTCAAATTTTAATAATTTTTTGATATTGATTGTTTTTTTTTACTTTTTGTTTATTTTTGTCTGGAAGAAACGTCTGCTATCTTTATTACCTTAGTTTTTTTCTTCTTCTTCGTTTCGCATAAACAAATTTCAGTAAGTGACAATTCCATTCTGTTCAAATTTGTTTCTGCCCATGTCAGTCGGAAAAGTCAAGGACGCAGATGAACGAGTCAATAAAAAAACAAAGATTCAATTTAAAAAATGAACGGAATTTTGTGCCTAACAATAAAAAAAATACAGTTTTATTTGAAATGAATGGAAAAAAGAAAATATAAACAGAAACAAAAATAATATTAAAATAAAAAAAACTAAAGAAGTATGTATGATTTAAAGTTTTCTGTAATAATCGTGCATTATGAAAAGGCAAAAAAATATTTTGGACCATGAGAATAATTATTTTGCAAGTGAAAATAGCATTAACAATCTCTAGAGATAAAAATGCTTTTCCAGATACAAGTTCTACAATTCAACCCATAGATGCAAGAAGGAGATAGTGTCACCAAGCGCATTTACAGGTAAATGAATTTAATGAACAGGAATTTGAACTCAAATTTTTCGTCTTCTAATTACAAGCCGACGATACCTTTCTTCTTCTTCTTCTTCTTCTTCTTTCAGGGCGTAGGCGATCAGGGCTTTCCACGTCTTCCTATCCCTGGTGCTTATTAGCACACTTTCTTCGGTTACTCCACCCAAACCCCGCTCTACCATCCACCACCTCAGACCCTTCAAATATGTTATCTCTGTTTCTCTTTCTCTCTATCTGACCTGTGAGTATCAGATTCTCCGGGCCTTTCTTCCTCAACACATGTGCCAAGAACTACAGATGTCTTTTCCTGGTGCTCAGTATTAATTTCCTTTTCGTTTCCATCCTTTCTAAAACCTCATCATTGCTCACATGGTCGTTCCGTGATATTCGCAACATCCTTCTGTAGAACCACATTTCAGTTGGTTCAAGTTTTTCATTCATCTTTGATGTTCAGCATTCACTGCTATATTGAAGAACAGACATAACATAGCATTCTAGCACTCTCTTTATTGTTTTGCCGAAATTTCCCTGTCTCTGCTAAGATTCTGGAATGCGTCCTTGGCCATTCCTATTAGCATTCCGTTATCAGTGTCGCATTTTCCGTCGTCCGTTAGAACATTTCTCATCCGCTTAAATTTTTGTACTTGCTTGATTTTAGTATGCCCAACTTGTAATTAGCATTTTGGATCCTTTCCTTTTGCTGATGACCAGACATTCGGTTTTCTTCTAAATTGTTTGTAGGCCTTTCTTTCGACATTTTTCATCTACTTTTTTAGGAGGTTTTGTAGTTATAATGACCAAAGAACAACAAGTAAAGAATTGAATAAAACTTGAATGATAATCAGGATAAAATGGAAGAGCCATACGGGAAGGAAACTAATATAAAATGAAAGAAAATAAGTCAACGGGAAGAAGAAGAAGAAGAAGAAGAAGAAGAAGAAGAAGAAGAAACATGTTTGAAGAAAAAAAGAATGAATTTATTTTTAAAATTATAGGTATAATAAATACCCTTGTAAAACTGAGGATAATTAGAGACAAAAATGATAAAAGTAGAAAATAATTATTCAAATGTAAATGGTTATTACAATTCTAATATTTTTTTTTATATTTTAATAAATGTCTATATTTGATAGGCTGGTCGTTCTCATATACGAAAGATTGTACCAACCACATTACAACTCCGAATTCACGATTCAGTATATATTTTAATTAAATAATTTATTTCCGTGAGACTGTCATCTGTTGAACAGCCTTCCAGAACAGAACTAATCCTTGGGGCTTATTGATTTACCATGGAATACACAAGAATCCTCACTTATTCGATATTTGTTGAGATTGATTTCCTATGTTGATGCTTGAAAAGGTCAACATTTCACTTACTCAGCATAGACGATGCTATGATCTCGGGAATGAGATTTTTAGTTTGGTTGTGATGGTTTTGATTAAATGGCCCTCATAAGATCTAACCTGATTTATTTACTGACATTTTTTTTGTTTTTTTTATTTTTATTTATATCTAATTAGCACATCACGTAAGAGATAAAAAAATGATGTATTTCATACTATTTCTAGTATTTATTGCCAAGTGGAAAATTCTAAATGAAAACAGAATGTTGCTTTTGTTAATACTGCACAATAACATATGCGTCATATGAACTGTTCTGTAGTCGAGTTTTTGTGCTCTCTTCCCCATGCTAGTCCCTTCTTATTGACTGGCCAACACAAAGGCTTCCTTGTTGCCTTGTAAAATTTCTCAAAGTAATAATATGAATAATTTCTATGTTTCGAGAGAGATTCTCTTCATCAGGCAATGTTTGATGTTGGTTGTACAAATGATTTACATTGAAATACAAATACCTTAGGTTTGCTGCTTATGTATGTAGGAAGATATAATATTTAAATGTCTGTAAAAGATTACTGTAAATTATCTAAAACCCCAAGAAACAATCAAGGTAGACGAGAGTGTTGTAAAGAGCAAAAGAGGTGTATGTTATGAGGCTACGAAGGATATAACAGTTAATTTTCAACATGAAGATGTTAAGATTTAGTGATTGCTTAATATGATCTCTGAATTATGTTTCACTTAGTAACAGATTTAGAGAAGATGAAATTCTTACTTACAAATTGAATACGAAATAGATGTTGAGGCGCCAACTCTGTTACTTTGCATGTATTTTCTAATAAGTGAAGGTCTGGACTAGTGGAAATAAGGGATGTAGCTAGTCTAAATATTTTCCACGAGAATTATGAGATTTTTTTATAATCATATCAACCCAAGCTAGAGATTTTACTGCCACTGTTTTGCAGGGGGTTACATAGGAGGAAAGTTATGAGAAAGAGTGACAGGCTATAGGGAGTGTCAGGAAGTGTTTTTTAATCATATCACCCCGAGCAAGGCTGTAACGCCACTCATGTATAGGCGGCTACGTAAGAGTGAAAAGATTGGAAAGGAGAAAGCCGGAAACCACATCCAAAACAGGGAACAAGGGATGAGTCTCTTCACCTGTTCAATAGACGTGGGCGGAGTGTGAACCGGACTATAGTTTAGTCCATCTACTACAATTGAAAAAAAAGAAAATCGTGAAAAGATTGGAAAAGAGAAAGCCGAAAACTACAGCCTAAGCAGGGAAAAAGAGATGAGTCTCTTCACCTGTTCAAAGAGAAGGATGAGAATACTGATGAGAGTGGAGTGGACGGAGAAAGAAGCATGAGAGGGAAGATGCAGGTTAGTGTGATAGGAGATGACTATTGATTTACATTTAAATTCTTGGAGATTGTAGCTGTCGAGGAAGCAAGTAAATGTAATGGAATTCCACAAGCGGGAAGTGCGAGAAAAGAAGCTGATGGAGTAGAATTTGAGCTTACAATTTACTGGTTTCACAGTAAAAGTGTAGGACCTAGCTGCTAATCTTGTAGCTCGAGTAAATTTATATATTTTGGGCACCAGGGAGTTAAGTTCATCGAAGCAGCAGATATTAGAGAGAGGCTTAGAAGCTTTCCTTTCACGGACAGTTTTTTTTTAAATGTTAGAAAACATATAAATACACCAACGCCACTGAAACGCATTCATTATCTCAAGGCTGGAAAATTAGTGCATGTTAGCTCCAGCTCAGGTATGGCTGCAATCTAGTAAAATAAAAATGAATTTATTTTTTTCAGTGTATCCATATTCGTCCGTGTATTGTATACTTTTGCCATTAATGTACTTGACAATATCAAAAGAAAGTTATGTAAGTTAATCGACCCTGACCATGTATCGCAATTTCAGTCATTCACTCACCGATGTGGTATGGCTTCCGTTTGTCTTTTCTATAAATATTTTCATCATAATGGCTCCGACGAGCTTTTTTGTGTTACGAGATTAGCCTTAATTCAACAGATTTGTAGCTATAGGAAGATGGGTAAGGTGCATCTGATTTGGCCTTGTGTCATACATAACCGAACTGCCTACAGCTTACAAGTTTTATGCATAATTATCATCATCAGAATTGTCATCAGAAGTTTATTATCGTTATCATCAGAAGGTTGGTTGGCGGCAGGTTGGAATATGTGGAATAGTGTAAGAATAAAATATACATTTTTTATGTTAAAATAGAAATTTATTAAAAGGTAATAACAACACAAGTTGTAGAAGTTAATGTGCAATTAGAAACATTATTAAGGAGTTAAGAGTAGAGTTCGTGTTTAATGATAAAGTTATGGGTATCAAAAGTTGAAGAAAATGTTCATAGTTATAATTGTTGAAAGAGGATATGCGTACATATGTATGCATGTGTTTGTTTGGTAGGAGTATCTTTGGATTGAGAAGAAAAAAGTAAACGGAATCAGTAGACGTGATGGAAAGAAATCAGGACAATGTCTGGGTCGCTTGAAGTTGAAGCTACATTTTACATGTGTATTTCTCTCTCGCTGCTCCCATCTGAGATTCTGACGCTGCGAGATCATTTATATGGCATTTTGAATTTTGCACTGTCTCGCTAAGTTCTTTTAAAACTTCCAAGCCTCTCACATTGGTCAAAAATAAATTTAACACCTACTTGCATAATCTGGCTTCGACTTTTTCTTTAAGCACATGGTCAATCCGTTTCTATTTGGCAAAACCCAGAATTTCACACATCGTTGTGAATTTTTGTAAAAGTGATAAAGAAGGTTGGTTTTAATTCTTAATTTCTTATCCACTACATATTCTCGCACTTCCCATTCGTAGAATTGCATTCCATTTACTTGCTTTCCAAATAAATGCAATCTTCAAACTTTAAATGCATCGTCAATTGACTTTTTTTCTATTCTCAAATCCCGTACATCTTTTTCTTTTCTTCAATCCACTCATACTTTTTCGTTTTTACGTTCACTTTCATTCCTTGCAACTCTCTGCTCAATAGTGTCATTCCCGCCTTGGGGTGATAGGTACCGACTTGGCAGTTCGACTCCAGCCACTTACCCACCGACGAAATGTGGGTTCCCTCTGTCTGTTCTACAAATATTTTCATGGCGAATTTAAGTCACTGGTGACCCTGCCACACGAGTTTACTCGTGCAACCAGACTGGCAACTGGGTCCCACCCATTCACAGTTAGATCAACCAAATGTAGCCGACAACTCTAGTCCACAGCTTCTTTTCTCACAAATCCCGCCTTTGGAACTCTCTTCCATATTCTTGCTTTCCTGAAGGCTACAACCACCAGGATTTTAAATGCAATTTCAATACCCATTTCTTAATCATTTGGCTCCAGTTCTTTCTACACACCTGTATATCTTTTCCTTTCTCTCTAACTTTGTAACTGTCATCACACCTGTATTCCTATCCACCCCTTGCTCCTTTCTTTGACACCTCCTGTAACTAGTTCTTCTTTCTCTTTATTCTCCTATCTAATATTTTTCTTATGTAGCCCCCTGTGCATCAGTGGCGTTACCGCCTTGCTTGGGGTGAAACGATTAAAAAATGATTTAAAAATATTCAAATTGTAGATGGCCTGAAAGTTATAATTATATATATTATATATATAATATATTGGTTATATTGTTCATAACATGCGAGAGATTTAGTCATTTTCTGAAATTTTAATGTAATATTGACATTCAGATATTATTTAAAATGTAAGCGCTGATGTTATGTGTAGGAGTATGTCATAAATCTCAGACCCAAGTCAAGTAAATATATAGTATCAAAGCGAACTCAGGAAAATTAATGCATATGTTCTGTGATATGGCGCTGTGATAATGTGACATTGTTTACGACACCATATATAATTTTTACGACACCATATATTTAGTTTTAAGTTTAACTTCGAAAAAATGAACACATAAATACTGCTTAAATATAATATAATAATTTATATAATACGCAAATTATATTTTGAATTTCAATTTATTAGGATTATTATATGCATTGTTTATCATTATTTCTTTTAATTTAACCAATTACTATTTTTTTGCCTGTGAGTATTTAATTGTTTTGTGTACAAATATCTCGAGTGCTTGTCTTATATCTAAGCTTTGTTTTTGATTACCAATTCCTCAAGATTTTTCTTTTCAATTTTCCTGTTGGTCCTATGAAAAAAAAACAATTATATATCAATTTTAGTTTTTGTTGTATTGGAGTAGATAGATCTATCTATCGCCCGGTTCACACTCCACCCACGTCAATTGAACAGGTTAAGAGGCTCATCCCTTGTTCCTTGTTTAGGATATGGTTTCCGGCTTTATCTTTTCCAATCTTTTCACTATTACGTAGCCCCCTGCACATTAGTGGCGTTACCGCTTTGCTCGGGGTGATACGATTAAAAAAAATGACTTCGTAATCTTTGTGTATTTTTAGGTCATTTTATAAAATGCTGCTGTGACATGCGTCTTAAATATCCTCTAGAAAATAAGTTTAACCCCGAGCGCGTCATAAGCAGCAGAATCGGTAAGACGGTTTTCGTCAGCAGTCAATCTAATAAAAAAGAAAACACTGATTTAAAACCATATACATACGGATAAAATGTTATGGAAATATATTCACCGTGAAGATACGTAGTCGCTTGAACGGCAACGAACATCAAGAAACTCCTGCAGACAAGTCGCCCGCAAATTAAATTACCTTCTTCAACTGCTCATCATTTTGGCTGAGAGGGAGGCATGTCTCATCACTAGTAGACTGAAATTTGACCAAACAAAGCGTTACCTGTATCTTACAAGGTTAACATCTACTGCTTATACATACAGTCATATTTTTAGACTTTAATTTTATCTACTTGCCCATATTTGTATCTCATTTGGACTATTCAAGCTAGCTTTTCGTCTGTTAAAGGTATTTACTAAACCAAAAGGGAAAAAAAGTTTCCTTTAGAGAAAAAAACTTAGGTTAGGAACAGAAAAGTTATTGAAACTATCTACTCTGCATTAGCAGGAACTGAGGAATGCCAAGAATAAAGGAATAATCAACACAGGATATTCCATCAACAAAGACAATGGAAAGGTTATGCAAAGAAAACAAAGCCAGCTGTCACAAATTCCCATAACCGCGCTTTCAAATAGACGCGAATCTACTCTCCCATTAGTCATCTTGCTGCCTCCTGCCTTGTTTATTAATTATAAGACGCTTATTTTTCCCTTTCATGGGAAAAGCAATATTGCATGTAGTGTAAAAGTCGTTATTTGATGCAAAATATACTGACACCAAAAATTCGGTTTATAAATTGCACCAATTCTTGAATATTTATACAAAAATATTGTCTGAACTGAAAGACCTAAATTCTTCAATTTCTGCTTATAAACTGATTTCAGAATTTTACTAATTCTAAAATAAATTCAAATGAAGTTAATCTATATTTTATTAAGAACATTGAATGACAACTAGATTCAAATCAGAATTCTTTTTATGAATCACTACAAGTAAAATATATATCCGATAGGTAAAAATTGTAAAAAAAAGACGGATTACGAAAAAGACTGATCCTTAAATAATACTTGTAGAAACAAAATAAATCGATAAAAATGTCTGTAACACAATAATACTTTATTGCATAAATTATACGGCTAGAGATTTTAATGTATATTGTTTATTGGATACCCTACTAAAACCACTGCATTGTATAATATATTAAACCATATTATGGCTAAATCTTCCAGAAAAAAATCTCTTTAAATTACGTTAACGTCTTACTTAATTGACAGTGAGTTAGTTATAATAATGTAATTGTATCATGCATCTTATAAATCTGCAGTAAATTATAAAATTTTAAATGGCTGTTCTATGAGGTTTTCATTGATCATCAAAGTCAAATTCCAACGCTAAGATTATTAAGTTAAACTTAATATTTTCTCAAAACTGGTAAAGATTTGGAAACATATGTTGTGGCTTTATTTATCATGCCAAAGTAAAACTTCTAAATTAAGTGTAATACTAAGAGTATAAAATCAAACTTTTGTTTATTGCTAATCACTGTATTCGTTCATAGGCAAGTGCAATAATCCGTAGCCGGCAAATCCCGGATATTATTCAAACGTTTTCTGTTACAAAAGACAAAATTTGTCTGCCTCAATTCTGTTTTTCATAATGAAGCAAATGGCATGTGCAGGTGCATGCCTTCAGCCTTTTTGAATGCAAATGGAATTCTTCGTCCCATGTTATCAATAAAGATTTCACCGAATGTTTACTAATTAATAAAACAACTTCTTTCGGAAGCACACAGTCATTGTAAACTTATTAATAGTTGCCTGAAAACTCCTACATTTGTTGGTAACCAAGGTTGAAAAGCCAATACTTCTCTACTATTTAACCCATAGCTGGATGATTGGAAGTAGCAGTGCATACATACTTTCTCCAAATATATATCAGTTAAAATGAATGCAATGAAACTTTAAAATGTGTACTCGAATCTCGGATTTTTTTTCTTTTCCAGCGGTTATCAGTTACACCATTCTCACATCATATTTTTAAATAATATCACTAGATAAAATAATAAGAATAATAAATAAAATATGCCGACAACATGGTTTAAATATTAAAACCATCCAGTAAAATAAATACCTGTAAAATATGTCTAAAACTCGTCTATATTTCTGAGATGAGGCAGTATTTACAGTATTTACATTATTCGTACTATTGTCCTCATCTTTGTTGCCATTTGTACAAATTTCTGGGCCTTCATCACTTGTTAAAGAATTTTGAACCGAAACATTTATTCCAATAACTGGGGTATATGAACTTCATTCCTTGCGCAGTAGTGCCTCTATTGAAGTTATGAATTATCTCCCTCTAACCCTGTAAGTTACTCGTCCCATTGCTGTAGCCTGGTATTGAACTCACAACTCCTTGAGTCAAGTCAAAGCAACTATCAATCATATATATCTAATGGGTCATGTGTCCTTAAGGACACGTTGGTTAGTTCCTAAGTGTTGACCCAGAGAATTGTGAGTTCAATACCAGGCTATCTTTCTTAAAATTTATACTCCCTACAAAATCAATGTTTTTCATATTTCATTTAGTCTAGAAGAGGTAGATGTTAAACAATTTGGCAGTTGTTAAAGATTCATTAATCTCATTTTTGTGACAAATTTAATTCAATGTGGCCTAATCTAGTAACTATTGTATTCACTAATCATAAATTATCCATATCATTTTGCTGACAACGCTGAAGTTTGAATAACATTTGTTCGTAATGGTTTTAGGTTTTTCCCTAACATGACCCTTTGGGATATGGGTAATATTTGCTCTCTAAAACTTATTGTCTATGTAGCTCTTAGTATTTTTTTTCTTTTCGATATCATTTCTAATCTTTGTTCTTTAAACCAATCATAAGCTCATCTGATACGTCATTCGTTGCTTTCATGTGTCTAACTTGCATTTAAATTTCCCGACAATGTGAAATAATCTAAGCCCTCTTTGCTCATTATAGATTTCCAGTTGCTTTCTTCAGGTCTTCTTTCTGTTTCCATTTTCTCCAAAACTTTGCCACTGCTCACATTTTTAATCCATGTTATTCTCAGAATGTTTCTATAGAGACCAATTTGTGTTACCCAAAGTCTCTCCTTCATATGTGATTTGATCTTTCAGCATTTCCTACCATAAAGGAGGACCAGTATTATATAAAATTTAATTACACTTGATCGACTCGGAACGACAAGTCGGGAGCCGAGTTCGAATTTAGGTTGAATTCATGGCATTCACTTACGCACACATACCCTTGGAAAAGGTATTAATTTGTCTCTTCCTTCAAGTTATAGGTTAAATTGTAAGACTATATTTTGCGTGCAAGAATTATGACACTGTTATCGGCGGCAACGGAAAGCAAGAAACTATTATTAGTTTTCTCGTTAATTAAGCAAATTAATTCTTGTCTATCAGGCGGAATGAATTGTTTTTGTTCGTAATTTTTATAAATCGAAAAAATAAAAACAACTGATAAAAGTTGTTTGTTCTAATATGAATAAATTTATTCTGTTTCAATATGAGCAAAGGAAAATAAGGGAACGCAAACCCAAAGCCGAAAATATGAATGAATTCATATTTTGCGGGTGTGCTGTTGATAACCAACCGGTTCAAATAGGGTCATTATTGACAAGCGAAATAAGCATGACAAAGAAAAATACAATTAATGTCTGAGCTACACAGCCGATAAAAGTGAAAATTTAACAAAACCTAATAATGTGGTTCCAAAATGCAGGTTCTATGATAAATGCCAAGAAACCATCTAATCTCAGGATGTTCTGGACTTGCCCCAGATGAATATAAAAATCATCAAAAATTATCAACAAATACAGCGTTGATTTCGTTTTTGAATAAAGGGAATATTGAAAGTTTCTGCTCGTCAAATAAAAAAGTTGATGTTGTGAATATGGATGGAAAATGCGACACCGAAATCTGAACAAGTATTTGAATTCCAAAAAAAAATGTATTCTAAAAGAAAAACAACTAAAAATGTAAAACGATTTGTTGGCAACGTACATCACAAAAAATGAGAGAATTGGAGAGAACATGTTGTTCTACGGAAAAATACTGAGTACTCGATGGAAGAATTAAAAAAGAAACGAAAATTTTTTACAACAATAAGAACAAATAGGATAAAAATCGGGGAGCCGGGTTCGAAATCCAGTTGAATTCATTGCATTCACTTACGCGCAAATACACTTGGGAAAGGTACTAATCCGTATATTCCTTCCAGTTATGGGTTAAATGATATGACAGATTGGGTTGTATAGCCTTGGCTGGCAACCAGTCTACCGCAGAAAGCAATGGCAAACTACTGCGGTATAAACTTCTGCCCAGTCAGTCATGTCTCTTTCGAGACATGATCGCCCAAGCGTGTATAATTTATGACACTTAACCGGCTGAATATAATAGTTGGAAACATGAATAAGGCTTCTATTGGGCATAAAGTAGGGGATCAGTTTTAAATTGTTATGACCTAGCAAACTGATCCCCCACTTCTTACTACTTAATTATATAATATATCTCTTTCTCCTCTAGCTATGTGTCAAATAACAGGACAAAGAAAGCAATGGCAACCTACTGCGGTATAATCTTCTGCCCAGTTAGTCATGTCTCTTTCGAGACATGATCGCCCAAGTGTGTTTTACGTATGGCACTTAACTGACTGATACTGAGAACAAAAAAAGACAACTGGTATGACTTTGAAGCATAATGTGAAAGGGGAGAATGGCTCTCAAAAGAATCTCTCTCTTACTGAAATTAGCAGAGAAGAAGAAAAAAGGAAGAAAAAGAAGAGGAGAAGGAGGAATAGGAGGAAAAAGAAAAAGAAAGAGAAATAAATGTAAAGTGAAAAGATGAGAAAATAAGAGGAGAAGGAGAAAAAAGAGAAAAAGAAGGAGAAAAAGAAGAGGAAGAAAAATAGCAGGAAGAGGAAGAACGGGAGGAAGAAGAAGAAAATTAAGAGAGGAGAAGGAGGAGGTAAAAGAAGAGCAAGACGAAAAGAAGTGTAAGTTAGAAGAGAAGAATTAAGAGGAAGAAGAAGAAGAAAGATACTTAAAGGAAAATAAGAGGATGAGGAAGAGGATGAAGAAGAATAGAAGCAGAATAAGTGTAGCAGTAGGATGAAGAAGAATAAGAGCAAGAAAAACTAGAAGGAGAATAAGAGAAAGAAGAAGAGAAAAATAATAAGAAAAGAAGGAATAGGAAGAGGAAGAGGAAAGGAGAAGTAGAAGAATGAATGATAGATTAAGAAAAGGAGGAAGATGAAAAGAAAGAAGGATGAGAGAAAAAAGAAAAAGAGTGAGAAAGAAGGAAGAGAAGAAGGAGAAAGGAGTAAGAGAAAAAGAGCAGAAAGCGGAAAGTACTAGAAGGGGAAGAAGAAAATGCGAAAGAAAAAGAAGAATGAAGAAAAAGAAGTAACAAAAAAGGAGGAAGAGGGAGAAGAGTATAAGTAGGAGGAAGAAAAAAGTAATAAGAGAAGAAGAGTAAAAGGAAAAGGAAGAAGATCAAAAAGAGGAAGTCAAAGAGAAGAAAGTGGAGAAAGATGGTGAAGAATTGGAAGATAAAGAAAAAGGAGAGGTGGAAGAAGGAGGAGGGGAAGAAGAGAAAGAAGGAAAAGAAGATGTACCCGTCGTCATCGCAGGCACGATCGTCTAAAAGCATGAATGCATATTTATTGCCAATTTCCGATAATACACTCCCTCTCGACTGGTATCTTAGTGAGAACTCTGATCTATTAGGAGAACTCACTGGTGGATAAAAAATGACTTTTATCGCAAACATTCTCTCTTTTTTCTCTCTGCAACACACGGAATAAGCAATGCTGATACTGAAATATATTCGCATATCGTTTAGACTATGCCTTTTAGTCTACGTGGCGCACACCCTAGGCTCCAAAATAATTTTGTTCCACAAAATATGAAGCATTGAGTGCTCACAATTTTGCATTTCCACACTAAGTTCGCATAAAAATATATCTTCTAAAGCAAATAAAACGTGATTCTTGATTATATGATTTTAGGCTGAACGCTATTTTATGAGCTCATATAATAGTTTTCAATAGCCAATACGTAGATCCCAAGGTAGTTAGCGCTTTAATACTAGAAAGAGTTTTATTGCAAATCACCTATGGAATGCCATCGTTATTCTTCAGACCATGGCATCAGAGAATATTACCGGTAAGATTTCACAGAGATTAATTGGCGTGATTTTCTATCCGTATGATCTGAAAAGCGATTTCATTAATTCTTAGAAATTCTTGCACACGCTTCTTCTCTTAAATCAATCAATAAAGCAAATATAATTATTATGAAGTTTTTGTCAATGAAAGTTTATGTATGAAAGATAAATATTAATAACTATTTCAATGATACTGAATCAACCGGGAAAAATATGCTATGAACCACGTACACCCATTCTTTTATCAATCTTGTCTCTTCATGAGGTGGGTAATCATGGCTCTCCACATATCCTTCTATGTTGCTCTACATACCTTCCGACCATTTACCATCAAATTATGACCATTTCTGCAATCAATTCGCAATATGTTTCAAAACAGAATACTTTTTACTACTACTTTTCTTTTTACATTGAAGGACATTTTAAGAAGTGAAATTTTAATTTTTGGTTTTCCTCATAAATCAGTTTTCCATAAAATATGAAATTTACTTATTTTGTACAAAGGAATCTACCTATACGTCGACAGACCAACATATCTTCCTTGTCATTATTTAATATATTGCCCCTCATACGCTTCTAAGCTCTCATTTGATATGTCCCTGTGTCTTAATATTTTGTTTATTAAATAGAGGTCAACATTTGGAAATTTGTTTAATATTTTTTCTTATTTGACCACGCTAACCAGACTGGATGTGCGTTGTGGTGCAGTGGATATCGGCTCGGAATGATAAATTGGGGAACTGAGTTCGAATTTCAGTTGAATTCTTTGCATTCACTTACGCGCAAATACCATTGAGAAAGTAATTTATCCGTGTCTTCCCTTCAGTTATGCATTAAATAACAAGAAAGATTGGGTTCTTTAGCTTTGGCTGACAACTAGTCTGCCGCAGAAAGTAATGGCAACCTACTGCAGGATAATCTTCTACCCAGTCAGTCATGCTTCTTTCGAGACATGATCGCCCAAACTTGTATTACGTATGGCACTAAACTGTCTGACTGAACCAGGCTGTGGAATTCATGTGCTCGCTTGATTTGATAAATACCCTATAAATAAATTGCGCTGTATATAAAAGGATGTTTATACTTACTATATTATTTCTTGCATAATATATTTGATGTAAGGTCACTTATAGCCACTATTTTTAAGGTAAAGTTATAAAATTTACTATGTTACTTCAAGAGATCTTCACTGGAAAAGATATTGCTAATTCTATATTCTATATTCTATGGAGGAGAATATGTGTTTCATTATTGATCGGAAGTGATTAGAATTAAGGTGGATATATACTGAATTTGCTTTTGTTTTCCATTAAGTTTGGTAAATTTATTAACTAAAGCTACTGAAACATCAAGCAAATCTACTTCTTTGTTTATCCGAAATATAAGATTGAGAATTTTAAATTCTCTACCGATAAATTTCCTGATTTTGTTAGTTTTAATATTTGTAGAAATTTTGTAACAATCTTAGGGCCATCATCTCTGTATAACCCGATGTTGTCAATGTTGATATGATTTTTTGCAGAAATATTATATACAATAAATAAGCCAACAAGCTCGGAGGCCTCAGCAGAGTTTAAATATTCCATGACATTATCAAATTGGTTAACCGAATTAATTATAATCCACTGTTCTTTGTTATAGATAAAGACGGATCTTCTACAGTTCGTAATAATAATATCCAGTTCCCCGTTGGAAAGATCAGAGTATGCAATTGTGAATTTATATATATATATATATATACATATATATATATATATATATATATATAGAGAGAGAGAGAGAGAGAGTACATTTGTTTTTCGCTTTGGTCAAGCACTGTATAACTGACGCAATTGTTATTATTTTAACCTCATCTCTAAAAGAAACAGCAACAATTTAATCTTATATTAATAATCAAATTAAAAAATGCTTAAATTTTCCAAAACTGTAACTTAAGTTTAATTTTGAAGTCTTTATTAACCGTTTCAAATTTGACAAAAAGCAAATTCGATTTTCTGAGGTTAATGTTATTTGAATAATAAATTTCCATCGACTTTGTGTGTGTCTGTGTGTGAGTGTGTTCTACTAAGTAGACGTGTATGTACGATATCATATATATTTATTATAAAACGCTGTTCAACACTTTGTACCGCATTCACACTTCTTCTTCTTCATGCGCCGTGTCTCTTCAGGACGTACACGATCGTGTACTTCCACTTGGCTCTGTCACTTGTCGCTCTCAGTATTTTTTCTGTTGGTATCCCTTCCTAGCCCCGCTCCTCCAACCAAGTGCTCAGACCTAACAAATACGTGTCACGCTGCTTTCCCATGTCTCTTCTTCCATTCATCCGACCTGTGAGTATCATGTTCTTCAGGCCCTACTTCTTCATTACGTGTCCCAGGAACCTCATTTATCTCTTCCTGATATATATTATCAGTTTTCTTCTCGTTAGCATCTTTTCCAACACCTCATCTTGCACACGTGCTCTGTCCATGGTATCCTCAGCATCATTCTGTAAAACCACATTTCTGCTGCTTCAAGCCCTTCCTTCATCTCTGATGAGATCGTCTAGCATTCACGTCCATAAAGAAGAACAGATATCACGTAGCAATCCAGCACCCTTTTCTTTGTTCCTAATGAGATTTTCCTGTCTTTCAGTACTCGGGTTATCTTCTGAAATGCGTCTTTGGCCATGCCAATGCGTCCTTGGAACGCTGTTCATGGTATTCTCAGCATCCTTCTGTAAAACCACATTACTGTTGCCTCAAATCTCTCCTTCATCTTTGATGAGATCGTCCAGCATTCACGTCCATAAAGAAGAACGTAGCAATCCAGCACTCTTTTCTTCGTATTCAATGCGATTTTCCTATCTTTCAGTAATCTGGATAGACTACAGGAAACGGAATATATGTTTACACATTTATATTTATACCAAGCAGTACTTTTTCTCTTCCTTTTAAGTGTTATAACTTCTATTAGTTGTATAATTTTATTACATTTTACTTATTGCATGACGTAATCTTTATTGTTCTGATATATTAATGTTGATTAATTTGTCTGTCCTTGTTGATTCAAGTGAGACATATTATTGATGTTAATGAAGGTTCATTCACGGCATAGCGCATGAATTGAATGTTTAATGTAATTATTTGATATCGATTTTGGAATTCAATCGAGATTTGTTATTTTATTGAAACAATCGTCACGGCCAATGCAGATAAGAAAACCTCCAAAATGTGACTATTATATAAAAGCGTAAAAATGTAATAAAATCAAAATAGGAAGAAAAATCTATCCAGTGATAACACTTCTCACATTCTCAAACACAATATTTCCATTAACATGAATTCAAATGATGAGATATACATTATTAAAATAATTTTACAACCAAGCAAGCCGGGACCGCCAAAAATACGCAGTGGGGGATTACAGAAAAAAAAAGAATGGGTACAGAGGGTATTAAAGAAATGATAAAAAATGAATGGGATTCAAGAAGATGACAATTGATGTTGCATTTAAACTTTTGGAGATTAGCTATCAGACAGACAAGAAAACAGATTGGATTTCCACAGCCGAGAATTGCGAGAAAAGAAACTGGTCGAGTAGAAGTGATGGTTGCATTTAACTATTTCAACGGTAAAATGATGCATTTATGCCTATCTAGTACCATGCTTAGATATCCATGAGCTGGGCACTAGCTTTTCAGTAGATTTGTGTTATGGGGAACCACACCTATTCCTCATATAATGAACTCTCCCTCCTATATTAATAACAGGAAGTTAGCGAGACAAGTTATTGATAAGTTTTAGGAAGTTCATAGGAGATTTCTTTAGAGTTCTATTGGAGTTCAGTAGAACTACTAGGCAGTTGATATTAGTCGGCAGTCAGCCGAATACTAAGGAGTCAGCTTTCAGTGGAAGATTACCAAGTTCCTAACATTTTGGGTGCGTTAAGTCGATCAGCAAACGGCATAGCCCGATTATAACCTTCAGTGCAAAAACTACTCCACAAGAATTTGCCATGATAATATTTGTAGAAAAGACAGAAGGAAGCTGTATCAAGTCGGTGAGAAAATGACAGCAATCAATATGCTAAGTCAGGACAGATGACATTGCATATACTTTTTTGCATTTGATGGCGCAACTTTTAACATATAACTTACATTTGCATCTAGCCAATACAACTGTAAACTATAAAGACCTTCTGATCAATTTAATTCAAATGTGAATTTTTCACCATCACAAGAAAAAAGTGGAGCTAGTTTCATGTCAGTAAAGATTTGTCTGATCATCGTACATCCACGTTATCTTCGGAGATACAATATATTTCTTTCTTTTACTACAAGCCAATAGTTGGTGCAGAAATGTTCATTAAGTTTTTACTGAGGACGTGTGCTGACCATAGATACATTTACCAACGTAAATTACGCTAAAAATTCTCTGACGTATTTATTACCCAGTCAAACCCGAAAGAGGCTGGTCAGAAAGTTGTTTTAAACCAAAAACGTAGTGATCGGCTGAATAATGAAAAGGCAAGTGTCATTGTTCCCGAAATTTAGAAAATAGAAGTACACGATGTAATGAGTAAATTGTCACCATATTATATTTTTTCATTTCCGGCGTGCGCGTTGTTGTTGTTTTCGTTATTATTATTATTATTATTATGTCATTTTTCATCATATTTCGATTTCTGCTTTGGTCTCACTACCAACCAAGTCTGCGGGGAGACCTAAGGCAGGTAGTGGCGTGTTGTTATGGCTCCATTTCATGTTTTTCTATCTTCCCTATCATCTCCAGCATTACATAGATAAAGTTTTCCTTAGTGTGTGGGCTGTACTTAATAAGACAATTTTTTGTATATCTCTTAAGCTGGGGTTTCCAGGGATTCTTTCAATGTGTTGTTTTGTTCCATTTTTTATCATTCCAAGTGCACCTACTATCACTGGCACAACTCTTGTTTTCAATTTCCACATTTTTTCTATTTCAATTTCCAGGTCTTTATATTTTGACAGTTTTTCAAATTCCTTGATTGCTATGTTACAATCCGCTGGACAAGCCATATCAATTAATAGACAAGTTTTCTCCTTCTGGTTTTTAACAATAATGTCTGGCCTGTTTGCTTCAATTTTTCTGTCTGTGTAGATGGTGTAATCCCATAGAATGGTTACATCTTCTAATTCTGTAACCGGTGCTGGGTGATGTTCATACCAGTGTTTGCCTACAGCTTTTCCATAATGTTTGCATATTGCCCAATGTAAATATTGCCCAACTCTATCGGGGCGATTTTTATATTCATTTGAGGCAAGCACAGAACAGCCTGAGATTAGGTGGTCTATTGTTTCTTGGTGTTTATCACAAAACCATATTATTATGCATAATATTTACCTGAAAGTTTCTCGTGAAAAGACTTTGGTCTTGTGCTGCAAGAATAAAGCCTTCAGTTTCGGACTTTAATCCAGATGCACGTAACCATCGATGAGTATTAACTTTGTCAACATTAGATTTATTATTATTATTATTATTATTTTGATGACTGGGCAATATAATAGAGTCAGATATGCAGCGTCTGTGAGAAAAAGAGCACGATGACACAATTCAGTCCGCAAATAATTTGAAAAAGGTATGCTGCACTTCTTACTATTTATGCCAGAATCTATAATACGAACATTTCAGACTGACTGGGTGTTAATCTGAGGAGAGTAAAGACGATTCAGAAAGAGTTGACTGAGTCTAATGATAATTATGAAGGAACGGCAAATGAAAAAACTCAGTCTGATTTTTCTGATAAGAAAAGAACTCCAGAGTTTTTTTTGTTGAGGGCGTTAGAATCAACACGTAGGCCAACATCAATTGACATGAGGAGGCTGTGCTTCCCTGGATCAAGAAGGTTGCTGATGAAAGATACTATGCATAGAAACAGGACTATGCATCATGAGACACAAGCAAATGTATGCCGTCATGATTGTCTGAGAATGTTCGCGACCACATCACCCGTTACATATGGCCATCTAACTCCACTTGATTGACCTCATTAATATGTGTGAAGCCCACTTAAAAGAGAGAGAGACTAACAAAACTTCTTGTAATACGAAATATTAAAGGTAAAATGAATGCAAGCCTGATGACAGTATTCAGTAGCATAAACAAGGAGAACGTCCAGAAGACTTGCAAGAGACTATGAAGTCTTCTGAAGGCCGTGGTTGTAGCCTATAGCGATTTTATTGAATAAAAGTACTCTTTCCTATTTGAAGATATTTTGTGTAATTTTGGTAAATATCACACATCAGTCAATAGGCCTTATATATAAAGGGCACCACTAATAAATAATCCATATAATTTTTATGAAGAATTAACGTTTAAATGTCACCTGATAAACTTATTTGTTTACAGGTATTTAAGCGAAGCCACCGTCACAAATTTTCAAAACAATGGAAAAAATCTGAATTTCTTGAGTTAATAAAGCATTGCTGTCTAATTGGTAAAATACTGTTCACGCAAAGTAATTGCTTGATAAGTGTTATTCCGACACTGCCCCGTCGAAAACAACGGTTAAGTGGTGGTATGCTGACTTTAAACGCGGCCGTACAGACACAAATGATGCTGAACACTCAGGTCACCCAAAATCGGCGTATGTCCCGGAAAGCATCATAAAAAACCCACAAAGTGTTTTCAGCCTATCGTAAACTGAAGGTGCCTGAGATATCAAGGAGTTAAACTTATCAGAAGGGAGTGCATTCAGTATTTTGCACGAACATTTGCCAACGAGAAAAGCTGTGATCAAAGTGGTGAGGCGTTAAAACAGAATCGATCAAAAGCAACAACGCTTCGACGATTTAGAGCGTTGTTTGCAACTTTTTCAACGCAACAAGAAAAAAATTTTCGTAAATACATTATAATGGATGAATCAAAGATCAACCATTTCACTCCAGAGACAAATTGACAGTCAGCTGAGTGTTCAGCAGCAGTAGAAACCGTCCAGAGCGATCAAAGACGCTAATATCGGTAAGCAAGATTTTGGACTCCGTATTTTGGGATGCGCAAGGTATTGTGTACATCGATTACGTTGAGAAGAAAAGTGTCAATGGTGAATATTCAGTCAGTTAAATGCCACACGTGATACACGTTTGGGCGATCATGTCTCGAAAGTGACATGACTGACTAGGCAGAATATGATCCCGCAGTAGGTTGCCATTGCTTTCTACGGTAGACTGGTTGCCGACCAAGGCTATAGAACCCAACCTGTCCTGTTATTTAACCCATAACTGGAAGGAAGAAACGGATTAATACCTTTCCCAGGGGTATTTGCGTGTAAGTGAATGCAATGAATTCAGCTGGAATTCAAACTCGGCTCCCCGATTTCTCGTTCCGAGCCGATATCCAATGCACCACGACGCACATCCTGGTGAATATTATATTGTATTATTAAAGCGTTTGACGGAAGAAATCGCTAAAAAATTGCCATAAATAAAAAATAAAAAATGAACTTTCACCAAGACAACGCACTATGTCAAAAAAAATCGATCGCATCGATGGCAAAGCTACATGAATTGCACGGTGATTTGGCCCCTAGCGAATACTGGCTGTTTGCAGACCTCACGATAATGCTCCAGGGAAAGAGATTTGCTTCATTGAAGAAGTGATATCAGAAATTGAGACGTAAAGACAAATTGTTTTACAAAAAAGGCATCGAAGTGAAAGTGAAGCGTTAGAGAATAATGTCTAATTTTGGCTAAAATTTGTTGTCTCATTTGTAGGGCCCGTGATTTATTGACTAATGTGCTATCTGTTAAAATAAGATGGCAGTGTTATTTTCATTTTTGTGTCATTTAGACGACAATTCATCTATCGTACTATGTATATATTGACAACTGTCACAATCCACTCGTTTTACTGTATAATGACAAAAAATATTTATTTATGTTGTCATAAATAATTTCAGTTTTGTGGTGCCCATTATAATGAATAACGTTTAATCAAATTTATTAATCGTACACACTTAGGAATAATTACGGTGTACTCTAACTTACGTTTGATTTTTGGTAGGAATTGTTTGTATTCATAGCAGATGCGCGTTGTGGTGCAATGGATATCAAGTCAGAAGAAGAAATCTAGCTGATTTCGTTGCATTCACTTACGCACAATTATCCTTGGATTTTGTCACATACATATCATGACAGCATGAGGCCGCGGTCTCGTCTGCCATTATCCTTGTGTTTTTTACCGTCTGGGTTCCGATCTCATCTGCCGACCGGCTGATTTCTTCCTACTAATAATCTGTCTCTTATATAAGTGACTACGTCATTTTTTTAGGCACATTGTTTACAAGCATTTCCAGGGTCACATCATCTGACCTTGATTAAGCTGGCTATCAAAACAATCAATTAAATTCTATTAGTGCAATGATAATTATTTCACTATACATATATTTGTGCTTCTAAATTTCATGTCCTGGGGAAATTTGCGTGCATTCGTTAACATTGAAAAATCAAATATTTTTAAAATAATGTCTATTTTTTCTTTTGCTAGCCAGTTTGCATATTTTTTCCCTTCCATAAAAATATACCACTCATGAATTTACGCACCAGCTCAGATAATATATAACTACATTATTCTGTCTGGAGAATATGTTTATGAATTTATAAATTGTTAATAATGATACGTATATTTTCTGAATGCTAGCACTCATTGAGATTCTGAGAATATCATTGTTTTGCGAGATATCTAAATAAAAGATTTGAATAATTTCTTTTATTGATTAACTGAGTATGGAGTTGAAGACCTTAATTATTGCCACCAGGATTTTTTCAAAAAATACGTTCAGTCTCTATTTGTATCAGGAAATGTATTCAATTAACTCATTTCTTATTTTCTTATTAACGCATTTATCCTCTACATAAGAAATACATCATTTCGTTTTATTGCTACTTTATACCCAGTTTGAAGGGTCTCCACATATCAACGGTTTCATTTTGAGGATTTTTTTATATCTTTGATTGATTTATGCTCTATATGAAATTAGATATTTTTTTTTTGTTATTTTCTCGTCTTGGAGGATATTTGTTCTATAAATAATTTTTGCTTTGAAATTCAGTATCTGTAAATTTTTTATTAATTTAAAGGAGAGGGAAATGGGATTATTTTTTATTCGGAATCCTTGCAATTTCGTTCAATTTTTATTATACATCACTTTTAAAATATAGTAGAATTTTTCTTTGCTTACTTTATTTCTTCTCTGTATTTAAATAACGTTTTGGTCCTGTTTTTTTTTTTTGTTCTGTTGAGTTATATTTTTTAGTCAGCCTTTGCACAAAAAATATTTCAGTTATGTATCAAGTTAAATATCTTAATTTTCTTTCATTTTTAAAAATTTTTCATATCTTTATTTACCGAATTCATTCTATGATTTCTCTTTTCTTTCATTATTTTATGTAATTTTTATATTAATTTTTTTATTTATTTGAGATTTGGTGTTTTAAACTTGCCGGCTCTTCTTTATTTATTTATCACATTACATTCCGAAAATGTCTACAATATTCTTTTAATTTTCAATATTTTATATGAATCTTTATTTTCATCTTCAATTTCTTTTCTGTTTAAGAGAATTTAAAATTCACTTGTGTCCTTTACTTTTCCTTTTCATCGTCTGCTCTTTTATTTCTGTCTTTATTTCCCGCTTCTTTTTTCTTCCTGTTCATCTGCTTTTTCTTCGATTTTTCTTTCAGCATATTATATTACTTACGTTTTATTTTTTTCTAATTTTATCTTTCCTCTTTCATATTTATTTAATCTCCCTGATGCTGTTTCTATTTCACGTTTATATTCGACATTCACACAAATATATATATATATACCCTCTTCTTTATATTAAATGCAAAATAACATGTCAACGTCACATAATAATAACAATAATAATATAAGTGAATCACTTCTTTACACTTATTTCAATTTAACTTTAAACTAAATTGTCTCGTCTTTCTCTTTTATTTTGTTGATTCTCTGCCCTTGTAGAGCAGAGACACTTTGGCGAATCCTGCCCACAGACATTTGTTTCAGTGACTCATTCAAACACCAAACTCAGCGTTCTTTCCCACTCTGCCACAAGCGCCTCCATTTTAATCGCATTTTCATTGGTTCTTATCGCTTGTCCTGGCAACGACAGATGGGTGGAGGGAAAGAAGCAAATATCGAAAACTTGAAAATGAAAAACAATACAATCACAAAAAATAAAACAAAACTGCTTTCATAAAAGCAAGAGATATTGACGACTTCTTGCAAGAATTATATAATAATGGCTTATTTAACGGAACCTAAAAGTGTGGTTAAAGCCAATGCTGACAATGTTTAATATTTAGAAACAAAGATTCATTTGGTTTTATATTAAATTTTATAGAAGCCACATTTTGAATGGAATAATTTCTATGATTTCTTAATTACAGCTTCGTAACTATTGCATTTTCAAGGTGTTTTTTCCTTAGCATCGAAGATATGACTTCACCTTTTTCTTCTTTATCTGTGCTATTTAGTTTTTATATTTCATTTAAATTTTACGTTTCTGCACAGCTTTCATTTCTGTTCGGTTAGCCGCGAGTGAATTCGTTTACATGTACTTCAATGCAAACCGAAGAAGCAAATGTCAACATATTTTATGGCTGTGAAGTGCTACTTTTTGATTTATATCGTAACTTTTTTCTTCAATGTTTGCTTATCGGTGACTCAGTGCAATGGAGCTAAAAAAGGTAGTAGAATAGAGCAACTTTTTTATATTGTTTAAAATTAGTCGAGTTGGATTAACATCATTGCATGTTGTTTATATATAAGGTAAAGATCTTGATTTTTAGACATTTGCAGTCGAAGTATTTAAATTTGCATAGTCTGACTCAAGGCCAATCGTAAAATAGGAAGAGTAAGGTGCACTATGCTTTTAAAAGATCTATTTATTATTACAGCATTCACAAAAATCTTGGATTTTGCCTTGAGATGAATTGCGAAGTTTTGTGCAGTTAATATACACCTCCCTTAATTACGAATATTATACATGCTTTTAAGAAACCTATACATGCAATATATTTTTGTGACCTGAAAGAAATATGATCGACATCAAAGGCCGAAAACAAAAGAAGTGGCCAACAAAAGTGTGATCGAAATCAAAGGCAGCCGGCTTAAAAGGTAATAGCCGGCGAAGAAGAGTAATAGATGTGCCTGGTCATAGATGACATAATTAAGCTAAAACCCAAGAAACCAAAAATACGTGGAAATTTCAAGTTATATATGTTCAGATTGTATGGCCGAAATCAGAAAGCCAAGCAAACGCAAGGAGAACGCAAGAGAAAAAAAGAGAAGACATCTCCCGCTGGTTCACAACTCTCGTCAACTCCCTCTGATATGCATGACTCTCTCTAGCTACACACAACTGTCACTGACGAAGAATTAAAATATGAGTTTATATTTTATATATATCGTTGTTCTGTTACCATCGTTTGTCTGACAAGACGATCTTCATCGTTGAAGAACCAGGCATTTTACATCATATACTAGATATAATTTGATTACAAATCATAACATTTTTCTGTTATTGATTTCGGAAAATATTAAAGAACTGTTTTTAAAAATTAATAAATAGTGCTGCTGATTAAGAATAAATAAAATACAGGTAACTATGAAGAGAGTAACTGCTTAAAGTGTTAACTCGGTTTTGTAGCGTGAGACTTATTCTTCATTCTACAGAGTCTTTCTCACAGACCGTAAAGTGCAAATCTGTCTATCGTCATTTCTTTGGCAAATATCAGACACTTTACTTTCATCAGTCTGGATCTTTGCTGCTAGAACTCGCAAAGCTACATGCACAGAGCCGAATCACACCGTTTCAATCAATATTTGTATTAAAATGAAATGTTTGACACAAACAGCATTTAACTGTGAATTACTACGTTTGAATAAGGATTATGCGTGTATACGTTCATTAAAACTACAACTTTCGCCTTTTCAAGGCAAAGTTTAATCGCTATCAATATGCTTTATTCCCATAATCATTATTTTCTTTTACATCCTGTTATGTATATGGCAACAAGCTACATAGAACTTGAACAAATGCGATTAAGATACTATCAAAAAAATAATCTGAAAGATATCTTCAACAATGCTTACCCAAATGACCTTTTAGAATTTCTAAAAGTAACAAAATTATATAACAAAATATAGTTGTAAAACAAGATAGCATATAACATCACACATCAAATCACAACATCTGTACTTATATCTCCACAGCAATACTCACAACAGAGCAACAAGCAGTAAACAAAAACCAAACAAGTTTTTCTGCATTGAATGACCCAAAAAGATGCTGGTAAAACAAGCAACTAAGCTAAACTAAACACACCACATTATTTAACGAATAAGATGTTTCGCCAGTCAACGTAAAATAGACACCATGCCTATTAAATATAAAGATTGTTTTAGAACTAAGAATATATATTTGAGATTGTCAGCGCAGTGGTTGTGTGAGATGTGTAGGCAGGAATTGAATAATATGGGTTCAGTGAACTCTGAGTGTTTTCTTCAGTGGGTGCGGCTGATATATACTGGTAAAATAACCATGCCCAAAACGCAAGTTTTAGATTTGTAAACAGTTATGTTTTTATAATTTAATTTAATACTATAGCAGATTTTGCGAAGCATTTACGTCAATCACAATTACAATCAGAGTAATTCACAATTATTTTCTCTCTTTGTAAATATTTTATAAGTAATCAAAGCACCTTAATACCCATCGCTATGCGTATTTATTTAGTGCTGAATATAAAAATTGAAATAAGAATCCGGTTTTTCATTTTAGGTTTTGATAAACAAATAGGCACGTTTTCCGATTCCGGTAAAACAAATAACACAGTTTTGTAAACAGGTAAATATATATATTGTTTTAGAACTAAGAATATATATTCGTCTGTTTTAGAACTAAGAATATATATTCGTCAGCGCGGTGGCTCAAGAGCTAAAGAAGCATAGATACTGTGGTCTGTAACTGTTGTCTCCAATGGGTGAACCTGAAGTTTATTAGCAAGAGAACCATGCCTAAGGGAAAGTTTGAGATTTACAGATACTGTAATGCCCGAAGTACTTAAAATATTCATCGATTTCTATATTTCCTTTAATAATGACTGACGAATAAATTATTTAAAAAAAAATTTAATTGTCTTTAAAATTGATGAAAAAATTAAAAAAAACTTCTGTGTTATATTTTTAACACAGAAGTTTTTTTAATATTTTCATAAAAAAATTCTTCATAAAATCATTAATCTTCATAAAAAAAATATACAGAGAATATTACCTGGAAGTCTATTTAACAAAACCGGTAAAATTAACTTAAAAGCATGTTTGTCTATTTTACCGGGACAGGTAAAATATCCACTGCCATTCTTTAACACTCTTTTATATGTGCCTAGCAGTCTTTGGACTGGGTGGACTTTAGTTAAAAGTTAAAAGTGTCAGTGAATGTTGAGGAGGAAAAATGAGAATTAGGTGTTGAAATATTGAAAGAAAGGAATGAATTTGAAGAGAATGAAAGAGAAAGAGGGCGTAGAAACTGAGGTTAGTAAGTACATAGATAAAGAAAACCCAGAATGAAACTAAAGGATAAAGAAGAAAAAAAGGAACAAAAAGACAAAAATTTACAAAATGGAAAAATGTTTTTAAAAAGTGCAAAAGAGAAGTATTATACTTGTTTAATTTGTAAATGCTGACTAAATCCTTATAATCAGTTCATCTTTGGTGTCATAAACAATTTTGTTGGTCTCTCGCTGTATTGGGCCGCGCTTACAATAATCAAGAGTGTTTGCTCTTCGGGGAGTAATTTGGTCAGATATAAGGGCCGATGTAATCGCAGAAATTATCAAACAGACAACTGCAGT
Organism: Ascarosepion bandense; assembly: GCA_037127315.1. Taxonomy (NCBI): domain Eukaryota; kingdom Metazoa; phylum Mollusca; class Cephalopoda; order Sepiida; family Sepiidae; genus Ascarosepion; species Ascarosepion bandense. The sequence goes on from JBBBDQ010028565.1 coordinate 283,034, forward strand.
CTCCTGCTTGTGTGGGATGGTTCAGAAATCTGTTCCAAGATATAGGACTTTCTTTTTTAAAAGAGGATATTAAATTCAACAACGAAATCAGAATGTGCATTGAGATAGCCAAAATTCCACTCCAACGTTAAGCAAGTATAAAGAAATTCGAAGCAAAAAGAAAACTGCGTTGTTAATCAATATCAATACACCGTACTGAATTGAATATTGTACAATCTCATCACAGACGGAAAAGATACTTGACGAAACGATTATGTGGCTTTAGAGAATACCATTGTTGGAACAGATGAGCAATAGGTAAACCGATAGCAACACATGTAAGTTGCATCAGAAGGAGACAGTTGAAATTTAAAGGAGATGTAATGAGAAAAAGGGTTTGCATATTTGAAACAGAGCGGAAGGCAGAAGGGACAGAGTAATGTAATACATAACCTGCCTAATGGTCTCGTGTAAATGGTTGCCAGATAAAAGAATTGGTTGATATATGAAAAAGACTAATTTTAATAACGGCTACAAATGTCAGGAAATTGTACGTTAACATAATCTACACCCTGCAAAGAAAAGACACATTAAAGACGAAAAACTGCAATTATTTAACAATTAATGCGACACATATTCTGTTTTCATTTAAAAAAGTTATTTTTAGTAAAATATGTAGGTGCGTTGTGATTACGTAAATATCGACTCGGAACGACAAATCGGGGATCCGAGTTCGAAATCCGGTTGAATTCCTTGCATTGATTTACGCACAAATACCCTTCGAAAGTTATTAATCTGACTTTTCTCCAGTTATGGGTTAAATAATAGAACAGAGTGGGTTCTTTAGATTTGGCTGGCAACCAGTCTACAGCAGAAAGCAATGGCAACCTACTGCAGTATAATCTTCTGCCCAGTCACTCATGTCTCTTTCGAGACATGATCGCCCAAAAGCGTGTATCTCGTATGGCACTTAACTAATTGTACTGATGCATGTACAATGGTTAAATTGTCGTTTAAATGACACAAAAATAAAAATGACACTGACATCTTATTTTAACAGATATTTTTGTCAAAATTACAAAAAATATCCGAAAGTATTAGAGTAGATTTATTCAAGGAAATCGCCATTGTCTTTAACCGCACACATCCGACAACTTTAGCAATTCTTCTTGATAGACTCGGTGTTTAATTTGGTGAATGCTGATATTATCCCTTATGTTCAGTTCATCTTTCGTGTTAAAAGGAAATTTGTTGGTCTCTTGCACATATGTAAGCAATGCGTAATAATCAAGGGGATTGGATTCAGGGGAAAATAGGCCAAATGCAAGGAGTGGTGTGTCACAGAAATTATTGGACAACAATGACTGTGTTCTGCTTGTGTGGCATGATTTAGTGTCCTATTGTCAAATATAAGGGCTTCGATTAGCCAGGGCTTTTGATCCGAGCCAGCACTACATCCACAAGTCACTTGATGTCTCATGCACCGACGGAAGATAAATGGTGAAACAACATATCTACTACTGGTGATCTCTCACAAACCGTAATAATCACCATTGCATTCAACCAATTATTTACAAATCCTGTGTGCTCTTCACAGATTAACCCTCAAATACTCTGAAATCTTCATACTTGAAGTACCGATTATAATACCATGCAAGACAGCATGTCGTTCTAAATTTGTGTGCCATCGTTTTTGTTTTTTTCTCTCACGGAGGATGCTCGATTGTTCTTAATATTCTCTGCAGTCGAATGCAAAAGCACATGCGTAAAATTAAAAATAAAACATGGCGAAAATTTACACATCGCATCCTGTATTACAAGTCATTAAATAGAATTTAAACGTTTTATTATTCTTCCTTACTGATAGTGGTCAATTTCTAATTTTCAACGTCAAGTGAAACACATACAAGGAATCAAAAACAGAAGGATGCTGCGAATATCATGGATCGAGCACGTAAACAATGATGAGGTTTTGGAATAGATGGAAACGAAAAAGAAATTAATACTGAGCACCAGGAAGAGACAGCTGAAGTTCTTGGGACATGTGATGAGGAAGGAGGGCTTGAAGAACCTGATACTAATACGCCTGATACAGGGGAAAAGAAACGGGGAAAAGCAGCGATAACATATTTTAAGGACCTAATCAGGTGGATGATGGAACGAGGGTTGCATGATGCAACAGGAGAAAGCGTGCTGAGAGCCACCAGGGATAGGTAGATGTGGAAAGCTAAGATCGCCTACGGTCCTGAAAGGACAGAAAACATAGAAGAAGAAGAAAAATAATAATAAGAAGAACGCTTGTTTTTTTGTAAGATAAATTATCTTACACGACACTTACATCCATTATATTTTAATCCACCAGGTGTGTGTGAGTTTTAGCGTTAGGTTGGCATTAGGTTTCAGTAAATTGGAATATCTCAAAATATTACATAATTATTTTTTATAAAATTAGTAAATGATTTTGACAAGTTCTATACACTCCTATTATTAATTAATCATTTAAAACTATATATAAAATTCTGGATGACGGAACGAAGGTTGCGTATTATCACAGGAGAAAGTGTGCTAAGAGCCATCAGGAAAAGGGAGAAGTGGAAAGCCATGATCGCCTACGACTTGAAAGCACAAGGCACATAAAAAGAAAGAATGTTTTACTTATAGCATGTTAAAGACTATTTATTATTTAATGCCTAATTATAAATATTTTGAATATAATTTATGGCTTCAGCTAAATATAATTTGAACGCAATTGTATACTTCCAACTATCGATAAAATATATTGTTGGTAATTTTACTATAACAAGTTATAGTTGACCACGTTGCTATAACATATATTGTTGGTTTATGCGACTATAAGTATGTATTGTTGGTAATTTCAAATAAACGCTGTCTAGTCTAAAATAATGGATATAAGTATAGAAAAGGCATATCTTTTTATCGATATGTGAACATCTTTGTCTTCGTTGACTTTATTGCTCACGTGGCTAAAACATTTTAAGATACTGATAATGCTGGTATTGAGACACATTTTCCATTATCCAATCTCTTACATTAATCGGGAAATTACCTTCTCGTTTTACCCAGCAAAATAGAGCAACAGGCTTCTCTACTTTATTTATTTCTTAAGGCCTCTCCTCTCTCTTGCCGAGCTAGGCTATACTTCCTTCTCATAAATACTTATCACGGTGTGATAGCTATTAATATTTCGCTTCAGTAATCTATTAAACAGGAACCACCTATCTAGCAAGATGACTTGGACTGACTCCGTGATTTCCTTCATGATTTTGACAAAAAACATTAACCTCCCATTTCAAAACTGCGACACTCACGGTTTTTTATGAGTCAGACCCGTTATGGACGCACCCAGCCCTTCCCAGATGACTTCAGTACTCCCCATGGGACAAAACACCATGCTTCCACTCTATAGCACAGAGTAACCAGTATATTCGTCTATACCAGTGCAACAGCTCTAATCATAAAGGGTGCCTTTTTGTTGCTGCTCGTAATAAGTATAAGCGAGTCCTTGGAAAAGTAAAGTTCAGAATGTGGCACTGCATAACCTCTAACAACTTTAAACTCTCTTGATTACTGGCAGTTCTGTGATAGTGTATTAAATAACTTTAAAGTATGCATTCTTTCGCTTTACAGTTAATCTGAGGTGGTAACATCATCATCTGATAAAACCAAATGCTTTTTCCCGTACATTATCATCAAACTCTACTCTTCACTCATCCAGAATGTTCCTGCCAAATTTCCTACTTAAAATCTATGTTAAGTGATATGCATGTCACCCCTTAACTTGGTATCTATTTTCATTTCTAGCATAAATTGCGACAATGCATGTAGACCTGATGGCGTCCCTCTAAGAGTCATTAAGATGTGTGCCTCCGTACAGGCTACTGCAAGATGACTGGGACTAACTCCCAGTCATCTAACATAAATTGCGACAAAGCATGTAGACCTGATGGCGTCCCTCTAAGAGTCATTAAATGTGTGCCTCCGTACTGGCTACTGCAAGATGACTGGGACTAACTCCCAGTCATCTAACATAAATTGCGACAAAGCATGTAGACCTGATGGCGTCCCTCTAAGAGTCATTAAATGTGTGCCTCCGTACTGCCTACTGCAAGATGACTGGGACTAACTCCCAGTCATCTAACATAAATTGCGACAAAGCATGTAGACCTGATGGCGTCCCTCTAAGAGTCATTAAGATGTGACTAACTGTCAGTCATCTTGCAATAGCCAGTACGGAGGCTCTGAGCACACTTTCTGATGCCTCTGAGCACACTTTCTCCTGTAATACCACGCAACCATCGTTCCGTCATCAAGAATTTTATATATAGCTTTAAATGGTTAAATGCTGGAAGTCAACAAAGATGTATAATATATAAAGTTGAAGTAGACATTATTAGCAAGTGAAGACTCAATCGTAAACAGAAAACAAGGGATAAACCTCTACTTTTATTCTCCTATTGGGGTCGGAGACAAATAAAATAAATAGTGAAAAACGTCTGAGTATAGCAAAGGATATTAGAAGTATAGAGTTTGAGTAGACTTTAGAATACTAGACAAATTTTTCCTCGTAATCTTAGTCAATGCGTAGACATAGGGCCGCTTGGGAACATCGGATACTGTAAGTGACCTCATCTGAAATGTGTTTCGGAGTTAAATAACCAACAAAAGACTGATATGCCGTAAGAAAAACAAATTATTCAAACAAATTATTCAAACCTCGTAACTTTTTTTCGAATCATTTCGCTTACAGTCTACCATATAATAAAATTAGCCTATTCTTTTCTAGGTTGCCTATACATCTGTTACCATTTATGCTTTTCAAACGCAGACAATATTGCAAATTCTATCAATTTCATAACCACTGACGGGAAATAAAACGGTAACAATCTAGAATGCAAATTAATCTTGGTACCGAATAAGCTTACTAGTAATAGACATTGCTAAAAAAATTTTCCCAATCAGTTAGTTTAGTGCCATACATTATACACGCATTGGGCTATCATGTCTCGAAAGTGTCATTACTAACTAGGCGGAAGATTATCAGGCAGTACGTTGCCATTGCTTTCTGCGGTAGACTGGTTGCCGACCAAGGCTACAGAACCCAATCTGTCCTATTATTTAACCCACAACTGGAGGGAAGTCACGGATTAATACCTTTTCCAAGGGTATTTGTGAGTAAGTAAATTCAAGGAATTTAACTGTAAATTGAATTCGGCTTCCCGATTTGTGGTTCCGAGTCGATATCTGCTGCACCACAACGCAAATATTCTCAATACAAGACCAAAATGCTACTGAAATGTGTTACAAAATAAAGTTGCTTTTGTATATTTATGGGAGTGGAAAGAGAGCAATATATTCATATTATGAGGATACGTGCCATAAATAAGCTTTGAATTTTGACATGAAGTTGTGAGAATTATATTGTTCCAGAAAGTTCCCTCTCAGGAGTCTGTTATACAATGCTACGGTTATTGAAAAAATAGTCTTACCAACAAAATACAAATGCAATGAGGAGAATGAGACACTTTCTAAATCGTATGGCGGCTGTCAGGTGTAAAAGCCAATTCTGTTAAAACAAAGTTTATACAATGTTTAATATGTATTATATTCATGGGAAAGAGTGCTCTTTATCTAAAATAGATCATTTGCAGTCTGAGGGTCACTTGAGTTGAAAAATAAGTAACCACTGCCCAAAGGGTGTCTTCTCTCAATACAATACTGGCCAAAAAAATAAGACCTGTCCATTGAATCGCTAGTGTATGTGGGAAAATACTACTCGTTTCATTCAGAAGATGATGTAGTTAAATTTGATTTTAGAAGCATTTGAACCAGATAAAAGATGAAATCTAACAACCACGTGTTGTCTTCAAACCAGGGGTTTTCAAACTGTGGTCCGCGGACCACAGGGGGTCAGCAAGGATAAGATAGGGGTCCGGGGATTAACTCATCACGTGAAATTCAAAGTATAAATTTTCAATGTCTGGATATTTATTTTTTACTTATTAATATCATCAAATGACAAAAGTTTCCACTATCATCCATTACATTTAAACGTTATTTATACAAAAAATTATTTTATACATGCAAAGAGCTTGATATTCAAATTTACTTGTTTTTTCAGAGTGCAAGTGCAACCAATAGATAAATATTTAATAAAGGGGACCTTAAGTCAAAAAGTTTGAAAACTCTTGCTATAAGCATTAGTAAATACAGCAAAACACTGCTTCATTTATATAATATTTGAAATAAAAAAATTTAAAAAAATATCGCTACATCCAAATTTTACAACGGAAAACGAGATAAAAGTAACTTATGCTTTTTAGAATAAACTTGCCATTTTAAATCATAAAGATAATTATAATCTACTTAACAAGAAAAATGATTTAATGACCAAGGGCTGCTATAGAAAAAATACTTAATTAAATTCTTAGACCCCGATTGATATAAATTCCTCGATACATTTTCCCCTTTCTGTTTCTTCCTCACTTTCTTTCTTTCTTTCTTTCTTTCTTTCTTTCTTTCTTTCCTTCCTTCTTTCTTTCTTTCTTTTCCCACAAATAATACTATTAATAATGATGAATAACGACCTTTGGAATTCACCTCCCTGCATTTTAATATTTTCTAATATTTTTAAATTTTGAATTCATTAAAATTTTAAATTTTTATGTACACGTAATCTTAGAATATTGACATTTTTACTCTTGCTATTAAAAAAAGCAATCACCTAAATTTATAAAATTTTACTCACATAAATATCGAGTGAAATTAAATTCCAATCAATTACAATCTGTTTGCATGAGGCATAAAAGTCGTGCATTCGACGTATGACAATATGTATATTTATTAATATATATATAAAAATATCTCCATTGATATATATCAGAGCAAAAACAAATGACCCTGAAGAGTGAACACATTACAATAATTCTTTCGCGAATCTTCGAAGTCGACATGACTGAAAGAACATTTCTCATCTAAGTGACACGTGTTTCTAGATTAATTCCTTATATAAATTGAGAGAATTTTTTTTCATTCTGCTGATTTGTTCTGTTTTTTTTTCTTATTCATATGGAAATTGCTTTAATTCAATACTCTTACATGAGAGTTCCTTTAGCTGTTTAATTGCTTTTAATTGCTTTTAATTGTTTTTCTTATGTTGGCTTCTTTTTAATTTGTTTTATTATTTGCAGCTGGTTGATTTCTTTTTATTGATTCTCCTTGTGTTAACTTCCTTTAAAACACTAAGCAACATCACAACTCCATATGTATATATGCACACACTCTCGATGTAAATTATAATATTTTTTATTCTTATTATTCCTTAAACTACCCGAGTAAAACTGGGCTAAACTGCTATCTATATCTATAAAAGTGACGAGGGTGGACGTTGTGTAAGTATTTACTATGTAAATCCGTCATATGCTTTTTTATTCTTATTATTCCTTAAACTACCCGAGTGAAACCGGGCTTAACTGCTAGTTATTATATAAAACAGAAGGAATAATATTTTTGGGTGAAACATAACGTTGAATGTCACTTCTTATAAAAATATAATACAACTAGGAATCGATTATTGTAACAAGCGATCTCTGTAAAACAATCACCATTTAATATTTCTACTGATTGTTTCCGAAAGGAAAACATTCTGACGAGCACTCTGTTACTTCTGCCATGCACTGAAATGCAATGCAAGCAGAGAGCAGTGTCAAGAATGTTCCCATTCGACAGAGAATAGATTCGAGCGTCTAGTGCATCAGGAACAGATGATAACTTAATTAACTAAGTGCATATTTAGCTCGTAAGAAATGTATGCTGGCTCAGAAAAAACAAACGCCGGGTGCGAAGAAGAGAAAGAAGAGAAAATGAAGAGGAAATAAAAGATAAAGAAGCTCTAAACAAACCAAAAAGAGATGGCAAAAAGATAATGAAGCAAATTAAAAATAAATAGGTGCGGATTAGAATAGGGCAAGGAAGTATATAGAATAAGATCAATGAGTTGAAGATGTTTAAAATATCAAAGAAAGAATGGATTAATAAGAGAAATAAATAAATATATAAATAAATAAATATATAAATAAATAAATATATAAAGAAAGAAAGAAAAAGAAATGAAGACAAAAACAAACAAAAAAGAAAACAAGAAAGAAAGAAAACAAGATAGACTTTCTTAGACAAGGGATTAATTACACAAAAAGAAAGAAAGAAACATGAACATATTGAGACAAATAACCAAATAATTAGACAAAGAAAGAATGAAAGAAAGAAAGAAAGAAAGAAAGAAAAGAAATGAAAGAAAGAAGGAGGAACCTATTTAGACAAATAACGAAATAATTACACAAAGAAATAAAGAAAGAAAGAAATAAAGAAAAAAAGTACTTGTTTAGACATCGGATAAATTGTCCAAAGCATAAAAAGAAAGAAAGACAGAAAGAAAAGAAAAGAAAGAAAGAAAGAAGATGAACTTGTTTGAAAAAAAAACGGATGAATGAGAAAGAAAGAAAGAAACAAACAAACAAACAAACAAACAAACAAACAAACAAGCAAACAAGCAAACAAACAAACAAATAGAAAGAAAGAAAGAAAGAATGATGTACTGGACAAATAACGGATGAATGACACAAAGAAAAAAGGACTAAAGAAGGAATGAAAGGAATCTGAACTGCACTAGACAACGCATTAATAGCAGAAAGAAAGTTATTAATAAATATATAAATATATAAATAAATAAATAATTGAAGAAAAACTTGTAAATATATCTTATAATAGTAATAAACTTTAGAATTATGGGTACAGATCAGTGAATTGAAGCAATTAAAAATAAAAAATAAACAAAACATATATTAATAATATGCGTGAACGAAAATATTGGCAAAAATTAAAGAACTTAAAAAATTAAAAATGTGAAGTCAGGGGTAATATTACTATTATATTTTAAATATGAATTAATTTTAAGACGACAGAAAAAAGATCAAAGGGTTCTTCTTCTTCTTCTATGTGCCCTGTCCCTTCAGGACGTAGGCGATCATGGATCTCAACGTCTCCCTATCCCTTGTGGCTCTTAGTATGTTTGCTCCTGTTGCTCCTGGCAACCCCCGTTCCGTCATCCACCTGATCAGACCCTGCAAATATGTTATCCGCTGCCTTCCTCTGTCTCTCCTTTCTTCTATCTGTCCAGTCAGTATCAGGTTCTCCAGGCTCTCCTTCCTCATTGCATGTCCCAGGAACTTCAGTTGTCTCTTCCTAATGCTCAGCATCAATTTCCTTTTTGTTGACATTCTTTCTAACACTTCGTCGTTGCTTGTATGCTCAGTCCACGATATCCGTAGCATCCTTCTGTAGAACCACATTTCGGCCGCTTCCAGTTTTGTCCTCATTTTCGATGATATTATCCAGCATTCACAGCCGTATTGAAGAACTGACATCACGTAGCAGTCTAGCACTCTTTTCTTCGTTTCTATTGAGATCTTCCTGTGTGTTAGTATTTTGCTCATCTTCTGGAACGCGTCCTTTGCCATGCCAATTCGCCTTCGGATCTCCGTGTCGTACTTTCCATCTCCTGTTAGAACACTTCCTAGGTACTTAAATTCTTGGACTTGTTTGATTCTGTTATCCCCCACCTCTATTTGGCATTTTGGGTTGTTTCTTTTGCTGATGACCATGCACTCAGTTTTCTTAAAGTTTATTTGTAGTCCCTTCTTGTCACTCTCCACTGCTACTTTCTGTATGAGATCTTGCAGTTTCATTTCCGTGTCCGCAATCAGCACTGTATCGTCCGCGTATCTTATGTTGTTCAGGTTGTGGCCTCCAATGGTTATATGTGCGAAATTAAAAAGAAATAGTGAAATAAGTGAGAAAAGAAAAAGGAAATGAAAAAGTAAGATAAAGATATGATAACAAAAACTGAGAAACGAGTTAAAATCCAGAAGAAAGGTGCAAAATAAACTGTACAGCGAATTAATAATGAAAACTATACAACGTTATGTAAAGAAGGTGAAACTTTAAAGCAAGGAACTAAAAGTCGATGAAGTTTTTAAAATGATGATGAGATGAAAAAATAGAGAATATGAGAAAAAATAAAGAACATGCTTGTAAGATACGATAAACTAATTTCACAAAGAAAATAATGCACTTTCAAAGTAAACGTAATATAGAAGATGAAGAAAGAGTCGCGGTATTAGTAATTGTACTAGTTGTGATATTCATTGTTAACAAAGAAGAAGAAGAAGAAGAAGTGTTTCGGTTATGGAATAAACTATTTTCTCTGAGAATTATTTGAATTTGTCCACTTGTAGGTCCATTTTTTAAATTTTCATTTCCTTCTGTTATAGAAAATCGATTAAAATATATTTTTTCTTCTGCTTATGTTCGTTGCTGTTGGAAGGCGATTCAGAATCACCGGCTTTAAAAAAAGACGATATCGATTCGCTTTTTCACAAGTAAAATCGCCGTTGTCTTCAACCGCACACATCAGACGACTTCAGCAATTCTTCTGGATAGACTCATTTTTTAAGTTGGTGAATCCGTCATAACCCTTATCTTCAGTTCACCTTTCGTGTTAAAAGGAAATTTGTTGATCTCTTGCACATATGTAAGCAATACGTAATACAGAAATTATTTAACAATGACTGTGTTCTGCTTGTATGGCATGATGTAGTGTCCTTTTGCCAAATATAAGGGCTTCCATTAGTCATGCTTTTGACCCGAACCTGCACTAAATCAATTACATCCTACTGCAAGACAATCTTCTGCCCAGTCAGTCATGTCGCTTTAGAGACATAATTGCCCAAAGCGTGTATCACTTAACTGACTGAAGATGAGATTAAGAAGAGAATATCATGATGTCGTGTAGGACATAAAACGTTTCACCTTTTATTTGAAGAAGTGTTGATGCTAAATCTATTCCAAAAAAGCCAGAATTCTGAGTGGAACTTCCTCTTACTAATAAAAAAAGGAAATGAGGATGAGTTAAACTTGCACATTGTATGATAAATATAATTCAAAACAGAAATTCATAGCAGGAACTCGCCTGAGAGTTTTCATTTACTGCAAATCTTAATATGACCTCAGTAATAAGAAATTTTCTTAAGGACAGATAATCTTTTTTTTCTTATATGCAGTCCCGTTTCTAGACGAAGGTAACCATGGCTCTTCACATCTTCCTGCCACTTTTAGGTCTTAATATATTTTGTCTTGTTATTTCTGCAAAATTTTGCACACCCACCTGCTCAAAACCATCACATGATCCCCTTTCCTTATATTCGCCACGTGACTGTCAGATTCTTTCTTTAATACGTGTCCCAGAAACTTCAACTCTCTCTTCCGTCCATGGAACACTCAGCATCTTTCTGTGGAAAAATATATCTGTTGCTTCGAATCTCTCCTTCATCTTTTCTTCCAAACAGGAGAACAGCTATCACGTAACATTTCATTACTCTATCTTTGTTTAAAAAACGGAAAAACTTTTTTGTTCATTTGGAATAGACAGACAGTTAATAAATATATCACATTATGGACACCATATCTTAAGTTCAAGATTTTTCATAACAGCGTAGTTGATTAAAACGTTGTCTTGTGGAATTTCGTTTCCTAGTAAATTTTTTGTTCAAATTCTGGGCCTTGTGGTACAAGCTTGAGCAAAGAAGTATCAAGTAAAAATAACTGAGAAGTCTTAATAAGAGCAAGAAGATTACATCTCTAGACGTGAAAACTGAAACAAATCAATTCACTCTAGCAGAAAGAATAAAATTCGAAATTTGGTATTACAGCCGAAACAATTTCATAATTACAAGGTCGATTTAATTCGTTCAAATGTAAATACTGTTAAATCAACTCCCACTAGGGTAAATTTATTAAAGAATCCTAAATTTATTTATAAATGGAAATTTGTCTGTGTGCGTGTGTCCGTTAACTATACACTTCGAAATGGCTGAACCGATTTTCTTAAAAATTTACACAGTTGTACTATAAGAGTCTGCGAGTGTTCATAGCTATGATTTGTGTCGAGGTACCCACAATAAATATCGAACATTGATAATCGAAAAAATCGGTTTATAAAAGGAGTGGTCCGATTTTAATCAAATTTGATTCACTCATAGACACAGACATGAAAAACGATATTCAGAAGTTTCAAGGTTACAGACAGTAATAGTGCAGAAAATCGATAACACACACACACACACACACACACACACACACACACACACATATATATATATATATATGAAAGGCAAGATGTTTGTGTGTGTGTCTGTTTATCTGCCTGTGTGTCTGTAGTTTTTTTCAGCCCTTTTCTATTAGTTTTTGCTTCGGGTTTGGCTCTAAGTAGGTATAATTGTAGTTCTTCATCTCAGCCATAATACCATTTACTCAGAGGACTTATTTAGCCTTCTAAATTAAGTTTATGACGAAAAAAAATTTATTTGATATTGATACCAGGAAATCAAAATTTAACTTACATCCATTCATTTTTCTTTCAGTCTATGGTTTCGCTTTAACTGGAAACAACTATTGCTTTTTAGTCTTTCGTGCCAACGTCCAAAGAGTCTGAGCTCCAGGACCATGGATTAGTTTTAAAGCTTTCATTACACCCGAGCAATGCCAGGCTATACTGCTAGTATATATATATATATATATATATATATATATATATATGTATGTATATAAAGTGCGAATTATAAATTGTCGCAATGATTTTATTATTTCAATATTCTTTAGGCTGAGTCTGAGCTCCAGGACCATGGATTAGTTTTAAAGCTTTCATTACACCCGAGCAACTCCGTGCTACACTGCTAGTAACATCCATAAAGGAATTAAATATATCAGCCAATTAGAGAAGAAAGCAGTTGGTTGAAAGTTTGTGTCAATAATAATATTAACATCTGTATCTAACTTGATGAAAAAATAGTTCGAAATAATAAAATAATTTTAATAGTTTCTCATCTTAGAAATGAAATATTTTTTGAAAAATTGAACGAACCCTCCGTAATAAACTAATGTTGTAATCGTCTAGCATTGAATATAAAGGCTTCAAAATCACAACAGTTATGTCCTTCGGAATGGGAATTGTTAGGTATACATGTCCTGGTGTCATTTAGCCATCGTAAAATACGGATTCTGCAAGAACAAAAAGTGAACTTGCATCAGTCAGTCGGTCAGTCAGTCAGTCAGTCAGTCGGTCAGTTAAGTGCCATATGTGATACACGCTTGAACGATCATGTCTATAAAAGGACATGAATCACTGGGCAGAAGAGTATCCCACAGTAGGTTGCCATTACTTTCTGCGGTCGACTAGTTACCAGCCAAGGCTATAGAACCCAATCTGTCCTGTTATTTAAACCATATCTGGAGGGAAGAGACGGATTAATTACCTTTCTGAAGGGTATTTGCGCGTAAGTGAATGTAAGTAATTCAAACGGAATTCGAACTCGGCTGCCCGATTTTTCGTTCCGAGCCGATATCCGCTTCATCACAAATGCTCAAGAGGTATGCCATATCCTGAAAAACAAAAAACAAAAAAAAACAAAACAAAAGTAGGTCTCAAGTTTCGCATTTTTTAAACCAAGATTCAGAATGTTGAACATCATTAAGTGGTCATCCTCATGTTCTTCTTAGAAAATGGACTTAAACTATTTGTACCAGTGCAACAGTTCACAATCCTGGACTCAGTCAATCAGTCAATTAAGTGTCATACGGTATAAACGATTATGTCTCTTTAGATTCACTAGGCAAATGATTTTCACGCAGTGCGTCGTCGTTTTTTTTTCTTTTTTTTTTTTTTTTGTCTGCAGTAGACTGATTATCAACCAGGGCAATAGGATCCAATCTGTCCTGCTATTCAACGGATAGCTGGGGCCAAGAGATGGATTTATACGTTTCACAAGCGCATTTGAGTGTAAGTGACTGAAAAGAACCTAACTGGAATTCGAACACATCTCTCTGATTTCTGAATCCCTGTCGATACCCAGATTTGTATACATAAGCCTGTGATTGTGCATGTGCATTTATTTACATATTTATATAATTATTTAGTCAAAGCCTGGATTAAAGCGCAATTATAATAAAATTAATTCCTATAAGATAAACAAGCAATTATTTAACCGAATACATTCTTATTTAAATTAAAAACAAAAGAGCTTTTAATGTAACTATCTGACATATCTATAAGTCAACGATGCTTAGATTATTGCTGTCCCATATGGTGCTGTGCTTACTTTGAGATACATGATAAAATTTAAAGAAGAATCAGCAATATTACTCGTCTTGATCTGGCGGTTCGGATTCAGTTAATTTCCCACTGACGTCATTGTTCCTCTCAATATATTTTCTATAAATAATTTTATAGAAATTGTTTAGATTAAACCATTTTACATATTTACATAATTATTTAGTCAAAGATTAAACCTTTTTACATATTTATATAATTATTTAGTCATTGTTGCTCTCAATATCTTTCTATAAATAATATTATAGAAATTGTTTAGATTAAAACTTTTTACATATTTATATAATTTAGTCAAAGATTAAACATTTTTACATATTTATATAATTATTTAGTCATTGTTGCTCTCAATATCTTTTCTATAAATAATTTTATAGAAATTGTTTAGATTAAACCTTTTTACATATTTATATAATTATTTAGTCATTGTTCCTCTCAATATCTTTTCTATAAATAATTTTATATAAATTGTTTAGATCAAACCTTTTTACATATTTATATAATTATTTAGTCGTTGTTGCTCTCAATATCTTTTCTATAAATAATTTTATAGAAATTGTTTAGATTAAACCTTTTTACATATTTATATAATTATTTAGTCATTGTTCCTCTCAATATCTTTTCTATAAATAATTTTATATAAATTGTTTAGATTAAACCTTTTTACATATTTATATAATTATTTAGTCGTTGTTGCTCTCAATATCTTTTCTATAAATAATTTTATAGAAATTGTTTAGATTAAACCTTTTTACATATTTATATAATTATTTAGTCATTGTTCCTCTCAATATCTTTTCTATAAATAATTTTATAGAAATTGTTTAGATTAAACCTTTTTACATATTTATATAATTATTTAGTCATTGTTGCTCTCAATATCTTTTCTATAAATAATTTTATAGAAATTGTTTAGATTAAACCTTTTTACATATTTATATAATTATTTAGTCATTGTTCCTCTCAATATCTTTTCTATAAATAATTTTATAGAAATTGTTTAGATTAAACCTTTTTACATATTTATATAATTATTTAGTCGTTGTTGCTCTCAATATCTTTTCTATAAATAATTTTATAGAAATTATTTAGATTAAACTTTTTTACATATTTATATAATTATTTAGTCATTGTTCCTCTCAATATCTTAGGATATAGGAATTGTTTAGATTAAACCTTTTTACATATTTATATAATTATTTAGTCGTTGTTGCTCTCAATATCTTTTCTATAAATAATTTTATGGAAATTGTTTAGATTAAACCTTTTTACATATTTATATAATTATTTAGTCGTTGTTGCTCTCAATATCTTTTCTATAAATAATTTTATAGAATTGTTTAGATTAAACCTTTTTACATATTTATATAATTATTTAGTCATTGTTGCTCTCAATATCTTTTCTATAAATAATTTTATAGAAATTGTTTAGATTAAACCTTCATTATGGTTCCTAGACTTATCTTTAAATATAAGCGCTTTACTAGACTAGCTTCCAGAACTCATCAATTTACATTTGTTCTGGTTAGATGTCGCCGTATGTTCTACACTAACAGTTAATGCTAACGGGGCTATACCTCCCAGCCAACTGATCAAACATAAATTCGATGTCATAACTATCTACTGTCTTCTTGATTTCTCTTTTCTCTTCCTGCTCATTATTAATGTTTCTGTTCTTAATATTTCCACACACTGTAACTCCTTTTGTTTAACTGCCTTGCATGGGGGGATTCTAATATCTGTATCAATGGGGAGCATTTATTATCGTTTCTTCTCTTAAACAACCGAATTTATGTACTAATGCAACTGAAAAGATATCACAATATTTTAGTTGGAAGAGTAGAGACAGAAATAATTTAGAATTTCGGAATCCATGATTGCTAGCGATTTAGTAGCTTTTTTCTCGTTCTAAATATGTCCCAGGAATGTTTTGCCAATTTGGCAAATTTATAATTATGCAGAAGGTTTGGGTAGAAATAAGGTTTAATAATTTTTTTCTACTTAAAATTAATCGGATCCCTAATCTAAAAATTGAAATAATTTAGCAAAGCCGCAGGACAAAAACATATGATGTCGATGAGAGATGATAGATTTGTGTTCGGGATAAATGTATTCTTCCAAATAAGGCTAGAAATTAAATACGGAATCCCGCTATATTTAATTTTGAAAAATCATCAAAGCGTTTATTAGTTCGTGATATTTGTTGATCTTGTCCCTTATAGTTTATGAATATAGAATACAGCTCAAGACGTAATCTGTTCTTTGAAACAACGTCAAAGATTAACACTCACGAGTCAGACACTCTACTGAATCGGATTAGATCGACAATACTAGGGAAATATGATCGCCTTTTATACACGTCGCATTGAATATTTTTAGCCGTCTGTTTGATTAATACTTCTATTGGTGAAGTATAAAATATGTCAGCTCGTGGCTGGCTCACTAGTATACAGGGGTACCCCAAAATTCTAACAATATTAACGCAACATAGTCTTCTTTCAATATTCCTTTCTTATATAAGAACAAAAACAGCAATACAGATAACAACATACTAATACAAATCATAACTCTAAGTTTCTTGATAAACGATCGTTAGATGTTATGAATTGAGTCCCTGCGTAAAATTTGATAAGTTAGAATCTAAACTTATTTATGTAACCAATATGCAAAAAAAGTTAGGGAAAAGGTCCAGTTGTAACAAATATGCAACAAAGAGTTAAAGAAATTATGTATTTCATAATTTTTTATTATTTATTGTCAAATGAAAGTAGAATGTTTCTTTTGTCATTATTAATTTGCAAAATTTTAAAAGACAAGGATAGAAAATGAACTCGTCCGAAGCACGCTAAATTTTCTTCATTCTTTCATTGATGAAACTACAATGTAGGTAATTATTAAATATTTATACATTCATTTGATGCACATGTTATTGTGCAATATTAAAAAAGAACCATTCTATTTTCATTTACAATTATTCACTTGGCAATAAATACTAAAAAATAGTATGAAATACATCATTTTTAAAACATTGGGCTGGCCTAATAATTGTGGCCCGTATTGAAAATCAATTTGTTTTCTATTTACTTTATGGTAATAATTCATTATCACACATTTCGGGATGATTAATACACTTTATTTTGTAATGTATAATAAAAAGTAATTCAATTTCTGTAAGATCAAAGTTTTTTTTAATAGTCTTATTAAATCTATAAACAGTAAATGCTTATGTAAATTTTGAAACTACAAGAATGCTAAAATTTATTGGTGATTATTTTAGGGGATCATCCATGCAAAAATGTAGCTCTGACGGATTGGCATGTCTTTTCGTGCAGTTTAGCGAAAAATGTAGAATAGGAAAGTCTAATTCAAGTTTGCCACCAATCTATTGCATTCACTTTGGCACCAATATCATTGAAAAAGCCATAAATCCATCGCTTCTCTAACCATCTATGAACTAATTGCATGGTCAAGTGACATCATTTAGATTTGAGTGGAAACTATTCCAAGAGAATGCAAACACTGATTTTTACTGTGAGTTGAAGAAAATAGACAAACCTGCCATGTTCTTTCGTAAGAGTGTGTTTCTGTTCACGCATAAGGCAAAAATAATATGCAGGAGATATGATAACATGCACCTAGAATATACATGAGATGAAAAACCTATCTGTTATATCATACATTTATAATTTCATAAACTTGTAATTTTGGTTGGAGTTAGCAATTACAGGGATTTATTAACAACAGTATAGTTGCGGCATAAGATTAAAACTAAGAAAATCTCGGTTAGGAACAAACTCACTTATCTTTATTGATCTAACGAGACTAGCTTGTTAAACATTTTATAAAGTTTCCCAAATGACAATTATATAATTACTAGCAGTATAGCACGGTGTTGCTCGGGTGTAATGAAAGCTTTAAAACTAATCAATGGTCCTGAAGCTCAGACTCTTTGAACGTTGGCACGAAATACTAAAAAGCAATAGTTGTTTCCAGTCATAGCGAAACCGTAGATTGAAAGAAAAATGGATGGATGTAAGTCAAATTTTGATTTCCGGCATCGATGTCAAATAAGTCTTCCGTCGCAAACTGAATTTTGAAAGCTAAATAAGTCCTCTGAGTAAATGGTATCATGGTTGAGACTAAGAACTCCAATTATACCTACTTAGAGCCAAACCCGAAGGAAAAACCAAAATAAAAAGGCTGAAAACCTGATTTTGATCAGACCCGATAGGATATCGGGGTATCGATTTCTAACATCGGAGTCAAATAAGTTATTTTTTTTATAAGCGTTTCACCCCGAGCAAGGCATGTCACTGCCACTACTGTGCAGGGGGCTACGTAGAGTGGAGAAAGGCTGATTAAATATAGGAAATAACAGAGGGTGGGTGATAGGCGGGTGAGGATACCGAGAATGAGGGTTGGGTAGATGAGAGTGTTGTGAGAATAGTTGGGAGTTAGTGTGATAGGAGGTGTCTATTGACCCTACATTTAAACACCTGGAGATTGTAACTGTCGGGAAAGCAGACTTGTGGAAGGGAGTTCCACAGGCGGGAAGCGCGAGAAAAGAAGCTGTTGGAGTAGAATTTACGGTTACATCTTATTTGTTTAACTGTAAAAGGGTGGGACCTAGTTGCTAATCTAGTATCTCGTGTAAATTCGTGCTTAGGCGGCACCAGTGATCTAAGCTCATCGGAGCAGAAGCAATGAAAGTACTTGTAGAAGAGGCACAGGGAAGCTACATCACGCCGGTGTGAGAATCCCAGGATAAACTAATCTAAGTAATTCCATGAAAAATTATCGTACCCATCGGGAATAAAATTAGAGAAAATGAGCCATATTGATGACTGAATTCCCGTTTTTTGATCAGATGCGATAGAATATCGAGTGTATCGATTTCTGATATCGGGGAAAATGAGTCGACTGAGAAGATCTACTAATGTTTTAGAATAAAAACTATAATTTTACGACGTTAGAGCAAATTCGGCATCAAGATACACGATAAAAGGGTTGAAATCCTGATCTCGATGAGACCTTATCGGATATCGGCTATCGATTTCCGATATCAGTAGGAAATCAGAAAAAATAGCCCATGACCTGACCGGAAACCTAAAAAATATCGAGTGAGGTTTTGTGAGAATCAGATAAAAATTGTAAATTTGTATAAAGGATATACAGACATACAGCCAGAAAGACAGACACACACACAAACATCTTGTGTTTTATATATAGAGATTCATTAAGCTAAATTAATTTTGTAGACACTAAGAGATGCATATGCATATAATTACAATGTTACAGATATGCTAAACTAAAATGCAAACGTCAGAGATTTTATATTAACTATATGTTGTTAAGGCTTTTGTCGAAGTTTGGTCTTAATATAAAAATAAATTATGTTTTGGGCCGAGGAAAGATGTGTTTAAGATGAGGTATCGTAGTCTTTTATCTCATCTTATTAAGGGTCGTAAGAAATTAGATACCTATTAATTTGCATTGTATTTCAAATTCTGAAAAGTCAAAAAAATTATTAATAACATCCTATATGAAATGAATAAAGACACAGCAATAAAAAATTTAATGTTTCAGTTGAAATGTCAGCTGAGATAAGATGGCGGAAATGTTTATAAGGTACCAAGTAAAAAAAGAATATAATAAGGATGTTGTTCATTGTTTTTGTTCGAATTTATAAAGACGTGTGAAAATGTCACGGAGTGACACGGAGTGCAAAAAGGTAACAAACACTTCCATATAAATGTTTGATCAGGTTCGATCTATAGAAAAGTGTAAACGATTATCTCATCCTCGTTAACATATTAAACGGAAAACTGTAATATCAGCCTAGTTACACACACACACATACACTATATATATATATATATATATATATATATATATATATATACATATATATATATATATATATATATATATATTAAAAGCAATCGACGTCTAAGCGTAGACTTTGAAAAACAGTAGATACTCTAGCAAATACACATCATACTTTCATCAATGAATTAGAACACTCAGCTATTGGGCATGTATAATGATAATATACATGCTACAAAATCTGCCTTCTTCTACCGAGCGCCCATAGCTCAGAGGGAGAATCGCCGACTGAAGCCAATTCGGTCGGGTTTCAATCGTGGGTTAAAGCAATCGGAGTCTAACCGTTCTGATGAGCTCTAATACAGATCTGTCTGCGGATAACTATATATACCAGTTTGATTAAAAACGACTGACAAGGAACTGTGATTTAAATCGTATCACCCCAAGCAAGACAGTACTGCCACTGGTGTGCATGTGATTATAGTGAGGAGAGAGAGTACAGGTGATGTTAATGAAAATGTAAGAGAGAGGTGGGAGTCAATGAGACAGAAATGGCAATTGGCGTTGCTTTTAAATATTTGGAGATTGTAGCTTTCAGGAAGGCAAGCATGGTGAAGTAGTTTCCACAAGTGGAAAGGGCAACGAAAGAAATTCATAAAATAGAAGTGGCGGTTACATTTGATTATTTTTACTATAAAAGTATGAAAACTAGTAGCCAATCAATTGCACGAGTAAATTACTGATAGTGAAAATTCAGGGAATGAATCTCCTTATAGCAGAAGCCGTGAAAATACTTTAGATAGATTTCTTCAGTGAGAAACTGACTGAAAGTGAGCTGCCAAATAGGGATCGATCACTTTAAAGATTTTTTTTTATTTTGTCGAGAACCCCGAGATGAACAGAAGAAGCACCCGACCAGATATTACAAAACTATTCAATGAACGAACAAATGGTTGAATTATAAACTTTAATCTTACTTCTGCTCAGATAATTTTATTATTTCTGGAGGTAAATTATGTAAAAATTGTTAAAATGTTTTGGATATCCTAGCATTTCTGGCTATAAATTTTGTCATTAACAAAAATTATTTTTTTTTTTTAGATTTAATTGAACATATGGGATGTTTTATGTATATACATAAAATAATATTAATGTTTTCTAAACAAGATCAGCCCAATTTAACCGTCTTCTTAGTTGATATGATCGAGTCCTGGCTTTTTCTTTTTTATTAATAATGCTTCGTTTATATTTAGCTATTAAAAACATAAACATGACATTCATATAACTCTAGATACAACCCATGAATTCATTTAAAAATAAAATAAATTAAAAAAGGACGCGTTCCAGAAGATAAGCAAAATACTAACATACAGAAAAAATCTCAATAGAAACGAAGAAAAGAGTGCTAGACTGCTACGTGATGTCAGTTCTTCAATACGGCAGTGAATGCTGGACAATATCATCGAAAATGAGGACAAAATGGGAAGAGGCCGAAATGTGGCTCTACAGAAGGATGTTACGGATATCGTGGACTGAGCATGCAAGCAACGATGAGGTGTTGGAAAGAATGGCAACAAAAAGGGAATTGATGCTGAGCATTAGGAAGAGACAACTGAAGTTCCTGGGACAGGCAATGAGGAAGGAGAGCCTGGAGAACCTGATACTGACTGGTCAGATAGAAGGAAGGAGAGACAAGGGAAGTCAGCGGATAACATATTTGCAGGGCCTGATCAGATGGATGACGGACCGGGGGTTGCCAGGAGTATCAGGAGCAAACATACTAAGAGCCCCCAGGGATAGGGAGACATGGAGAACCATGAAGAAGTAAATACATTAATGCTGAAAGTGCTCGAATAAAGAAAATGTGTCTAAGCATATATCACATTAGAAGGTTACAGAGAAACATTGTTTTGAAATAACTGGATACATCATCTTAACACACACACACACACACACACACACACATATATATATATATATATATATATATATATATATAAAGACAATATAAAGTCTTTTTTGCTCTACTTTCGTATTGAGCGATTTAGTGTTAGGGTTTTCGTCTTGGAGTTTTTTTCTTTTTTACGAGTGCTTGACTTTTTGTTCATGTACTTCGTTTGTTTCTTTTTTTACTTCCCCTTCTTTTCCCTCCGAGTTCGATCTCGGTGGGTTGTTCATGTGACGATTTAAATTATAGCTTAATTAATATTAGTTTCAACAGAGTTAGTTCTGTTACTATTGATATTGTTATTACTATATATATATATATATATATATATATATATATATATATAAGGTATCCTAGAATGCGCGCACCTTCCAGACTTTCATAAAAATACATATGAATATTAATTTTATTTATTATAATTATAACAGATGCTGAAATTATTCACCCTCTCCATCAGCACATGTATCAATTCTTTTTCTGTGTTTCAATAACATGATGAACTGATGATTTGCTAATTGTTAGCTCCTGGCTTATTTTTCTTACTAATTTCACGGGGCTTCTAGCAACTTTCGCCAGAACCATGGTGGATGTTTCTTTATCAGTTGCACTCTTTCGTCGACTACATCTCTCACGGTCAGGAACTGTTTCCGTTTTTTGAATGTGTTTGATCAAACGACAGACAGTGATATGTCTCAATGACTTCTCTAGCTCAGAATGATTGCGGTTCAATTCTTGAGCTACAGATGGGTATGTTGCCCCTTCTTTTCCAGACATAAAATAAACAATTTAACTCTTTCTTTTAATATTAGACTCTCATCTATATTAGATCAAATCTGAAACATAAAATGAAAATTATTGTATAGTGCACGACTTCTGGAACACCCTATATATGTATATATATATAAAGGCACTGGATATAAAGACTCGAAAATCTAATTCAAGATGGACAAGATAAAATTAGTAAAATAATGCTAAAATGAATTAATTAAGAAGTAAAGACGAAGTTAAATTTAATTTTAAGCTAGTGGGCAAAACAGAAACAACTACAGACTTGTTTCGCAAGCTAAAAATAAAACATAATTGCAAATTTATACAAATCGATTTAAAATATTTCTAACTTTCGTTAACCGAATCTACGCAAGATAAGGCTTTCTCCTCAGCTCTAGCACATATAAAAAAATATGAAATATAAAAATAAATATGAGTAAAAATTATTTAATACGTCAGAAAGTCAACATTATTCGACAACAAATGAGCTTGCATTAAGAAAGAAGAGATCTGTCGATTTTATATTGAACTAAGCAAGATAATCGATAAAAATTATATATGCCTCTATAAGAACAATGGTTTAGAAATCTCGAAGAAAACTAGCAGGAAAAACCAGAAACCTAATCATAAAAGTTTTTAAAAAAATATGTGATATCAACAATGACATAAAAATAAAGTTTTCCTCAACCTACACATTTTTAGATAAAAAACACAAACAGTTAAAACAGACAGATTAGTAAATAGATATCCAGAGTAAGACTTCTAAAAACTTAACAAATATTAAAAACGCAGAATAATTATGTTGGAAAAAGAAAATACTAATGAACAACAATGTAACATCAAATCTTCGCCATGGCATTGAGTGATGAACAGCTTCTTCACTGATGACATAGAAACGAGGCAATAAATGGGTTCTTGATAAAGATAGCGGGAATACCACACATAGGGCAGGTGAGCAAAGATCTAATGTTTTGTTTTTAGTTACTTAACCCCCACGAAAGGCAGAACCACCACTGGTTCACAGAGGCTTACAATAAGAGTCAAAATATGATACAATGTTTGTCGAAGAAAAGACAAGATATGGATGGGATTCAAGTAGATAAAAGGTGGCAATTGACGTTACATTTAAACTTTTGGAGATTGTAACAGGTAAACAAGAGTTCCACAGACGGAAAATGTGATAAAATAAACTGTTAGAGTAAAAGAGACGGTTGTTTTTAACTATCGCGACGGTAAAACGGTGGAATCTTGATGACAGACTAGATTTACTACGTTTACATTCATATAGTCGGGGAACCTGGAAGAGGTTCATCACAGAAGTTGTCGCGAAAATATTTATAGATAAATCATAAGGGAGCCGAATCACATTGATGAGAATGTGATTGGAGTTGGTCTGCCAAGTCAGGATCGATTACATTGCAGAAAATTATTTGGATTGTGACGAAAACCTCAAGATGAATAACAGGGGAACCCGATTGGATATGGCAATACTATTCAATATAAGAACAAACGGTAGATTTATAAAAATGCACGATGGATTCTGAAGAAAACACTTTCTGTCCCGACACACAGTGACCCAAATTTTGTACCAGTAGCTCAAGAGGTTTCTTCCGCGATCACTCCAGTCTTAGCCTATTCAAGTGTATAATCAAACGTTATGTTCCCCTCCTATGCATATAAACTACCACTTATTGTAAGCTTCTACGTCTTACCGGGTAAACATTACTGTAAAGAAAAAGAATATATTAATATCTACCCGATTTGAAAGAAAAAATCTTTCTCATTAGCAAAGATAAATCTAATTAAGAGATAACAGTTGTTGTGAGAAAAGTCAATACCACTGGCGACATTGTGCACAATGATATAATTGCCAACATTCCTTCCTACTTAAAAGCTACTTTCGTTTCCTCCAATCTCTGGAATTATTTGTGCATTTGAAGATTTATCTTCAGATGCTAGGACAGGCAATATAGTTTGACGGATATTTAAATCTAAAGTGAGCAGATTGAGAATAATTTGGCAGAAGAATCTGTGTCTATTTTCATCGATACATATATATATTATATATATATATATATATATATAATCAATAATGATCAATTAACTACTTGAACTTTTACCAACACATCATCAACGAAAAACTTTGCATCTCCTTAAAGTAATTTATATTGACGCTACTGACTTAGAAATCAATTATTTTAAATGTCTTGCAGTTGTTTTCACGTAAAAAGAATTTCTACACAAATTTTAAACATTATCTCCCACTCTATCAGCGTAAAACATTCCAAAAACAATAATGCATATTCGTTAGCAACCTTTTTTCAAGTATATTTCGTTAAATACGACAGACAAGGAAATATTATTTTTCTTTATTTTTTCGGCGTTATTTGCTATAAAAATCATGTATCTACCCACAAGAACACTTAAGAAAACTTCAGTTCGAAAACACTACAATTCTATGGAATTCACAATGACGGAAATATCTCGATATAAGAGAATCCTTGTAATTAAAGATCTTTCTCATAATATCAGTCTCACCTTATTTAACTCTCATTTTAGTATGTTTTATTTAAAAATTAGAAAGATGCTCACTCCAATTCTAGCCGTTCTTAACTTGCGAATGCTCGGAATAAAATTATCCAGAACAACACAACAATACATATTAAACAATAAATAAATGAAGAGAAATAAATAAATATTTCTACTTTTTAAATATAATTACGGGTTAATGAAATACGCAAGCAAAATAATATTTAAAAATATGAAGATCAGTGAGTTTCTTCTTCTTCTATGTGCCCTGTCCCTTCCGGACGTAGGCGATCATGTTTCTCCACGTCTCCCTATCCCTTGTGGCTCTTAGTATATTTGCTCCTGTTACTCCTGGCAACACCCGTTCCGTCATCCACCTGATCAGGCCCTGCACATATGTTATCCGCTGCTTTCCTCTGTCTCTCTTTCCTTCTATCTGGCCTGTCAGTATCAGGTTCTCCAGGCTCTCCTTCCTCACTGCGTGTCCCAGGAACTTCAGTTGTCTGTTCCTGATGCTCAGTATTAATTTTGTTGCCATTCTTTCCAACACATCATGGTTGTTTGCATGCTCAGTCCACGACATCCGCAGCATCCTTCTGTAGAACCACATTTCCGCGGCTTCAAGTTTCATCCTCACTTTCGATGATATTGTCCAGCATTCACTGCCGTATGGAAGAACTGACATCACATAGCAATCCAGCACTCTTTTCTCTGTTTCTAGTGAAATTTTCCTGTGTGTTAATACTTTTCGCAGCTTCCGGAACGCGTCCTTTGCCATGCCAATTTGCCTTCGGGTCTCTGTCGCACTTTCCATCTCCTGTTAGAACACTTCCAAGGTATTTAAATTTTTGTACTTGCTTGATTCTGGTGTCTCCCACCTGTATTTGTCATTTTGGGTTGCATCTATTGCTGATGACCATGCATTCAGTTTTCTTGAAGTTTATTTGTAGTCCTTTTTTGTCACTCTCCACCGCTACCTTCTGTAGGAGGTCTTGTAGTTTCTTTTCCGTGTCTGCAATCAGCACTGTGTCATCTGCATATCTTATGTTGTTCAAGTTGTGACCTCCAGTAACAAATCCTGGCAAGTCATCTAGAGTCCTAAAAATATTCTCGCTGTACAAGTTGGACAGATCCGGTGAAAAGACACATCCTTGTCTTACGCCTTTTTCTATCTTTGTAAATCTACTAAAATCGTTACCTGTCCGTATGCAGGCCGTTTGCTGCCAGTAGAGATTCTTGATTACTCTTATGTCTTTCCCAAAAATGTCGAGGCTGCCGAGCATATCCATCAATTCTTTGTGTCGTATCTTGTCGAATGCCTTCGCATAGTCAATGAAACATAGGTACAAGTCTTTCTTCATTTGTATTGCCCTTTCGGAGAGCATCCTAATCATGAATATGGCTTTCTTTGTTCCAGTGTCTTTGACGAACCCGCACTGTTCCTGCCCTATCTCTGGCCTGATTCTGCTTCTCGCTCTATTCATCAGGATTCTGACAATCGGTTTTGTAATTTGACTCATTAACCTGATAGTTCTTTGTAGTTCACACTCGTTTGCACCTGGTTTCTTCGGTAGTGCTAGAAATATCGACTTGCATCGGTCGTCTGGTATTATTCCACTGCTATAAATTTCGTTTATTATGTCGGTAATTCTTTTCTATGTCATATTCTTCCAAGGCTATCAGCAGCTCTATCACTATGTCGTCTGGACCAGCTGATTTGTTTCTGTTCAGTTTGGCTATTGCAGTTTCCACTTCGGATTTTACTATTTCCGGTCCATCCACCTCCTTGTGAATTTTTGGTTGTTCCCTCCTGTTGCAAAAAAGATCCTTTATATACTCTTCCCATCGCTGGAGTATTTGCCTCTTTCTCCAATATGATTGTTCCATCTTTGGATTTTATGCATCCTGTTGAGGAGCAGGTTTTTTCTTTTTGTCAGTTCTCTTATCTCTTTATGCATCTCTGCTTTATTGGTCCTGCTCAGTCTCTCTACTTCCGCGCATTTGTTGTTGAGCCATTTCTCTTTAGCTTGTCTGCATTTGTTCCTTATCTCCCTGTGAAGTTTCTTGTACTCTGCTCCATGTCTTGGCGTTATTTTTTGTCTCTTTTGCATAATGTGGAGAATCTCTTCAGTCATCCACTTGTTTTTTCTTTTGCGTGGGGGCAATGTTGTTCGCCGAGGTCACCATTGCTTCCTTTAGTGAGTCCCATTTTGAGTGCCCTTTTCCAATTTGTTCTTCATCTTTTCAGTGAGTCTAGCAACAATTAATATCCAGATGAGAAATATATTTTTCAGAAAATCAGAATATACGACAAATAAAATGCACATATAAATCGAGTCAACTAATTTGGTTGGATGTATTGTTTATATTAAGACTGTAAGTAATATTATAGTAGACATTAATATTGTATAAATCGTTAAATTACGCTATGACGTAATTTTATAAGCAATCAAATGAAACTTTAATTGATTTTATGCGTAGTTAATCCCACATAGATGAGATTATATAGCGTCATCGCATTCAGAGTGAGTGAGAAAATATAAATGAACTTCCTCTCCAAAAAGAATCAAATTTCGCACTAGCTTTTTGACGAGGTTTTATTGTGCAAACCAATATAAATGAGTTTGCAGATTTTTTTTTCAAAATTGACCTGTAATCCATAAAAAAACAATCCACTATATGAATCGACTGCGCTTGGATTGAATATAATTTCCCCAGTTTGTCATATGAACTTAGTTTGATGTATAGAGTTATATATACTATAGTTGATGTTTATATATTTTATCAATATCGTTAATTCGTGACTTTCAATTGTCAAGAATAGTTAAATCGGAAATATATTGTGAGGGAAGTTTTGTAATTTGCTTCAAGCATTGTGTATATTAGATGTATCGTTAGGTCTTGAAGGCCATAACAATGTGTTTAGTAAAATAGAGGAAGGTAAATAAATTGTTGGATATTACCTATTTATTATACATTAACATTTTGAGATCAAAATCTCATCTTCAGAATGGTAGGAAAGCTTGTGCTCTAGTCCGTGCCTTTCAACAAATGGTCATTCTTTACTGCTGTTGCTGCTGCTGCTGTCATTAATTGTAGTTAGTGCGAGTGTGTGTGTGTGTGTATGTGTGTTTGTATGTGTGTGTGTGTAAGTGTGTACTTTTGCTAGAGCAAGTATGAGTGTGTGTGTTTTTATGATATATATATATATATATATATATATATAAGATATATATGATTGATAGTTGAGGCATTTTTACGGTGATATCAGTCTGCTTTAATGTGTAGTTTATCTAAGTATACGTTGACCTGACCGTTAGTTTGACTTTTGCCAAAGTGGGCTTTGTTTTATGACTGTTGTTTTTTTCTATCTGCTTTACCTGGCTTGTTTATTGCTAATTTTTTTTTTTTACCGTCCTGTATTCGTTCTTGTGTGTACGTGTGTGTGAGTGTTTTATGTGTGCGTGTTTATGTGCGTATACTTCTTGTATTTTATTTTACCTTATTTTATATATTTATTTTCTAATTATTTTGTTTCATTTATTTATTTATTTTATTATTATATTTATTTATCTATTTTTTCCTTTCTGATAATTTTATATGTATATACCTACATACATATGGTACCATGTGTCCGTGTGCGTGTTTGTATATAGATGCATTTTGTGTGTGTTTGTGTGTGTGTATGTGTGTATGTGTTCCGGTGTATAGTGTGTTGTAGTGTATATGTATATGTGTATGTTGAATGTGTGTGTAAATATATATATAGATATGTGTGTGTATATGTGTGTGTGCGTGTTTCGGTATAAAATGTGTTGGGGTATGGGGTAAGTGTTTGTGCCTGTGTTCGAATGTTTGTTTGTGCGCGCTAAACTGTCATAGCGTGTTTGTGTGTATACGTCTTACTGATGTGGTCGATGTGTGTAATAGCGTTAATTATTTTGCTATGTAATATAGGTTGAGCCACTCTCTATTATTGATCTGTGGGTGTAGTTTGGATATTATTAGGGACTCATTTTTGGATGATTTTCCTTGGTTCCTCTCCCTAGCTTCAATATTGACAATTATGTTTGTGTCTGTGTTTTTGGATTTTTATGTGTAAATCGAAATATGACGTTTGTGTTTGTAGGTGTTCTTTGATTCTGATGTGCAACGGTCTGGTGGTGCTGCCAATATAAATTTCCTCAAATATGGCGCATTGTATGCGGTACATGAAATATACTTGGTGGCATATACCGTTCTAGGTTGTTTATAACCAGTTTGGTTAATTCTCGTTAAGTTCCGTAATATATATCGCTCATTCAGTAATGAATTAAAGCACTTTGGCTATTGGGCGTGTATAATGAGAATATACACTTTAAAAGGTCTGCATTCTTCTACCGAGCGCCCATAGCCCAGAGGTAGCAATCGGAGTCTATCCGTACTGATGAGCTGTGATACAGCGAAACAGATCTGTCTGCGGATGGCTATATATATATATATATATATATATATATATATATATATATATATAACAGTAGTTACTGACGCATCTACGCCTCGTTCATTCAGTAATGAATTTGAACACTTTCGGCTACTGCGTGTGTTTACATTGTATATGGCACGCTAAAGCCCGCTTTCTTATGCCGAGCGCCCATAGATCAGAGGTAGCATCACCGACTGATGTCAATTCGTTCGGGTTTCAATCCTGATTAGAAGCAATCGGATGTCTATCCGTACTGATGAGCTGTGATACAGTGAAACAGATCTGTCTGCCCATGGCTACATATACTTAGGATTTTGATTTTTTTCGTGATGCTAAAAAGTTAGCAGCTCGAAACGATAGGGATACAAAAAGACAATTATTTTGTTCAGATATTTGCAAATGAATCAAACCGAATATTTTACACCTGCTCTTCGTACGTTGTGCTTATACTGCCGATGCTAATTAAAGCTGTGTTTTTTGTTGTTCTGTTTTTATTTGTGGTGGCAAGATGTAAGAATTGTGGTTCATATCTTTTTTAACTGTTTTATGTCCAGTGCAACCTTCTAGTGAAAGTGCTAGCATCACATTCGTATAAAAGACAAAATTACAAAATAGGTTTCTCAGCTTCAGTGCCTGCTTAGTCAAAAATAAAATAAAAACGAAAGAACAATGAAAGGCGTCGTTCCTGGCAGATATCTTTCCGCTTTACTAAACCTAAATCGAATACGCATGCGCAGATTTACGGTGACATCATGCCCGAAAGCACAACGCTATTTTAAAATCGCAATGCAAAAAAAAAATAAAGTCAAACTTAGTTACATTTTTTATTAAGTAAATGTTTTTAGTTTTACATTCACTGATTATTCAACTTAAATTCACTTCGATCGATTTGTTATGCACATTTTTGTTTCTATTAAAAGCTGCATTGATATTTTGTCCATTTTACTTAACAAAAATCATTAAATTCTCTATTTTTCTTTCATATTCGGTACATTTAAAAAAAGGAAAATAACGTTTTGTTTGTCCGCTTTCGAATCATCAAACGGTATATTCATTTATTATTGTCAATATAACCTAAACATCCCGCAATAAAATCCTAATCGTTGAAAAAAATAGAAATTTACTTTTCGTGGTTTTTTAATTCCTGAAAATAGCTTCGAAGTAAATAAAATGCCGATATGTGTGAAATGAGTCTGAAATAGAAAAATACAATCCAGTGCGGAATAAATAACTGTTTTTATTCAGAATCGTAACTGTCGAAATCCGAGCTTTTCACTTTATCTACAGCTCTAATATCAAAATATGGTTTTGTTAAAGCACTGGAACAATAAATAAGGTATTTATAACAGTGCGACCAGTAGAAACGGGGATTATCGCATAATTATTTTTTTTCATGAACTAAACAAAAACATTTTTTATGTTAGGACGAGATATATTTGAACTCTTATGAAAACTTAATTTTTTCCTGAAATACATTACAACGAGTAGGCCAGTGTCGTCAAAAGTGACAGCAAATTATTTATACTGATGTGCATTTTATAATGGCGAATTGATAGTCTTTCTATTATCTTACATTAAGACATAAAAGAAAAATATAATCCAAATCCCTGAGGTAACAGGATGTAAATATCTATAATCATCCGCAGGCAGATCTGTTTCGCTGTACCACAGCTTATCAGTACGGTTAGACAGCCGATCGCCTTTTACCCAGGATTGAAACCAGACCGAATTGACGTCAGTCGGCAACTCCACCTCTGAGCTATGGGCTCTAGATAGAATAAGGCAAACTTTGTAGCATGTATATTATCATTATACAAACCCAATAAACGAAAGTGTTCTAATTCATTGCTGAATGAATGGTGCGTAGATGCCAGAGTAGCTAGAGTTTTTCAAAGTCTACCATTCTTCCAGAGTGCTCAATATATATGTATATATATATATATATATATATATATATATATATATGTGTGTGTGTGTGTGTATATATTTATGTGTGTGTGTGTGTGTGTGTGTGTGTGTGTGTGTATGTTTGTATATATATATATATATATTATGAATTATATTTTAGAACATGTACTAACTATAATCTGCTAAAAAATTGCACTTTTTTTCGACATTGAAAAATGTCTAATCAGGTAGAAACGTTATTTTGAAAAGAGATAGAAATTCGATTTTTAGGCAATGTTTGTGTGTGTGTGTGTGTGTGTGATAAAGGGGCTAGAGAAAATGAGAAACCTGAATGGGGAGCCATAAAAAGAACACAGAGGAAATAAAAGAAAAAACGATACAAAAAGAGGAGAACGAGAGCGAAACACCTAAAGAGACATGATGAGATAATTAAAGAAAGGAGCTAGGTTACTTTTTCTTCATTGTTAAGCTGAGACACCGTTTCACCCAAGTTTGTATATGACTATACTTTACTTCCTACAAAAAACAATTGCCAATAAAAGGAAAAGAATTTTCATCACTTTTTAAAATAACGTTTACCATCTGATCAGACATTGTTCATTCAATGTCGAAACAAAATGTACACTTTTGTAATAGATTGTTGTTTAAACATGTTCGAAAATCCCTTTTGTAAAAAATATTTATAGCTCTGTTTCCCTATTGAACGCTGGAAATATTTTATTCGTTCCTTATTCATTTGAGATGCGTTTAGACTGATGGTCATTCGTGGTCGAGAAGTCTAAGATGCGCCAGATCACATGGTAGCTTCCCCTATGTGGATAGAGGTCGCAGGTTCGAATCCTGCCGAATGACACACATTTTCGTAATAAAAATTGATCGTAGGTCAGTAGATAAAAATATATAATACTGTTTAATTAAAAACAGAATATCTACTTAAAATACGAGTATCGATAAAAAAATAATGTTAAAACAAATCATTTCAAATTGTCTGTTGTTTATAACCAAGTTTCGCTAATCTTCTTTAATTTCCATAATTTAATACTTTAAGCCAACACATTTCCAGTGGAGGTCGTTGGTGTTAATAATAGTATATTGGACACGAAATTTGCTTACGGAAGAGAAAGTTGGAACACGTTTAAAAGTATAAATTTAATTAAACAAAATAATTAAAATGTAAGGAGGTTGTCAAGACACTGTTCCAAAAGAGTAATGAAAAAGAAAAGAATAACTCCCAATCCTTCCAATAATCATGAGGAGTCAATGATATACTCTTTCTGTCTGTACAGGCTAGACTGTTGGATCTTTAAATAAACAGCCTCTAAAACACGCATATGATGGACCGAGCGAGTACTGTGCAAGATAGAAAACAAACCGTCCTCATAGCAAGAGGTACAGTCTTGTTTTTCCAGAAAATGTTGCCCTATAGCCGATTTTTGAAATGTCTGAGTTGTTTTTATATACCGTTTAGGAATATCCGAACGTATATTTGCGGGTATGTGCTGCGCTACTCGCGTTTCGTACCTAAGATTGTTTCGCATTATGTACACCGTTTCACAACGGCATTTATATTTATAAACAACAGAATTTTTGCGAAAATAGAGCAACCTATCTATTGTAAAAGAAGGAAATACAATTTGATTTTGAAATACAACACGCAACTTAAATCTAAAAGTAACACGACGAAACACATGCCGAAACTTTGTCAATTTTGAACTAACACTTTCTACCAAGCCATGGTAATTTAAATAAATTAGACAGAGTCTAAGTCCGTAGACTGCTGGTTCTTTAAAACATCTAATCTTCCTAGCAATCACAAGATTGATAACATTAGTTGGGTAGCCGTTACCTTAAAAAATATCTAGCAAATTGGCAAGTTCACTATCCAAAAGCTCAGGGGAACAATTCATAAGAGCAAGGTGAACCAGAGTCCCAATTCGACCTATTTTTCGGGGCTTGGAACAAACGAGCTCCAATTGGTATATAAACCTGAAAATGTGAGTTTACGAAATAGACTAGTTACGAAAACTCCGTCCCTACGCTGTACTAGAACATCCAGACAGGGAAGAGTCCTGTCCTTCTCTACCTCAATAGTAAAATTAAAGAAGGGATGTAATGAATTTAATTGAACCAGAAAGTTATTAGCATTACTAATCACTGAATACAAGACCTCCTACAAAACGTAGCTGAGGGGAGTGAAAAAAGGACCTTAAATAAACAGCAAGAAAACTGAATGCGGAGTCATCAGCAAAAAGAGCAACCCAAAATGCCAAATAAAGGTGGGGGATACTAGAATCAAGCAAATACAAAAATTTAAATACCTAGGAAGTGGTCTAATATAAGATGGAAAGTGCGACACAGAGATCCGAAGGCAAATTGGCATGGCGAAGGACGCGTTCCAGAAGCTGAGTAAAGTACTAAGACACAGAAAAATTTCCCTAGAAACAAAGAAGAGAGTGCTGAAT
Organism: Ascarosepion bandense; assembly: GCA_037127315.1. NCBI lineage: Eukaryota > Metazoa > Mollusca > Cephalopoda > Sepiida > Sepiidae > Ascarosepion > Ascarosepion bandense. The sequence continues at coordinate 317,155 of JBBBDQ010028565.1, forward strand.
TGCGATGTGATGTCAATTCCTTAATACGGCAGTGAATGCTGGACAATATAATCAAAGATGAGGAAAAAACTTGATGCAGCAGAAATGTGGTTCTACCGAAGAATGCTGCGGATATTGTGGACCGAACGTGTGAGCAATGATGCGGCTTTGGAAAGAATGGCAACGGAAAGAAAATTAATAGTGAGCATCAGGAAGAGACAACTGAAGTTCCTGGAAAATGCAATTAGGAAGGAGAGCTTGGTGAACATGATACTGACTGGTCAGTTAGAAGGAAGGAGAGACAGAGAAAGGCAGCGGATAACATATTTGCAGGGCCTGATCAGGTGGATGACGGAACGGGGGTTGCGAGGTTTAACAGAAGAAAACACAAGTACCCTTTGGAAAGGTAATAATCTGGCTCTTCTCCCTCCAGTTATGGGTTAAATAACAGGATAGACTGGCTTTTATAGTCTTGGTTGGTAACCAGTCTACCACACAAAGTAATGGCAAACTACTGCAAGAAACTCTTGCTCAGTCAGTTATGTCTCTTTCGTGACAGGATCACACGAGCGTGGATAAAAGGATACACTTAACGGCACCTAACTGACCGATATATTTCGAAACACCCAATTCTTGTAGAATGCTTACAAGAATAAAATCATGCTAGCATTCAAATTATTATAGTAAATAGAATTTGTGAAGGACGCTGCGGATATCGTGGACCGAACGTGTGAGCAATGATGCGGCTTTGGAGAGAATGGCAACGGAAAGAAAATTAATAGTGAGCATCAGGAAGAGACAACTGAAGTTCCTGGGAAATGCAATTAGGAAGGAGGGCTTGGTGAACATGATAATGACAGGACAGGTTGAAAGAAAAAAAAGAGGAATGCAGTGGATAACATATTTGAAGGGCCTGAGCAGGTGGATGACAGAACGGGATTGCGTGGATAACAGGAGAAAAGATACTAAGAGCCACCAGGGATAAGGAGGCCGTGGAAAGCCATGATCGCCTACGTCCTGAAAGGACAGGTCATATAGAAGAAGAATACAAAATCAAACATTGAGAAAGGGTATCGACATATCTCATGCAAACTGATGGTTTGTCGAACTTCTGAAATAATAAGCGTTCAAAATGGCCAACAAAAATATTGGCTATAACAAGACATAAAACGCTACCCATCGCAACGCCGTCAGTCTGAACATACATCATGCCAACAAAACTGAATTCAACGCCTGTAGCTAACCGCATACATTCCAAAACAATTCTTCCGGAATGCTAGCTGGCCCCAAATTACCTCTATACACCATATCAGCACAAATATGCTGATAGTTTCGTGTAAGGATACATTTGTATGTAAACTGACAATATCATCAGTTTTTTTTCCCAAAACAACAGTCTAAACATCTGACGAAGCTAGAAAACATAAAGCAGTCAAAAATATTATAGACAGATAGTACGCCAGAAAGTGGTTACAGTAATTCAGCCAACCATTTAACCAGCTCATGTTGTACGGATCCTACCATAGAGTAAAGTCGGACTCCTTCCTTTTGAACCATAGAAAGGCCATACATTCTGGGATGTTGCGATCCCACAGGCGTAATTCTATTATAGATGTCCTTGGAAATTAAATTGCCTTTATAAACAGAGAATAACCATAACAGTTCTCTAATTTCTTTATGAGTGTCTGTTTTATTAGTCCTACTCTATCTCTCTATTTTGCACATTTTTCGTTGAGACATTCCTCAATTGTCTGTTTGCATTTGTTCCTTATTTTCTTTTGTAGTATCCTGTATTGCATTCCATGTCTTGGCATCATTGTCTGTCTCCTGTTCATCATGTCAAGAATCTTTTCAGTCATCCACTCGTTTGTAGCTTCTGCGTCTGATTTCCTTTGAGTTAATGTTGTTTGCTGATGTCACTATCACTTCCTTTAGGGATTCCCATTTCGTGTGTCTTTTTTCAATTTGTTCTTCGTATTCGATTTCACGCTGTTAATGTATTCTTTCTGCAAGTTGAGGTCATTTACGAGAGTGTTGCATTTCAGTCTTGGTCCTGCACTAGGTTATTTCATTCTCCGGAGTTGCACCCTTATTTTGCAGTTTAATTAGTTTTTCGCGTCACCCACTGGGCCTTGAAATCTGGTGTTAGTTATTAATTGGTCATTTTATGTGCACCATTCGAACCATTTTTCTCTTCGTTTCTAACGGATTCCTAATCCAAATTTGCCCGTCGTCTCTCGTCTCCTCTCTGTACCAGCCTTGGCATTCAAGTCACCCATTATGATTTTAATTTCTTGGCTTTTGCCCTGAGTCTTGTCATTGTCCAATATGGAGTAGAATGATTCTATTTCTTCCTCAGTGCGTTGTTGGTGCATAAACTACTCTAATAGATATGTTGAAGAGTCTTCCTCTCAGTTTAACCAAGAATACACTTACTTTCTCTCTCTCTCTCTCCCTCTCTCTCTCTCTCTCTCTCGTTCTCTCTGAAAGCTGGCAGTATCACATCACGCATTTCTTCATTTTCTTGTCCAGTATAAAACCGAGGTCTTTCCATTGTTCGGCCGTCTGGTTTTGCATATACAAAGAATATTTATGTTCAGTCTGTTTATTACCTTCTTGACATTCTCGGGTTGACCACAGTTGTTGAGTGTCTTGACATTCTATATCGCAAAGGTAATTCTTTCTTTTTTGCGCACAGTCGCAGGGTAATAGTCCAGAGACACCTGTTGGTCATGTCATTCCTTCCCGGCCGTGGGAAAAATTTTGGAAAAAAGTCTTCCCTTTATGCCGTTTGAGTTAACAGTCGCAGAATGACGGTCAGGTGACACCTGTTGCCCGTGTCGATCCTTACCGAACGAGGAGTTGCTTCCTTTCGAATTAACCCCTTCACGCCGTTAGGTGTCATATATTTATTGTGAAAAGACATGATTGTGAGCGGGATAGATAGAGATGTGTTACCCCGTTTCCTTCTCCACTGTGAATTATTGAGACACCAATTCCAGTTAACTGACCGTTGACACTTTAATAGTTCTTCCGCTTTCTGCCGGATTATTTTTTATCCTACCGGGTTGCTAACATCCTGTAAAAAAAAGGGAACGATTGAGAATGGGGTAGGTGGGAGGTAAAAGAATAGAAATATTGAATATGTAATTAGCATAAGCTAAATTGACTAGTCATGACGTGAAAGATAATATCAATTCTTCAGATTAGGGTTTCGTTGCCAGAAGACAAAATAAATGTGAAGTTTTCTTGGTATTTTCTTAATTTTTCAAAGACATACTTTGACTACTTAATTTAGATAACGTCACCAGTCGATCTTTATTTCATGAAATATGGACGGAAAAAGAAAGAGAGAAACAGAGCAACGAATTGGGGTAGAAATAGAATGCTTTGCAATATTTTATATTAAACAACTCAATTACATTTTAAATTAAACACTAATCTATTTACTGTAGAAATTATTAAGGAAAGAAAAATAAATAATTAAATGTACCGTAGAGGAAAGATAATCAGAATAATTGTTATAAAATTATTTATGGAAAAGACACAAAAAGCAGGTACAGAAATTTAAATATCTAGGAAGTGTTCTAACAGAAGACAGAAAGTGCAATAGCGAAATCCGAAGGCGAATTGGCATGGCCAAAGAAACATTCCAGAAGTTGAGTAAAGTATAAAGAAACAAGACAATTTCGCTAGAAAAAAGAGGAGCGTATTGTATTGCTATGTGATGTCGGGTCTTCAATATGGCAGAGTGCTGGACAATATCATCAAAGATGAAGGAAAGACTTGAAGCAACTGAAACGTGGTTCTCCAGCAGCATACTGGATATAAAGTGGGGAATCAGTTCCATATTACAATCAATATATAAACTGACCCCTCATTTTGTGGTCACATCATTTTCTATACATTTATATTCCTGAGATCAAAAAGCACAAGGATGCATTCCAGAAGCTGAGTAAAGTATTAAGAGACAGGACAATTTCGCTAGAAACAAAGAAGAGAGTACTGGATTGCTACGTGTTGCCCGTTCTTCAATATTGCAGTGAATGTTGGACAATATCTTCAAAGATGAAGGAAAAACTTGAAGCAGCTGAAATGTCGTTCTACATGCTGTGGATATCATGGTTCCGAGCCGATATCCACTGCACCACAACAGATATCTTATTTCAAATAATAAAAGAAATTCAAATAATACAAGTAGAGAAGACGTGTTCTAACTTAGATTAATACACACATATATGGTATTTATAGTGCTTTAGCATGGGAATATTCTTTAATCTAGAGAGATAATCTTCAGGGTTGTGTTAGCTTGATATGGCAACCAATATAAAAGAATGAATAATTGATTCAGAACAACCTTAAGTGCGATACTATTACTGCAAAATCATTGAATTTAAAAAGGCTTCTGATCCAGACAGCATTCCAATCACTCCTTACGAATATTAACACTGAAATATCTCCAATCTTAGCAAAATTCCCCAACCGATACCTTGAGAAGTAATCTTTTATAAGGTTATGGAATGAGTCATGGGTATGCTCCGTTTCAACAAATCAATAAACGACTATCCCCGTGTCAGTGACAATTTTTTGTGTCTATATGAAACAAGAAAATTATCACCCACCATGGACAACTTCTTGAGTGACAAACAATACAGACTTCGATCTGATGGATCCCCCACCAATATCCTACAATCATTTCTCACAAAATCTGTGAAATATTAAATAATAGAGACATCCTGAGTGCAACCACATTAGATATATCGATAGTATTTGAAAAAGTCTGGCATTGTTGGCTTCTACACACGGTCTCCACCTATGGAAACATTGTAAGACTTTTATAACTTATCACGTCCTTCATATCAGTTAAGGTCCATGTCTGTAGTTGTTAATGGCCGAGCACCATGGGCTCAATGCCGGCGTCTCCCAATTTCAATGACCAAAAACACAAGCATGCGTAGTTCTATCCTCGAGGTACAACACACTTCTAGATCAATACTAAGAGTATGCACAGATCTTTTTCGAATATCTATGCAGATGATAGAACTGTATATATGCATATATCCAAAAAATCTAGATGATCTGATTCTGGTAATAGAATTCTCGTTTGATCTGGATTTAACAACTGATTGAAGGAAAAACTGACTGCACCCATCAATGAACGAAAAAACAAATATGTATCGTTTTATCATCAACAATCCCCAGATCTACACCTTTCGCTATTAAAAGGTGTTCTCCGAAGGAAGATTTTTTCTTTGACAATCTTTTCAGATGTCAAGTAGAATTCGTATATACTAGGTGTGGACAAACTACATCCCGCGAGCCGCATCCCTCCATCCAAAGGATTTCCTGCGGCCTACCAAATGTGAGTAAATTTGAAAGAGAAATTATTTTTGTTTCTTTAAATTGAGTTAATTTGTTTTCAAATAAAGGAGTTTCGCGTGAAGTTCCTACTTTAAAATGTTATATTATTTTAAATTTAGTTACTTGATATGTTTAATTTAAAGTTTCCACTTTAAAATGGTAATTACTAACAAATGTTTTTTTTTAATTCTTTAAATAGAATTAGTTTGTTTTTTCAAATAAATATGTTTTTCTACTTTATGATATTAATTAATAAGAATAATTGTTAATTTTATTAAAACACGGTTTTTGCATATTTCAAAGGGATTACATGTGAAGCTCTGAATTAAAACACTTATTAATAAAAGTTGTTTTCTCTTTAAGTTTAACGAAAGTTACTTCGTCTTTCAGATAAATTCGTTTCATATAAATCTTCTACAGTTCTTTAAAATATTTTTTAAAAGCTTTTATTTTGTCAATTTCAAATATGATTTATTTCGGTTGAAATATTATACAGCCATATAAAATTGTGAAATTTTTTTTATATAGAACTTACACACAAAATTTGTCCACTTCTGGTATATATGGTTCCTTGATGAAGATGCTGGAAAAAGGTTCTGTTCTCTTCATCGTTTCAGTTATTATTTGCTCGTGCTAAACCATATCTAAAAAAAAAACAAGATAAAGTGGATTAGGGAGTGCTTCTTCCATGTCACAAGCGTGCACGCGCACACACACGCACACACTCACACATACAGGCGTGCACACACCGAGGCACTGAGACACGTAAACATACATGCAGATACTTACACATACAGGTACATTGAGAAGGTAAGCGCGAAGATTTTTAGATCTAGACGAAGGACATTGAAAGAAATCTTCAACTTTATAGTCCTCATTTTGAAACACCTGTGAAAGCACCTCTGCCAAAAAGTCATTTTATTTCAAGAAAGGATTTGGTCAAGTATGGTCTGATGATATCCAGTTTGTCCTCAAAGGATACAACATAGAAAACAGTACTTACAAATTATCCAGGCCCTCTAACGATATTCTATCTGTACAATTCGCTTGAAGGTTCATGTTACTCTTCCAAATAACAACCAGAATTAGACACTACTCTCAACAACATTATTTATCCTCTTTTTCTGGGGAATTATACAGGAAGACGTTTAAAACTTCAATCTCTAGCAATGGTAGACATGTCTTCAATCTGCGTTTAACAAACCCCACTGATGTTATGGAGGTCGGTAACCTTGAGCTAAAAATACTGACAAACAAACATGTAAAAAGAACCTGTGTTTATGGAATGGAACTCAACAGAGAGGAATCCATATAATAGTGAATATTACAAGCAAGACTAGTGCCAGCTTCACCATGGACGGCGAACCACTGGAGGAATTGTCCGGCTTCAAATATTTGGGAGTAACCCTGTAAAACGATGACACCTACAACACAGAAATCCGCACGCGGATTGAGATATCTACAGCAGCGATGACCAGACTGGATAGGATATAGAAGAGCAAACTCAGCTTTGATACAAAGCTGTACAGATTGCTAGTAGTATTAACTTTCTCTTCGAATGTATAACATTGAAAAAATACAGGCTTTTGAGAAAATATGCTTGAGAAAGATCCTCTGCATCTCCTACTGAGAGAACAAAATAACGGCTATGCACGGTGCAAGAAAAGGCAGCCATCTCTTTTCGCCACTACTAAATATCGGAAGATGTTGTTGCATGGACACATCACACGTCAAGACAATCATGAGACTCAGTTTTGAAGGTGGACGACAATGGAGACGGCATCACAAAAGCTGGTTGTACAACATCAAGAATTGAATAACAATGAAAATGACGGAACTCCAGAGAATCACCCCTAACAAATCATCCCGGTAGGATTTTGTATGATTCTTAATGTCTTTAGTAATAACCTCCGGCGACTGGAGCATTCAATATTCTGACGAGATTATGATATATATATATATATATATAAGCACCGTTCTATGGGTAAAGAGAGGTCAGTTAAGTTCCACCACGGCATATGTGAATCAGCGGCGCTGTATCGAGTTTAATTCGTTACCTTTTCGTCATCGTGGTACATTCGGTATGCCGTTCGCTTAATAACGTAACTGTCGGTGTTTCAATTCCTGGTAGTGGATGCACAGTGCTGATGAGTCCCAAATAAAGACCGAATCGGCCGTCCAGTGCTTTCTGCATTCTGTTAATGTATAGGAAAACTAGATGAATTACTTATATATATGTATAAATTTTACTAACTCCTGAACGGCGTCGACACTGTTTTACTTCACTTCAGTGAACCGTTGTTTACGGTGTGATTCCACAGTAAATAAAAAAATAAACAGAGGTGAGAGTTGAAAAAAAGATTGCGATGAAGAGAAGGAAGGTTTATAGTTTTGATCAGAAACCCCTCGTTAATTTCGTTTTTCTTGAATAAATCTGAATATTTACACATGCCGCCCACTGGGACATTTAATGACGGGACTCCAATGCGTACAATCCGGACAATGGTAAAAATTTATGTAGCCTCCTGCATACACGAGGATTGGGTACAAAGATTGTTTTAGCTGTCTGTAGCTTTGATCGAGACTGAAAAGTTATTGGTGCGTGTTGGTTTCTTAAAGAAAGAGAATCAGAATAAAGTGACAACGAGAAATAAATCATTACCAGGTGATTTTATAATCAATATCAGTTTTTGAATTGTCATAATTTATGATCTGTTTTACATGCTTGAGTTATCTACTACCTAACAGCAAGATGCAAGCTCAAATAAGTTTAAGATGCAAATACATTGCATTGACTTTAAAAACCAATCTTCATTTTTTTACCTCTAACATCGAGTATATTAATGACTCAATCTTACTAAACGGCGAGTGAAAAATTTCAGTAGTCACGTAAAACAAATTAGTTAGCTCATATAGTCAAATGGATGTGCGTTGTGGTGCAGTGGATAAGGACTCGGAACGACAATTTAGGGAGCGGAATTCGAATTTTTTTTTAATCATATCACCCCGAGAAAGGCGGTAACGCCACTGATGTACAGGGGGCTACGTGAGAGTGAAAAGACTGGAAAAGAGAAAACCGGAAACCACATCCTAAACAGGAAACAAGGGATGAGCCTCTTTACCTGTTCAATAGACGTGGGTGGAGTGTGAACCGGTCAATAGTTTAGTCTATCTACTCCAATTGAAAAAAAAAAGAAAAGAGTAAAAAAGATTGGAAAAGAGAAAACCGGAAACCACATCCTAAACAGGGAACAAGGGATGAGCCTCTTCACCTGTTCAAAAGACGTGGGTGGAGTGTGAACCGGGCGATAGTTTAGTCTATCTACTCCAATTGAAAAAAAAAGAAAAAAGAAAAGAGTAAAAAAGATTGGAAAAGAGAAAACCGGAAACCACATCCTAAACAGGGAACAAGGGATGAGCCTCTTCACCTGTTCAATAGACGTGGGTGGAGTGTGAACCGGGCGATATTTTAGTCTATCTACTCCAATTGAAAAAAAAAAGAAAAGAGTAAAAAAGATTCCAGTTGAATTCCTTGCACTCACTTACGTGCAAATACCTTTGGGAAAGGTATTATTCCGTCACTTATCTTCAGTTATGGGTTAAATAACAGGACAAATTGGATTCTATAGCCTTGGCTGGCTATCAGTCTACCGCACTGTCCTATGGTGTGGTAGACTGGCAGAAAGCGATAGGTACCTACTGCGAGATAACCTTCTGCCCAGTCAGTCATATCTCATTCGAGACATGATCGCCAGTCCGTGCATCACGTATGGAAATTAACTGACTGATTATAGCCAAAACTTTCTCGAAATATTCTTCAGGCCTGTGACAATCGATTATGGTTTAACACTTCCGGCGGAAAGGGAAACTGTCAGATATTCATGCAAATCATTGACTAATACTTGTAAACGGTTTTATCTTACAAGCTATATGGGTTTGCTAGTTATTTACAGCGCATATTATCTCATACGCCTACTCAACACTAAAATGTTTACTTACCATCTATATTTTCTTATTAACCTAGAAATAACACCTTAAACTACCGTTGTTCTTTATCAAATCATTTAGGTATAAACTTTCTCAGATTACGCATAGGAGCTTTATTTATAACAATAATTTCATTTATATCGATCTGTCTGCGTGAAGCTGAAGAAAAAATAACTCATTGATGAACAATATAGAAAACATTATCATCAATGAATATATCAATTTTTCTAAAACGCTATGGGATTTATATGCCCGTAACCTACCCAGTAGCCCAAAGTTAACATATTAAGATTTTTGTTATTATAATCCATTCAAAACGAATTTCCTCAACCTATTCTGCCTCGTTTTGCATTTAGGATTTCAAAGTAGAATCGAATGATCGTCATTGTGTCCTATTCTTTTGATTCTGAAATCCCAAAACATAACCTTAGACTTCCTGTTTTGCTCTTTAGTTTGATGTTTGCATAACGGGCGCTGAAACATTTGATTACAAAATATTGTGTATTAATTCGTTTATACAAAATATCTCCGACCACCAAACATTAACCTTCTTTCTTTTTTTTCTAACATTTTTACGTAAACTCTCATTTTCCCATCTCTCTCTCTCTCTCTCTCGTTGAACTTTCTAGTAGAATAGGAAATTTATGCTAATTCACAGACGCACACACTCATATATATATATATATATATATATATATATATATTATTAAGTAAATCATCGAGCTTTATATTCGACCTCAACAGAATGCAGAAAGCACTGAACGGCCGTTTCGTCCTATATTTGGGACTCATCAGCAGTGCGCATCCACTACCAGGAATCGAACCCAGACAGACTTGGTTATTAAGATGATGTTACAGCAACTGTACCACGGGCCCTGGTGACGAAGAGGTAACGAATTAAGCTCGATGAAGTGCGCCGCTCCTCACGAATTCCGTGCTGTAACTAATCCAAGCTCCTTTGCCCATAGGATAGTGCCTCCCCAAGCAACGACTTCCGCAACCAAACCGCTACATCCATA